>PVHT020000077.1:27307321-27364760 GCA_004024745.2 Catagonus wagneri | reverse complement strand
CATTTCATTGTTAGTATATAGAAATGCGATTGATTTCTGAAGATTAACCTTATATCCTGCTACTTTGCTGAATTTGTTGATCAGTTCAAGTAATTTTGGAGTTGAGTCTTTGGGGTTTTCTATATATGGTATCATGTCATCTGCATACAGTGACAGTTTTACCTCTTAAGGGAAGGATTTTTAATTGCAAAATGACAAGGTGAGATTTTTCTTTGTCACATGAAGTAGAACATACTTTGACCTATCCTGTTTCAGCAGAAGTCTGTATGGCTTAATTTCAATGCAAGGAATGTCTAATTGTAGATGTAATAAGGAGCAAACTGACTCACTCGCAATGCCATCTTTCTTTCAAAGGTTCCACTGGAATTCAAAATTAAAAGATGAGCTTATGGGAGATTACATATAAATTCACAGGGAATAGAAGCCAATTCTAAGAGAAAATTCTGTGAGTTTTAGTCACCACACAAAAAGCTTTTGACACTTCAGGTCTCTTTCTAATCATACTTCTCCTTCTGAAAAAAGAAAATCACCATTTTCAGTCATAGAAGGAAAAGAATCTCATGCAAATGTTAATCTTTTAACATTTATCTTTAATTCTTTGTGACTTCCAATTTTCTCTAAGCAAGAGAGATGTCAGTTCATTTTTTAATAAAAAGAGAGGTCAGCAAAACCCCACTCTAGAAAGTTATGTCCATGATAGGTGACAAGAACATACATAAAATCTCAAATCTCTGAACTTTTGAAGAGTTCTTGCACATTGTTATCATCATTATGTCTCTTAAAATACATTTTTCCTCAGTGAAAATATAAAATGGTTAATTTAAAAAACAGCCAACTTTTGTAATCTCAGAACAAGCACATATAATATGCCTAATTGCCTTTTAAAAATGTGCTGAGATATGTGTCTGAACTATGTTTGTGTATATTTAGATATAAAAATAGTTTTCATTTCATTTTTAACCACAAGACACACATTTTGAATATGCAAATCTCAAATCTATTAAATCTTTACAGACTGATTCTTTCCAAGTCAGAGCATATGTATTCAGGATAATGCCAAACATCAGAGAAAGCTGGAACAAAGCAGCCTGTTTTGAGTGATCAAACATTGCCCCTGAAGGCTGTAATGAAAGAGCCATGTGCCTTTGAAATCACCTTTTCTGTAATGCTACTTTGCTCAATAAAAATGACACATTAATACCCTTTTATGAGCCCATCCCTTATTTGACAATCCACATAAGCAGGGCTATGATCACATCGCAAAAGCCAAAACAATTGGTTCCATAGATTTTCTTCCTTTTCCTCTACAAAGTTGAAAATGTGTGGCAGTCAGGGAAGAGGAAACTTAACGTCACTTAAGAGGCTTTTTTCCCTTTATTCAACTTGCATTTATTTCCTCCATTCCTCACCCTCCACCTCCTACCCCCACCATACCAGCTCTCATCCCCTCATCAGCCTATCAAAGTTCAACCAGTCCTGAAGATTCAGCTCATATTCATTGCCTTCTTCAAAGCTTCTTCAGAGCTTTCCTTTATTCCCACCTAAGTAGGAATGAATGCTTCCCTCTGTGCTCTAATAGTACTTTGCATGTATCTCCATTATAGCCCCTCTCTGATTATTATCAGAGCCGGCTGTTAGAGTATTATTTTCTGACCACTGATATCATGTATACTTTATAATATTTTATGATTTCTAGAGAAGAGACATCTTAACTATATTTATACCCCTCCACACATACACACATAGCTAGTAGCACTTTTTCTGTCAATTAGTGGATCCTTAGTAAATGTTAAGTTATAACTTAGCTTTACTGTAAAAAGTCAATAAATTATTGTGAATATAGTAGAAGTTCTTTTACATCAGCAGTTAAAAGCACGGTCAACCCAAGGTTTTGGCATAGGTTATATCTTTATTTAGTATGTTTAATAACAAATGTACAATCATATGTGAGATTAGCTGGTCACCTTGTGACCATTAAGGGCAGGTAATTTTATAATATGAATCTCTGCCCGTTAAGTTTGCCACATTTTCATTATGTTTACCATTTTTATGTAGCTGGACTTGAGAGTGAGGCTCATAAAATGACTTGAGATAGGTTTGGAGGAGTTAGGAATTTACTCTGTAAAGTAGGATAGATATTGTATGACATTGTCTATAGAAACACATCAGATTGGGCTTGCCAGAGGAGATTTATCTTTGCTCCTCATAAACAGTTGTGATTATTCTTTATTACTAGTATTATTATATGGCCAGTCTTCCATAAAGAGACTGTCTCCACCTACTACATGAAGAATATACCTAAAAATAGATAAACAATATTCGGAGGTAGTTTGCAAACAAATAAGCATGAAACAGCAAGCTTGCAGATTTACTAGGGATCGACTCTACCAGTTAGATACTGGATATACCACTGAGAGGTATATCTGAATATTGATAGAAAACAATCTTTCAAAGTCATGAAGACTCTCTTCCCTTCTGCCAAAACATCAATATATAGAGGGCAAAACAATGGTGCCAAGTATTAAGGAAAGTGATGACCAACACCAAGTAAAACTAAGGTGTAATTTTTCTTACTTTTAAGGAATATGGCAGTTTTCTGATGAATTGAGGCTTAAGTGTTATGCAGGAAATCAAGTTTAAAGACAGAATTGTCTAGAACTATAATGAATGTTGGTGAGTCTTAAAAAGTCTGAATATGGGGGACAATGAAAGCCACGACATGTTGAAAAGGGTGGAGCCTGAGAGTCAAGCCAATTAAAATCACAGAGAAGCCAGAAACCTGAAAATACCCAAATATTCAACCATTCTAAGTGAAATGCATGGCATTTCAATGATCAAGTTTTAGCAGTTGAGGATGAAAGAGTCACAGTTTCATTCACCAGCTAAAAACTTGATATTTGTTCAATGTAGAATCCATTTAGTAGGTTAAACAAAACTGTGCTTAGAGGGTTTGCAAGTTGGTGTTACGATTGAAGTCATCATTGCAGCTCTTTGTGTCAACAAGTATCAGAGCAAAGGGATTTGGGATGTGTGAAATGACTATCCCTCCTATATAACTAAGAAACATTTCCTTATGATAACGGAACAAAAAATGATTCTACATCTCCCAACATTACTGATCAAATATTCCTTGCATTTTACCCAAATTTTAACTCTCAAAATGACATAATTAAATAATATTATAATTTCTTATATGAACAATGTTGCATTGGGAGTTGGTTTATTGTTTTAAGAATGACTTGGTTTCAAATACATTTTATACACTTTAATACGCAATGTTTTATACTCTAAATTTAAAAACAAAAGCTACTATAGACCTCTACAGCCATTTAAAGTCATAACCCTATTCTCCACATCTCACTTAATGAATATAAACACACTGACTGAATAGATTATACATGTGTTCCAATGCATTATAACGTGTTCACCCAATGCATGAAAAATAAAGCCTCACTGTATTATAAACATTTCCTAAGTTCACTAGCACTGAATATTTCATTAACTATTCTGCTTAAGAAATATGAATTTTGAAGTTATTTTGTCCATTGAATTAAGTAATAAAAATATGCTAGCATTTTGTATGTCTTTATTATTTCATTTTACTTTTCTAATAATTCATTTAAATTGCATTTTACTGAACTACCAGTCCATAGAAGATTTGGAAAATAAAATAAACTAGACCTTTATTACAGACAGTTTGAGTGGAACTTCTCTAAACTTTTAAGTACAAACATGACCATAGTCAGTCAATGCAGGGAACCAGGATGAGAGAGTAAAATTTGAACAGACTGGAAGAAGGAAAGTTATAACCTAATATACAAGGTCTTAATATTATTAACTCATCTATCTCAATGTCACCAGCAGCCTGAGTGCCCTAACTAAAAGATAGAGGAATTTTAATCAACTTGACAGTAACAGTTCTAATTGCAAATTATTACATTGGCATTCTGATTTGTATATTATATTCTTCTGAGTTGTATGATGAAGTGCTTGAACCTAATTAAGCCCAAACACTTTGAATTTCTGGATCTATACAGCTAAGGTCCAAAGCTAGGAGAAGGTGAAATTCCATAGGAGACTAATTGTGTGGATTCCATCTACCTAGCGTGCCAGGCATTCTCTATGAGAGAGACGGCAGATATCTAAACTATTCTATCATTTTTCCTTCCCATCAGTAATCATCCATGGCACATTTCCAGCAGAACCCAGATGAAGCCTAATAATCCTCAACATAAAGTTCCAAGTGGCTATCCATAAATTGAAGATGGCATGTTAGGTATAAATTATTCCCACCCCAGTCCCCTACTATGACTTTTCTTGCTTTCTTTAAGCCCCCTTGGGTGATACTTATTTTTAAAGATTTTAATCGTCAGATTGGGCTAATTTGATCTCAAAGGCTTAGTTAAAAGAAATCTGGCATAAGAATACAGATTTCCTCAATCCATCATTTCTTCCCAGAGAGCTGTCTGAATTGAGACATAAAATATCTAACTTGATAATAATCATAATTTTACATAGACCAATCACAGCCATAGGATGAGTCTCAATTTCATATATTTCTAAGCCAAATGCCATTAATTCCAATGATCTCTTGAATCACTAGCCTTAGCGTCAGAAGCTTAAATACTATCATATCCTCCAACATATTGAAATGACTTAGTCTCTATACAATATCTCTACCAACTGGTTGTCCAAATTATATTTGAATGCTTTCACTGATGGAATTTCAATTATTTTAAAGTGACCTACTCTACTTTTGAGAAATTCTTACTTTTAAAAAAGCTCTGTATCTTATTAAATGGAATATGTGTTCCTACAGGATATCCATATGAGAACTATTTCTACCCTGGGAATCATCCAAAAAACAACTATTTAATTCTTCTATATTGCAGTCTTAAAATGTCTGAAGATAACCATCACAAGTTGTTCTTCATAACAATCTGAAGGACAGATTCAATCAATTTAACTCAATCTGCCAAATGATTGAAATAAGTTTAAGGTCACTGCTTACAGCATAGGTTGCCCATTACAAAACCACTTGAAGCACAACTTACATGATACCAGTGGAATTCTTGGAGTTGTACAACAATGTATCATGCCTCTCAAAAATACACATGGCCTTCAGAAATGCTGGAAACCTTCCATCAATCAGACTGAAATAACAGATGTTCCTGCTGGTGATAGCTTAAACCCAGGTACCCTACAATTGGTTTCAAAGTTAAAGGTCAGAAAAGTATTCAATTAGAATATGTCTTGTGTCTTATATGTGAAAAGCGTCTTATATATGAAAAGTGTTATGAATTGTAAGGAAATTCATAAGAATTCGATTTAAAAAAAAAACAAAAAAACCTATAGGAGTTCCCATTGTGATTCAGCGGGTTAAGAATCCGACCAGGATCCATGAGGATGTGGGATCAGTCCCTGGTCTCGCTCAGTGGGTTAAGGATTCAGTGTTGCCACAAGCTGCTGTGTAGGTCGAAGATGTAGCTCAGATCCCGAGTTGCTGTGGCTCTGGCCTAGGCCTGCAGCTGCAGCTCCAATCTGACGCCCAGCCTGGGGACTTCCATGTGCCGTAGGTATAGCCCTAAAAAGAAAAACAAATTGATAAAACAGATTCAGAAAGACAGATTTAAGTTCTTTGTTTTTCATAATATTTACCTGTGTATATATTTTGAGACCTTCTGAAGAAGTTTTTATGTCAAGTTATTGCCAAGAACAACTTACATAACTCAAAAAAAAAAAATACACATGGCCTTGATTGTTTCATAAGTTTTATAGTCCCTGTGAGGGATGTTCTAAGATGGCTGCTCCAGCTCCTACCATCATGTTTAAACTTCAGCTAGTGAGAAAGAAAGATGAAGAGAAGGAAACATTTCTTTTATTCCAGTGGTATGCAACATAAATTTCACATGTCAAATACTATCAAAACCCACTGGCTGAAACTTAATCAATAGTCACTTTAAGCTTCAAGAGAACTGTGCAACATTTTTAGCCGGCCAGCCCCCTGTAGGCAGGGGGACAGCTAACAGTCTCCGATTCAAAAGGTGAGAAAAAGGTATATATATTTCATTATTTAAAATAGGCTACATGTACCTACAAAACTTGCATTATTTTACAAAGGAAAAAATGTATATTTTTATTTGAAACACCAAAGACGGGATCTCCATCTGTAAAATGAGGATAGTGCCTCAATTTCTTTATCTTTAAAATGAAGATAATAATTTTACCTCTGATAGTTGCTTTGAGGATCAAAATAGATAATCAATTTAAGCGCATAGCCCAGAATCTGGCATCTATTTAGGGCTCAATAAATATTAACCATCATTGGTGTCATTATTTTTATTTCACATAATGTTGTTTTAGACTGAATAACTCAGTATAATGTTATACTATTGTAAACTTGGTGTGATTTTCTTGGTCAAATGAAAGATAAATGTCTTCTTATGGATGGGGATGGGATTTTCCCTGAATAAAGATTTGATCTTTTCTTTACCATACTAAGAAAGCGAAAATTATGAAAGTGAAAATAGAAACTTGAGAAGATGGATTTGGGCTGGGAATACAGATACATTAAGGATCAATTCTTTCCCAACTCATACAATGAAACTTGGTATATCATGAATGAGTTTAACTGAACTCCTTCTTCCTTGAGGTGACCAACTCAAATAGATCTGGATGACGATTTGGCTGGTGGCCTCTGGCTGCAAATTGCCTTATCTATTTATATACCACCCAAACATAGTTGATGCTTAAACACTATTGGAGTTTGGGGTGCCTACCTTCCAGGCAGTCAAAAATCTGCCTATACTATACAATCAACTCTCTGTATCTGTAGTTCCATCTTAGTCTATTCAACAAATTAACTGAATCCAAGCTATGTGTCAGGCAAAAGAGCTATGATAAGTATGGCAACCATACTGATATAATGGTCATCAAACGACACGTGGTCTCTAACCTCCATTAAATATTTAATATATTGAAATAAAATGTATTAATCAAAGAATCATAAAAATTTATGATTATAAAAAGATAATTTCTATGAAAATAAACTGCATATACTATGAGAAAGGGTCCAGGTTTCTGGGCTCCATGAATAGTACATCTGTACTATATTTATTTATTAAACCATTCAACAAATATTTATTGAGTGTCAGGCATATTTATCTCAAGTTTATGGTAAAATCTTATTAAAAGGTTTCAACTTGGAGATTTGTTTCTGGAAAGATAGAGCAGAAATACATTTTCTAACCTCAGACTTGAATATGAAGATGCTGGCAACCTAGAAATGTTGCCTAGAAAAACTCTAATACACTTTGTTCTTTCTCACCCAAAATGCAGGAAAGGAATAGTCTAGTAAAACAGAAAACTTTTTGACAATAATCACTCTGCTCAAGCCAAACACCACAGAAAAATGTTAGGTTCACAACCACCTACACCAGGAAAGACTGAGTAGAGACCTTAGAATCTCACAAACAATGACTATAATAAGATACTTACCCTTTGCTGAGGTAAGTGTCAGAAAAGGCAGAGTTGAGAGATGGGACTTGCATCTTAATGAGACAGTAATAAATCCCCACCTTTTGTCAGGGAAACCAAGTGGGCTTCCAACTCCAGCCAAAGTACTTAAGTCTACTTTCTCCTCCTCCACAGGGTGATGTCAGAGGACGCCTAGTGAAAATTAGGACTTTTATTGCCCAATGCAATCAGGTGTGACCACACCACAAGGTGTAACTAGAGGCCATGTGTGCAAGGGCATTACTCTCACTCTGACCAGAAAAAAGTAAGGAGGATCTCTCCCGCCTTTGGATGTCAACAGAGGCTGAATGAGGAACCTGGGCTTCTAACTCCACCTGGAAGCAATGAGATGATGCTCCCCATGCCCCACTGAAGAAACAAAATTCAGAATACAAACATAAAACTAAATATATAATGGCAGACTTAAGCCTTGGAATACTGGTAGTTACACTAATTGTAAACAGACTAAATACATCAATAAAAAGAGATTTATGGAGTGGATTAAAAAATATGACCTAAATATATGCTATTTAGAAAAGACTCACTCCAAACACAGCAATACAGACAGCGTGAAAGAAAATGGATGGAAAAAGATACAGCATGCAGACATTTATCAAGTGAAAGCAGGAATGGCTATATTAACATCAGATACAGTAAACTTCAGAATGAAGAAAATTAGTAGGGACAGAGAGTGACATTATATAGTGATAAAAGGGTCAGTATACCAAGAAAATACAGCAATCCTAATATGCACATATCAAACAACAAAGCTGCTAAAATATGTCAAGCAAAAACTGATATAACTGAAGGGAAAGGTAGATAAATCCATAATTATAATCAGAGACTTCAATATCCATCTATCAAAAATTGATAGAAATACTAGATGAGTAAGAATATAAAGTAGAACAAAGACATCTTCAAACAACAGAATCTAAGCTACCTTAATAGAACACTATACTTAATGCAGCAAATACACATTGTTTTCAGTGCCCACCAGAACATATACTGAGATATTCTGTGTTACGAAACAAACCTGAGTAAATTTAAAGAACTCAATCATAATATTCTCTGACCGAAATGAATTAAACTAAAAATCAATAACAGAAAGATAAAAGAAATTCTCCAAACACTTGAAAACTAAACACCATACCTCCAAATAATCTGTGAGTTAAAAGAAAATTGAAACATATTAAACCACATATTTTGATAAGGATAAGGAAGTACTGAGGGAGAAATGCATAGTACTAAATGTTTATATTTAAAAATGGTGATGTTCCCACTATGACGCAGTGGGTTAAGAATCCAACTTCAGTGGCCTGCATTTCTGTAGAGGCAATAGTTCCATCCCAAGCCCTAAGCAGTGAGTTAAAGGATCCAGCATTGCCACAGCTGCAGCATAAGTTGCAGCTGCGGCTCAGATTCAACTCATGGCCTGGGAACTTTCATATGCCACTAGTGCGGCCATAAAATTTAAAAGTGGGGTGGGGGTGGGGGTAAATCTCAAACCAATAATCTAAGCCCCTTCCTCAAGAACCTGGAAAGAAAAACATAAAAAAAGAGAAAATTGAGTAAGCAAAGAGCTGATTCTTTGAAAAGATCAATAAAGTTAAGAAACCATTAGCAACTCTGAAAAAGAAAGAAGATACAAATTACAACTAAGAGTAATAAAACAGAGGATAAGGCTACAGACCCTGCAAAATGTCAAAAAGGAAATAGAATCCTACAAACAACTAAACCTACATAATTTGACAACTGAGATGAAATGAACCAGTTTCTCAAAAAAACACAATATACAACTCACCCAAAATAAAATGATTCAGTCCTATTTTAAGATAATTGATTCATAATTATAAAGTTCCTAAAAAAAGAAATCTCCAGCCTAATACTACCATTATACCAAAAACAGACAGACATCACAAAAAAGAAAACTTCAGTCCAGGAGTTCCTACTGCGGCACAGTGGGTTAAGGATCTGGCATAGGTCACAGCTGTGGCTCAGATATGATCCCTGGCCTAGGAACTTCTATACGCTGCGGGTGCAGCCAAAAAAGCAAACAAAAACAAAAAACTGCAGAACAATATTCTTCAGCAGTATAGACAAAAATCCTTCACAAAATTTTAGCTAATAGAATCCAGCAATATATATAAATAATTATATATAATGACCAAGTAAGTGTTGTTTAATCCCAAAAATACAGGTTGGTTCAATATTCAAAAAACTGTCAATGCCATCCTCTATACTAATATACTAAAGGAGAAAAAGCATATGACCAGATAAATTGATGTAAAAAAAGCATCTGACAAAATTAAACACACACATTCATAATAATAAAAAGAACTCTCTGTAAAAGCCAATGTGAAAAAGATGAAAAGACAAGCTACAGATTGGTGAAAATATGTGCAAACCATAAATATGATAGAGAATTTATAGCTAGAATTCACAAAGAATGCTCAAAATCAAATAGTAAAAATATTTAAATACCCAATTAGAAAATGGGCAAAAGACATGAACAATCATTTCATCGAGGAAGACATACAGATGGCAAATGAGCACAATGTTAGCCATTACTGACTGCAAATTAAAACCACAGTGAGAATCACTACATACCTATCAAAATGGCTAAAATAAAAAATAGTGACAACAAAAAAGGCTGGAGAGGGTACAAAAATATCTAGATTACTTTGCACAGTGCTGGGGGGAATGTAAAATGGTAGAGCCACTCAGAAACACAGTTTGGAAGTCCCTTTAAAAAAAAAAAAAACACTCATCTACCAGTATATCACTCTTGGGCATTTATTCCAGAGAAATTAAAAATATTTTCACACAAAAACTTGTATAAGAATGTTTATAACAACTCTATTCATAAAACTGGAAACAGACCAAAGGTCCTTCAGCGTGTGAATAGTTAAACATATTGTGGTACATCTATATTATGAAATACTCTTCAGTAGTAAAAAGGAATGAATTAATTCATTAAAAAAAAAAAAACAAACCTGGATGAATCTCCACAGAATTACACTGAGTAAAAAAGCCAGTCCCAAAAGGTTACATTCTGTATGATTCTCTTTATATAATGCTTTTGAAATGATTAAATTTTTTAAATGCTGAATAGATTAATGGTTAAACAGGATTAAGGAGCAGATGGGAGAAGTGGGTGTGGCTCTAAAAGAGCAACATGAGTGATGGAATGATAGGAATGCTCTGTATCTTGACTATATCAATGTCAATATCCTGGCTATGATGTTGTACCATGGGTTTGTAAGATGTTAAAGTGAGGGAAACTGGGCAATGGATACATGGGGTTTCTCCGAATTATTGCTTACAATTGCATGAGTCCACAACCTCAAAAAAAAAAGGGTTTAATTTAAATAAATGTGTGTGTATGCATGTGTGTTATGCATGTACTGCAGTCAACTTTTCACGCCAGTGACTGAGAAAAGCCCCGGTCAAACACAGGAACACATGCAGACAAGCAGAAGCAATAGAAGTAGCCTGAGGAAAATAAATAACTCCCAAATTGCTCTATGTCCTGAGGAAAGTCACGATAGCAGAGACAGAGGCAGTGGGTTATATCGATATTGGAGAAGATATGAGCCTCTTCCTACCTCTGGGACTCCGAGAGGGACTCCAAGGCAGCACTGTCCATTACAACTTTCTGCAAGGACAGACATGTGATTTGAGCTGCCCTCGTGAGTGCTCCAAAAGTAACTGAGGAACTCATTAAAAAAATTATTTACTTTAATTAATTTAAACAGCTACAAAATGGCTAGTGGATATTGTATTGAACAGCATTTCCTTTTTCCTACTAAGAGGAAAAAAAGGAGGCCTACATGAGAGCCTAGGTTTTGCTGTCAGCAAAGTGCTTTAGAGCTTTGGTAATCTGGGCATCCTTGCATCACCTTGATTGTACTCTCATGTTAATGAAGTCAGCAACAAACATCCTAAAGTATAATCTCTTACATATATAGTAG
Organism: Catagonus wagneri; assembly: GCA_004024745.2. Taxonomy (NCBI): domain Eukaryota; kingdom Metazoa; phylum Chordata; class Mammalia; order Artiodactyla; family Tayassuidae; genus Catagonus; species Catagonus wagneri. The sequence continues at coordinate 27,353,274 of PVHT020000077.1, read as the reverse complement.
GTGATGTATGATTATGGCCAAATGGGGTCGATCTGGAAGGCTGGTTATTAATATTAATAGGACAAGCATTCCAGAAAATAAAAATATCACTTTTTAGATTTAAACAAATTAATATGTATTAAAGAATTATCGGGCACCTAGTGTTTTTCCAAGATGATGTGATTACAAAATGAAAAGTCAGTAGTGGGTGAGAACTCAAGGAGAGTGGATTTGATCCTTAGGCAATATATTGTTACGGTTCTATGAAAGTTCTCCTAAGAGCTCCTTAGGGTAACAAAAAACTGGTGGAGCGAGGGAGAAGTTACCAGGTGCTGTGGTGGTGTGAGTGTTGTGAGGAGAGACTGAACAGAATAGCAGCTATGAACACTGAAATGCCCGCCTGCCCCTAAGCCCTGCCCAGAACTGGTGAAAGAAAACTAGAAAAATTAGACCAAAATGACTTCCAGACCACCAGGCTGGGACAGTAAGAGAAAAACCTGATGTACTAAAATGTGGAAAAACTGAGAAGGAAACGCCAAGCTCAGTTCCTGATATGCTAATGGTTTCTAATGTCAAATGGTCATCCTTAAGCAGAGATGATCCTATCTACTTAAACAACTGCCAGCAGGCTGCACAAGAATTAATTGAGGAAAACTTTAAAATAGAGATTTTGGGCTATACTTCAGGTATTCTCAATCAGATTCTTCAGGGTATAACCTAGAAATATGTTCTCCTTTTTTAAAGTTCCCCAGTAGATTCCAAAGTTTACTTAAGTTTCGGAAATACCTTTACAAATCACAAAATAGGTAAAAGGAAGTCAGGACTACATGTTCACCTGGGAAATGATACAAATTTGGGAGCTGGTTAAAACTACAAGAATAAAAACAAAGCAAAAGCAACTCCAGATATATCTGCTTCACTGAGAGTGCGAATAGAACATCTGAGACATGTGTGATGATAAATTTCAACATTATTACTTAAAATACTTCAGCATGGACAATGAGATACGTATGTATGTATTCAATAGTTTTAATCTATAGCCTGGGAGAAGGGATGAGGAAATGTTAATATTTAAAGTACACTAATCAGAAGTATAAAACCAAGGTGACTAGTTAACACACAAAGAGGGTGACTGAAGTTCATACTCTTAAAACGACCACAAGTGTCACCTGCATTTCTCTCCTATTAACAGTTTTCTTAACTAGAATAATACTTAACTTATTAACTATTATTCTTAACTAGAATAATAGAATAACAATTATTCTTAACTAGAATAATAGAATAATGGATATTGGTCTTAAGATTGCTTTATTGTTGAAATGAGTAGTATTCAAAATGTGTTAATGATTAGTTTCAAATGTAACATAGGCACTCCTGTTCCTGAAAAAGGGTATAAGAATCTAGTGAGCCCAATATAGGCCCTAGGCTTAACAGTCCTGGTTCAGCAGCTAATTCAAAGCAGTCTAACTAGAAGGACAGCTGTGTCCTGCTGCTAGAATATTGCTGCAGAAGTCTCTAAAGAACCTTTCATGCAAGGTGCTACCAGAACATATAAAAAGGCAAACAAGCTGAGACTACATCGAGCTGACACCAAGTCATAAAAAAATTTTTTTGGCCATGTCCATGGCATGTGGAAATTCTCAGGGCCAGGAATCAAGCCTGGGCCAAAGCAGCGGTCTGAGTCACTGCAGTATTAACACTGGATCCTTAACGAGCTGGGCCACAAGGGAACTCCCATATGAGTATTTTGATGCCTACTTGTAAACAAATGTTTTACATTTGATAAAATTTCATTGTATGAGGCCATGTATTTCCAAGGATTGAAGGCTACCAGTATCTACCAAAAATAACCTAATAATAGTGAATGATCAAATCAATTCTAGTCAGTTTACAACAAAAGTCATTTTCTCCAGAAAGTTTGGCATGACTTCAAAAACGAATTATTGAAGTATAGTTCATTTATGTGTTAATTTCTGCCATACAACAAAGTGATTGTTATACATATATACACTCTTTTTCATATTCTTTTACATATGGTTTATCATGGGATATTGATTAGTTACTCTTAATAATTAGGATGAAATTAATATTCATCAATGGGCTTATTTTAATGAATAAGAGCTGTTAAATTTTACTGAACCTGTGGTTGTGGTCTTATAAAAGATGATGCTCCCCTGAATAATTCTACTTTGTTTTTTAAAGGAATCTGAATTAGAAAACCAACTAGCATGAAGGCTAACAGTAAAAATACAATGCTGAAGGTCACTTGTCAGATGAATGGCATCTATCACAGTAGATAATATCACTGTCAAATTTTTAATGAGAACTTGCAAATGAACAGCTTACTGTTCCAAGAAGAGAACTTAATCTTAACAGTAGAAATGAAATTTCTATTCTTCTATCTTTAGTGGTTTAAAGTGCTCATTTAAGCTTTAATGCATGTTGCAATAAGCAGTTTGTCTTCTTTAAAAAAAGTCTTCTCCAATATTACATTATTTAGGTAGTATACCTAAGCTTCCTTAGGTATACTACCAGAAAACTCAGATATTCTTTTTTTTCTGGCCATGCCCGGACCACGTGGAAGTTTCCAGGCCAGGAATTGAACCTGTGCCACATCAGCAACCAGGGCTGCTGTAGTGGCAGTGCTGGATCCTTAACGCATTGCACCACAAGGGAACCTTCAGATATTCTAATTAGTAGCTGACAAAAACTATATCATATATCAATCCAGGAATTATCACATAACCCAGGAAACATCTGTTAGTGTAGAGCAGGACAGGACACACCTTCAGTAGCTCTTCTGACTTCATGAGAAAGCCTTGACTTCTCTGAGGGCTATGGTGATTTAATGAGGTTTTTTGCTGAGAATTCAGCATACTGCCAGGTTCTCAGCAGCTACTCTGTTAGCGGAATAAATGGATATTGCTGGAGATTTGCTTAATCATTTATTTGTTTGCTTCTATTTAAATGTCATTAAGAAAGATAATTGTTGATCTTGTTATTTGAAAGTTTTCTTCCTTTCATCAATAATCAGTGAATGAAATAATTGCACAAAAACTGTGCAGATAGGTCTCTGCGTCTATAAAATGAGGAGGTTAATTCTGTTGATCCAGAATGCTGCTGCCTCATTCTAATAAATAGATATACTAGAAATGTAGAAAATTACTTTTTAAAAAATAGACAAATTACGAGAGGGCAGGGTGTAGAGGAACAACAGGAAAATGGATCCTCGGAGCTGTTAGCTGCTTAGCTGCTGTCGCACTTCTGATGGAAGTGCGAAAGAGAGGCTGTGGTGGTGAGAGCTCCGGACCGCGGCGGGAGTGGGGGCGGCTGCATCACAACCGCAGAGCCAGCTGGACATTTCAAGCCCGGAGCTGCTCCCTCTGTTTCCGACCTTACGTGTCTCTCTAAACTGGTCTTCTAGGATTTACACCCTCCCTCTCCGAGCCAGTCCAACTACCCGGGCGGCATATTCTACCACCCGCCAGGGGGAGGTGCGCCTACATTAACCCTTCCCAGGAGGCCCTGATTTACACCTGACCCTGTGGCTCACTCCCAGCCCAGTCACCAGGGTCACAGCCACCTAGTGGTCCCGATTTTTTTTACAGCATGCAATGCATGTATAATCGACTGGATTTTTTTTTTTTTTTAGTGCCATCTCTATTATTATCCTCATATTTACGAGTGAAAAACTTCATAGCGGTGGGTTTATTTTATAGACTTCCCCAGCCTCCTTCATGTTTTATTTACTATGTATGGTACATCACTGTCAAAGAGCATCTGGAAATGTATCTAATCTCATCTGACTAAAGTACAAAGGAGAATGGAGGAAGAGAAGGAAGGAAAGAGGAAGGGCCAGCCTGTGTCTGTTCTAAAGTTCAAATTTTTATTACGGTCAAGATTAAATAAGCTCTTTGAACATGCTAAGTCATTGCTGATTTTTTAATCAATGGAATAAATACGTATATTATATTTAAATGGGGATACATTTTAATAACTGGGTTACTAATACTCAAAATCAGAGTGGCCTCTGCTAACCAACAGTAAATTCAAAACTCACATGATGTGATTTCACAAGTTCTGGGAAAAACTGTTTTAAATATGTTTTAGGCATTTTCTGATGTCAACAGAGAAGTTAAAAAAAAAAAAAGTCCTTTGGTCTGTGGTTAGAATTCACACATCACTTATGGGGCAGGTGTTCTTTCTTTAACTGACACAAGTGCTGAATCACTAAAACCATCCCTTCTAAACTAGAGTAAAACTCTTTAGGCCTAATTATAAGAATCGAAAAATCAGAAAGTTAATTTCACTACATAGATTAGTGGAAATCTTCCCGATTTCCTATACAAATTATTTTTCTTGAAAATAACAACAAAATCTTCTCAAATAGTCTACTGCCATTTAAAATGTTATTTCAGGTGAAAAAGTTTTGTTTTATTTAAGTAAATTTCATCTCATGGCTTTTGCTAAAAACTTAGTTTTAAAAAGATGCAACTGTTCCAAATATTTATTAGGAGTAGAACAAAGTAGATGTCCCAATTAAAATGTTAAGTTTTAAAATTCAAGACCTTGAATATCGCATCAAAGATAGACATTTCTAAAAATAATGTTTTAGATTTTATTTGAAGTTAACTTCTCTCCCATTCTGTGTTTACTCTGACCAGTTATTTAGCAGTGCTTAACAAAATTTGTTAGTAGCATAATACAAAAATATAAACTACTATTCTTAAGGCAAAAGCTTTTTATTTTCTCTTCCTGTAGTAAGTGTTTTTCAGTGTTAAATAACTGACCAATAATTTATACCTATTAAAACATATTTAGGCAATTAAAAACCCTAACCAAAATGTCAATTTCACAGTATCTGAAAATCTAGCAGCCAAAGAAAATACAATATTTACTTAATCTATTGTTTAGTCACTTAAAAAGTTCCTGAAAAGTCTTTATTTATATGATTATACATAAAAAAGTAAATAAGTTGGAAATGTTTAAGTGTGAACACTCTACAATTGAGGTGAATAATGTATGCCATTAAACAAAATGTCCACATTTTGGAACATTTCCACTTAAGTAAACAACACAAACTTTTTCTGGTAGATATTTTCCCTTACAGCTCTTGAAAATAATACAACTGAAGTTACTCTTATCTAAGCTTCTTTTGCTTATTTTTAATTTAAATTTCAAATATTTTGGTTCTAATTTTTTTTAATGTAATGTTTAATTAAACCAAAAGGGTAACTCGCTGATTTGCAGTGTATGACCTAAAGGCTGTCCAGGGGCCTAAAAATTATATGGTGACTAAAGTGTCAAGCCTTAGATAAAATATGACTCCAAAGTTTTAATAGAAAAAATTCAAAACCATTTCAAATAAGATTATGCCTTTAAAAATGTAATTTTTGCACATTACCAACTCAATATAATTCCATTATATTTTTCAAAGGAAACAATGGTTAGCTTTGTGAAATTCCATTCTAATAGTCATTGTAGTATCTCACCGTATGCCACTGACACAAACAGCAAATTTATATTCATTCAATAGCTCAAATTATCAATTTCAAATATTGGGATATAAGTTTTACTTAATTTTAAAGCTTAGATACACAAAGTTTTCAACTTTCACTGCCTGTGCACTTTGGTTTTCCTGAATCAAGAGCGGTTTTAAATCTGTGAAGTTCAACAGAACATGTAAATATATAGAAAATTCTATATATATTTAGTTAGTAATATCATATCTGCCTTTAATAAACCTTCATAAATGTAAGCTCATGAAGAAATACTGGTTCTGCTTTCATTAGCTTAAATTCTTTTTAAAAAAATGTGAGAGGCCATATTTCGTTGGACTTTTACATTTTATTTCTCTTGAGTCTGTATGAACCAGTATCAATGTTGCAAATTCATATTAAAAAGTGAGAAAAAGTTTTTGTCTTTGTTCTAATATTAAAAGCCTATGAAACTGAATAAATGCAAGTTGAATACAATGCTATAATTTTCAAATTTTCCTGATTTTACTACCCTATCCCTAGCTGATTAATTAAGCCTGAAAGAATTAAATTCAATTAGCCATAAAAGAATTATGTTGGCATTAAAACAGGCACACTTTTTTGCCATATAAACTCATAAATCCATCAAATATATAGTCATGTTCACATAATACATAATTCAGTATGTATCATTATTCAATATATTTATCTAACCAGTTCTAGAGTTAATTTTTAATGTCATACTTATCAAATTGCAATTGTAATCAGTAATAAGGTACTAAAAGACAAAACAATGTATCCAATACTAGTTATTCCTTATGTATGTTAATGTCACAGCTCAATTTATATAGTCAAACTGCCATCAGTAAACAGCTATAAAATTTCTAAAAGCACTTATGGTTTTCTAAGGATAAGATTCACAATGGAATTTCATAATAGTAGGCAGAGCAAGGATGAACTTCATTATAAGTTTTATTCCTGGGGCAGAGTTAGGTGAAATGGCAAAGAGGTGATCTTGAAAACAGAAATAATAATTTCATCAGCTACTTCTAAGTATTAAATATCTTTTAAATATAATTAGTTAAATAATTTAATACGATTAAATATATGTGTACATATATACATATAAATACTAAATTTGTGTAGAAATGGGCATATATAAAGTATCATATAATTGTGTGTTGTATTAGATATATTCACATATATTTATGTATAGACATATACCTATATAAAATGTATTTACACATGTATTACATATGCTTACACACCCAAATCTGTAAACAAAGACACCTGGCCCATTATAATCCTTCAGTATAGAGAGCTACAATCATAATTAATAATCTACCATAAACTATATGCTCATAACAAATATCTCGGACACTCTCTCAATCTAGTGCTCTAGTTCATTTCTTTCCATTGACACACTAGCACTCTTTCTCCTCCAATAGAGACTTCTTTTTTTACTTGACCAATTCCTCTTCTATCCATACTACACGGACTATAAAACAATTCCTGTAAAACAATATTTCTTTGACCCATTTACAATTCTGTAATGTTAAACCTGGTAAGTTCGCTACTCTTTTTACTTCAGATGTACATTTTTGGTGGGCTAATGTTCATCTGCATTTGAATGTCCTATAGAAGCTTCATACTCATTGGAACATAACTGCACCATACCTCCATCTCCAAAGTGACTGCTGCTCTTGCGGTAAGTCCTTCAAGTAATATTAATCACCTACCATGTTTACTTGGTGCAGAAACCTCTGTTTTTTCTGGTATTTTCTGCCTTAAATATCTCAGAAATTTTTTAGTTTTTTCCTATAATTTTCAGGTTATTTACAATGAACATGATTTACTTTTACAATTGGGAAAACATATTATAAAAACAATATCCTTTTTTAGGTTACTATTGATTATAGCAAAAATTCAATATCCTTATAGTTCAGAAGCCATTAAAAATCTGACCACAGATTATCTGATTACCTATTGTTCCCTGAGCTGTTCTTGGGCCGTACTTTGAATTTTCAAACTTGTATAACATTCTAAACACTTTTCGTTCATTCTGGAAAGTTCTTACTTGCCTGTTCTTCTACACAGGTTGAAGACAAATATACCACCATCTCTTGGTAAGCTTTCTATGACTTTTTGAATGGTAAGTTGTGCTCTTTCCAGTGTTCTCAAAACAATTTATGTCTTTGAGAACACCTTTCACATTGTATCACTAATATTGATTAAAAAAAAAAAAACAACCTTCTTTTACTGGCCTAAGGAGTCCCAAAGGACAAGAATCATATTCTATTCATTTGTAGCAAAAAGGAAAGGAGAAATGAAGGGAGGTAGATATACAATTTAAAGGAATAATTTCCATGATTTTAACATATTTTGGCAAGAAAAAGAAATATATTTAATATATTCAAAACACAATACTTAAAAACTTGCCTCCCCCAAATATTACTTTTCCAAAAAGGGAAAAACATTTTCATGCTATTTAAAAATTGCTATAAGAGGAGTTCCCGTTGTGGCTCAGCAGTAACAAACCCAACTAGTATCCATGAGGACGGGTTGGATCCCTGGCCTCGCTCAGTGGTTTAAGTAAGGATCCGGTTTTGCCATGAGCTGCGGTGTAAGTTGCAGATTCATCTTGCGTCCTGCGTTGTTGTTGCTGTGGCTGTGACGTAGGCCGGCAGTTGTAACTCCAATTTGACCCCTAGCCTAGGAACTTCCATATGCCGTGGATGTGGCCCTGAAAAGCAAAAACAAACAAAACAAAAGCCAAAAAAAAAAGTTATAAGAAACACTTTTAAATATTTGTGGGCTCATTTAAGTAATACTATGCTCTAACTTCTGCAAATGTACATGTGTTTTCATCAGTATTCTCTTTTATAAAGAGTGAGAAGAAATGGCTAATGGAGTTTATACCCATAATGAAGAGAAAAGTTCTAGCATTGTTTTTGTTGTTTTTGCTAATTTAGATGGGTATCTTTAAATTCCCGATATTTCTAAGAGTAAAACTCTTGCAATATCCATATATGGTTCTCCACCAGTTTCTCTTTGATATCATTTCTGCTCACTCTCCTCCTCCTTCTAGCCTCACTGGTTTCTCACTTTATATGAAATACGCCAACACATTCTCACCATAACACTTTGCTAAAGATATTCTCTCAACCTGGAAAGCCATTCACCCAGCTATCTGTTTGATTAACTCCCTCACCTCTCTCAGCTAGAGAGAGCTTGTTGTACTTGAGCCATGCTCAGCATGCTTTGCTACTGTGTAGAAAGTTGATAAATTCTTCCATTACTTGGATTTAAGGTTTTAGAAAATTCTGATTATCTCAAATGGATCTTGGATCTAAATATACGAGGAAAAATTCTTGTACTAAAAAAAAAGAAAAGAAACAAACTGCAGTAATGGGTTAAACGCATGGGTTTGGGGTGCTCAAACCCTGCACATTTCAAAGAAAGAACTAGCCCTGGACAGTTATCTTGAAAGACAACATCTAAGGCCTTGGAATATCCTGCCAAATAAGAGTGTTTTTTGTATATCTGACATCTTGAGTCACACCAGATAGTTTGTGCTAGCCATGTGATTTATGGTGAATGCTTGTTTTGGTTCACTTGAGGTCCTGGATCATACAGTATCACTTGATCTCTAGAAGGCCCAGAGACCCAGGAGCCAAGGTCAGTCACACAAATCTTCCGTGCTATGTGACTGCTCCAATGAAAATCCTGTACACAAAGGTACAAATGAGTGTCCCTAATTGTAAATTCTCTTTCCTTGTTCAGACACATCGTCACTAGATTTAAGCACTACCTATGCATCTTCACTGGGAGAGGATAACTGGCAGTTCATGCCTGTTTTCTCATAGATCCTGCCATAGATACCTTTTTCCTTTGCTAGCTTTAGTGTCTATCCTTCCCCTGTGATAAACCATGATTCTGAGTATGACAGCTTTTCTGAGTTCTGTATTTCTAGAAAATCAACAAAACCAGGAGTGATCTAGTGGACCCTCAACACAAAAGAGGAAGAAATTTTTGTGACCATGGGTTAGGTAACATGATAACAAAAGCATGGGCCCTAAAAATATGGATAACATGGGAGTTCCCATCATGGCTCAGTGGAAACAAATCTGACTAGTATCCATAAGGAAGCAGGTTCGATCCCTGGCCATGCTCAGTGGGTTAAGGATCTGGCATTGCTGTGAGCTGTGGTGTAGGTCACAGATGTGGCTTGGATCGTGCATTGCTGTGGCTGTAGCACAGACCAGCGACTACAGCTCCAATTCGACCCCTAGCTTGGAGACCTCCATATGCTGCTGGTGTGGCCTTAAAAAGACAAAAAAAAAAAAAAAAAGGATAAACTGGGCATATTCTAAATTTAAATTTTTTTAATTTAAAAATCTTTTTCAAAAGATAACATTATGAAAACAAAAAGACAAGCCACAGAAGGGAAGAAAATATTTGCAATTATGTATCCGAAAATATTTGCAAATCGAATATCCAGAATACAGAAATAGTTCAATAACAACAGGTCAAAGATTGCAAAAAAAATTGAAAAGATATTTTGTTTAAAAATAGACAAATAAATTACTAATAAGCACAGGAAAAATACTCAACTTCATTTATCATTAAGGAAATGAAAATTAAAACTACAATGAGCTACCACTGGCTATAATACAAGAGACAGACAGCACTAAGTTTTGGTAAGGATTTGGAGAAAGTGGAATCCAAATACATTGTAAACTGGAATGTAAAATGGTACATTATTCATAGCATCTCCAAAAGGAAAAGAAGTGAACTTTAGCTTATGACGAATGAAAAAAATGTGGTATAACCATACATAAATTACAATTTAGCAACGAAAACACAACATAATACTAATATATACTACAACACAGTGAACCTCAAAAACATTATGCTAAGTAAAAGAAGCTAGTTTCAAAAGACTATACACATATAATTTATTTTATATAAAATATCCAGGAAAGGCAGATTTATAGACAGAAAGAAGATCAGTGGTTACCTAAGGCTGAATTTGTAATAAAGATTGGCAAATGGCCCAAGGGATTTCTGTGAGGTGATGAAAATGGTCTAAAAATTGGTGGCGGATGAACAACTATATACATTTACTAAAAATCAGTGAATTGTATACCTACAATGGATGAATTTTATGGTTTTAGAGTTATACATCAATTATAGCTGTAAGACAAATCTAATGGGAAAAAAGAAAAATAAACAATAAATAACTTACATAATAGATAAGAAAACAGTGTTTTGGTTCCAAAAAAATGACGAATATGATAATAAGGATAGGGAATATATGGAAGGGGAACAGAAAATTTGCATTATTAAATAGGGTGATCATGACTAGGCTCATAGAGAAAGGAGTCTGGTTGAGGAGGTTGCCAACCCAAAGAAAGAGCATGAGCAAAGCTTTAAGGAAGAAGCATATCTATCCTCAGGTTTAAGAAACAGTGAGAAGGCCAGTGTGGCTGGAAGAAGGAGATTAGCAAACAATAAACTCAGAGAAATAAGGGGAGCAAAGAGAGAAAATTTAAGGCCTTAATGCCCATTGCAACATTCTTATTTCAAGAAAAAAAAGGGAGAGCCATCAGAGGTTCTTTAATGGTATAGACACGATAGAGGAGTGTTATAAACTGATATACTATTTAAAAGCATGAGTGTGGGGAGTTCCGTCATCGTACAGTGGAAACGAATCTGACTAGTATCCACAAGGATGCAGGTTCAATCCTGGCCTCCATCAGTGGGCCTGCATCTGGTGTTGCTGTGAGCTGTGGTGTAGGTCGCAGACACAGCTCGGATCCTACATTGCCGTGACTGTAGCTGTGGCTGGCAGCTGTAGCTCTGATTTGACGCCCCTAGACTGGGGCTTCCATAAAAAAGCATGATTCTGGATGGTATGATAATAAACTTTAGGAGTGAAAGTGCAGAAGTGGGAGACCAGTTAGGTGGATATTTTGATAGTCCTGGCAATAAGTTATGATGGTTTGAGCCAAAGGTGTAGACGGAGGTTGCAGTGAGTGATAATATTCTGGATAAAGCATGGAGGAAAAAAACTGGCAACAATTTTCCTCCATTTAAAAGTTAATTCACACTTTCTTAAAAATTAGAAGATAATACATCAAAATATCTCTGTGTTTGATGAAGCTATTGGATATATGTGCTTCTGCATTTTCCAAATTTCCAGCCATGTGCACATATTTCCATAGAGCAAAATATAATTTTTTCAATATCCAGCTTATTGAACAAGATCATCATGCAAACAAACTTGTTTTTTGTCAATATTTTAAGTTAACATGAAAATTGTTATAAATAATGTAAACAGTAATAAATAGTAATGTTAGCAATATGGAGAGTAGTCAAAGAAACCACAGATATTTCCTGAATACAGAGCAGTGAACTCACTTTTCCATAAATATGTGGTAACATTATCAGCAACTAACTTTCCTGGCATTATATGACTCTCTAGAATATGTCTAATGTCTAATTTTTTAATTGATAATAAGTACAGTTCCAATTATAATAAATATAACTTGTATCAATCAGGCAAGTTTGATATGCTGAGATAACAAACAACCTCAAAATCTCAGAGATTTAAATAATAAAAATATATTTTATTTTACTACATGTTCAACTCAAGTGAATGAGAGCAGGGTCTCTAATAATTATGGTCACTACAGGACCTCAACTGTCAAAGGTTCTATTTTGACATGGTCTACCAGGATGAAATATATTAAATTATGAACTAGCTCGTAAAACATCCAGCCCCAAATGATACAGATCTTTCTTCCATAGTCAATACAATGGCCAATGCAATTGGCCACAAAAGAGTCAGGAAGTCCAATTCTTTGATGCACTCAAAAGAAAGGAAATATATATGATGCATATCATAATTATTCATGATAACTTAACCAGTGCTTTAATATGGGATTTGCAATGGTAATTACGTTATCTCCCAACAATGATCTCTAAATTGGCCCACACCATTGATTATTACAAGATAAGAGAAGAAAATATTAGAGTTTCAACTCAAATTCATTTTTACATAAAACAAATGAAATTAAACTATGCTAATATTTAATATAAATTCTAAATTTTAATTTTAAATGTATTAGTATCTAATTATAAAAAATCTTAATTTCTTCCTACATCAGATCATCACATGACATGTATAGTCTACAATATATTGAGACAGTTTGGGAATTCTAAAAAATGAGAGTTCAAAGAATTGTACTAATTCATTCATTTACTTGCATTGCTTTCATATAGTGGATTTTATATCTATCAAGTTATTTTAAGAATTGTTATAATCTAATTTTAACTATACTCTCACAAAATAGACAATAACTGTATGATGCCTACAAAGACACTTGTGAAATGAAAATTACAGAGCATATCAACAAAAAAATAGAATGACACTTCTATTTCTAGTACTAACTTATCATCAGCTATATACAATTGCCATACACAATCAGATTTATGAAGTTATAAATAATACAAAAAGAATGTGTATTACATATATATGTATGACTGAGTCACTTTACTGTACAGCAGAAATTGGCACAACATTGTAAATCAACTATAATTTAAAAAGAAGTTATTTTACATATGGATTGATGGCCATCAATATTAATGATAAATCTTCCCTAAGCATATATTTAATATGGTGCATATATGCTGTATATTGGGCCTTTATAAGGTATCTTTAAGAGCTATTATTAAAAACAATTACTGAAATAAATACATTAGAGCCATGTCCTTGAATCCCACTCTATCACATGATAGTAAATCAACTTTTTTACAAATACTGATGTATGCAATAATGGAAAGATTTGATAGTTTCAATAATGTTCAATAATAATTAATACAATAACTTTAACTTTTGTGAGAGAAAAATGGGTTTACTATTAATAAAAAATTAAATTCTTTAAAATATAAGTTTTATCTTTATCGTCTTACAATTTTTATTATTGCATATGTTTTAGAATGACCATACTATCAATAAAGAAATCAGTATATTAAGGTACATGATCATTTTTTTTCCCTGACAAGATTTGGAATCAAAGTCCTAATCAATTAGGTCATAAATGGGGCATTTCAGCCATGAGCTCACTCTGTGGCCAAAACTGATTTTTCAATTGTCTACTTGAAATTTCCACTTGGCTAAATAACAGATATGCTTTCTCCACCAAAGCTCTCCCCCCCAGGTCTTCACAACTCTGTTAAAATCACACACACTTAGGCCAAAGTCCTCCCATTCATCCTTTAGTCTTCTCCTCCCTCGCCGTCGTATCAAATCCATTGGCAAGTCCTGACGTTTTAACCTTCAAAGCATAACCAAAACTGGTCATTTCTCTCCCAACTGAATCAAGGCAACATGATCTCTCTTCTGGATTATTTAATGGTTCTAATGTGTCTCATTCCACTTTAGCCCACTAATGCCTACCTATTCTTTGCCAGAGCAGCCAATGATTCTCCTGTATTAGCGATTGGGTACTGTCAATCTCCTGCTGAAAATCGGTCATTAGCATTTCTTACAAAATCTAAACTCCTTGAAATCTCTTGACCACCCATTAAACCTCTTCTCATATGACTTTCCTCTTTGTTTTCTTCTATACATTTGAGGTACATGAATATTTTCCTCTTCCTCAAACAGACTAAACCCGTTTCCAAACATTTGCACTAGCTGTTCACTCCATTTGGAACACATCTCCCAGATATTTTTTTGGCTGATTCCTTGTCAACATTCTGCTTCTAAATCAGCTCTTCATAATGACCTTCTGAGAACATCTTATAGGTCCCGAGCTGCTTCCCTAGCCCCACTTTATATGAAATTATGTGTTACATGGCCTTTGAGGCATACAAAACTTGTACATCCCCACGTTCTCAGCTTCATTTCCCACCACCATTCTTCTCAATTGCCCTGCTTCATACTCACTGGTTTCCTCTTTGTTTCTTTGTTATATGAAGAAAGCTGCTATGTGGTTTGCACCTATTCTGTTCTTAGTAGAAATGTTCTTCCAGATATGCACAAGGCTTATTTTCTCAATTTATTCTGGTCTTTGCTCAAATTTCATCTCATCAGAGATATCTAACTTGACCACTCTATCAAAAGATCCTCTCTTCCCTCTTTTATTTTACTCTCTATTTAGCTCTTCATGGTACTTGTACATATATTTAAATCTGTCAGTTTTTTGTCATTTGTTCCAGCCACTGGAATATTACTCTGATAGAGTAGGGTCATTTCTTTTTTCCCTCGCTATGACCTAGCCTTTTGAACTATACCTGATAATGTGTTATTGTTATTTACATAAGGTAGTTCATGCTGAGGCTCACTTGATGTCTGTCTACAAAAACATGAAGTGAGTATTTTATTGACTTTTAATAATTTTTTCTCTGTATTTAACTTATACTGGGGTAAGCAGCAGTAGTGGAATTCAAATTAGTTTTACTTTTTAGAAATGGTTGATCAGTTTTCTTCATAATATGCCAACATTGTGATAATCACAATAATAATAGTTAAGATCTACTGCAAGATTTCTGCGGGCCAGCTATCTTGATGTTTTATACACAACAGCTCAATTAATCTTCACATCCACCTTCAAGGTTATTTTTCCTAAGAGAAGGACAAAGCAAATAATGAATGTTGTAAGGTAACCATGAACTCACCTCTCATGTATAAGAGCCAGGAGGCTGAGTCCTGAGTTTGTAACCTGCAGATCTATGCCTCATCTCAGTAGTGCAACTTAATAAATACCCAAGCAACAGGCTATTGAGAGTATCCCACTGCCTATTATCACTGTTGTTATAAATTGGGAACATTCAATCCAGTACCACAGAACCTTATATAACTTCGTGTTGCCTTTCTCAGGTTTGCTCAAACATCCATTCACCCAAAATTTCCTCTCATGGAGTCATCACCACAGCATGGGTAAAACCTGGCTCCACTGCCTATACTGACTGACACCAGAGCAAAAAGAGGAGGAAGAATATGTTTCTTTGCACTTAAAACAAGAGACACCCAAAAATGGAAATAAATGCTTAGAAAAAAGTTCCAAAAAAATAGAGTAGCAATATGATTATAAAAACAGGACTTAATAAATAATTATATAGGAAAAAGAATGATAACAGAGCAAGAGGAATAAAAAATTATATAGAAAAAAGAACGATAATAGAGTAAGAGGATATAATCCTCATTAATATAAGCACATGCAGCAATTCAACCCCCAATATAAGATGAAATAAAAGATACAAATGAGGAATGAACAAGAAAAATGAACTATTGAAGGACTATTTCATATGGTCCTCTGAGGAAATGATAGGTAAAGCAGACAAAAAATAAGCAGTGAGAGCAAGATCTGAATAAAACAAAAATTCAAGCTATCTGGTATATATATAGAGAGATACTGTGCTAAACAACAAAACATGCTTTATTGAGCACATATGAAATATTTCCAAAGTAGGACATGTTGCATACCATAAAGGAAGGCTGAACTAATTTCAAAGAAATAATAATATAACAGAGATAGTTCTTCTTTAACAACATACAACAGAATTAAAAGCAAACAACAGCTAAAGGAACTTTTACATTATCAGTAAATAAAATAGCCATTGGATTTCAAAAGAAGAAATGTACCTAGAATTGAGTAGTAGTGAAAACAGTACATTGAAAAATATATGGGAAACAGTCAAAGAAATCTTTAGAGAAAAAATACAGGTTTAAACATATTTAACAAGGAGCAAGATGTTTTTTAAGTGACTGTGATTTAAGCTAGAAAGCTAAAAAAGGAGCACGAGAACAGAGAACAAAAGAAAAGAAAACAATGAAGATCAAGTCAGAAATCAATAAGAGAAGCAAAACAACACAGAATTTTAACAAAACCCAACTTCTTACTTCCCTCCAAAAAATTCCTTGTCTAATAGTTCTTACAGGAGAATTCTATCAAATTTCAAGGAAGAGTTTAAAAAGCTATTTCTTTTTTTGCAAGTACCTCAAAAAGAAGAAAAAAATCATCTATATAGCTCATTTTAGAAAGCTAGTGTTACTTGAATTTAAAATAGATGAGTCTATTAGCTCATTTCAGTTAAGACGAAGTGTTAAAATCTTAAATATAGTATCAAAATCCTACACTGTATTTCAAATATATACACATAATATGAAAGGATTCTTCAATTTGAAAAAATTTAAAAGGTAATTTAGATTAGAAGACATAAAGAAAAAAAACCACATTGTTATCTTAGTCAATGATAAAATATTAAGTTCAATACCTATTTATTATGAAAACACTTGGAAATAAAGGAATAAATAGGAACTTTCTTAATTCAGTGAAGATCAGCGGATCAGAAGACTTCATTTAAAATGATGTCAATCTCTCTAAACCAATGCACTGCTAATAATAAATTGGGAGAACTTATTTTACAGTAGTAGTTCTCAAATTCGGCTGCATTTTTAATAATCAGGGAGTTTTCTTAAAAGATCTCATTACTTACATAATTAAATCCTTACCTTTTAAGGATAAAGCCAGCTGAAACTAATACAATGTTACACTATTATTATTATTATTTGCTATTTTAGGGCCACACCCATGGCATATGGAAGTTCCCATGCTAGGGGTCGAATCAGAGCTACAGCCGCTGGCCTATGCCACAGCCACAGCAATGTGGAATCTGAGCCGTGTCTGCAACCTACACCACACCTCAAGGCAACGCTGGATGGTTAACCCACTGAGCTAGGCCAGGGATCCTAGTCGGGTTCGTTAACCACTGAGCCATAAAGGAACTCCCTACAATGTTATATCTAAATTAAATCTCAATCATATCTTAGTTTTAAAAAAGACTGATAAAATCAAGTGTTGCCAAGAATATGGATTAGTCAGAACTCTCATATTCTGCCAGTAGAAATGTAAAGTAGTATAAATACTTAGGAAACTTGTCTTCCATTATCTACCAAGGCTGAACATATGAACACTCTGTGACATGGCAATTCTATTTATTTGGATACCCAACTGAATGTATACACATGTGAACACACGTATGCAAGAAAGTTCATGACAATGTTATTGCTGACATCTCAAAACTAGAAATAATCCAAATGTCCATTAGCAGTGAAATGAGTAAATTATGACATTCATCCACTTGAATATTACACACACTTAAATGAAAAAAAAAAGCTATACAGAACAGCATGGATTAATGTTAAAAAGATTGTGTTGAACATATATGCCAACTATAAAGGGTACATATTATAATGTTCCATTAACATAAAGTTCATAACTGGACAAAAGTCATGATAATGTTTACTTTGGAGGAGGATGACGGATAATGACTGAGGAAAGGCACAAGTTGGAATTTCCAGTTACTAAAACTTTTCTATTTCTTGACCACAATGGTGGTTACATGAATGTGCTTACTTTGTGCAGATTCATCAAGTGTATGCTTTTTTCTCATAACTGAAGTATAAGATAACTGTAAAGTATTAAAAGATAAATGCAAACACATGGAGAGAGGTACTAGGTTCTTTTGTAAGACAATATAAAAAATGTCAATTCTTCCCAAATCAATCTATAAAATCAACATAATCCAATGTAAATTACAGCTGAATTTTTATGTAATCAATTAATTTCTTTAAAAACATGTTTGAAAGGTCTATGATGAGCCATATCAACTTTGGATAAAGGAGTAAAAACAAGGAGTTGGTTTACACATGAACTATATATTACCACTTATTCCAGAGACATAATTACAAAAATAATGACTCTGACACAACTGAGAAAACACAGACTAACAAAATGGAAGAGGTATTTTAGAGACAGACCAACACAGATGTGAGCATATAATTTAAAAACAGCAACACAAATCAAAGGAGAAAGGATAGATAACTTAGTAAATGATGCTGGGAAATTATGGTTATTATATGGGAAAAAAATTAAAATTGGATTCCTCTGCACTCCATGGCATTGCTTAAAAATTAAATTGATGTATAAAACTGTAAAGTTGATATAAAATAACACAGGGAAATATCTTTGTACACCCAACATGAAGAACTTTCTTATGTGAAACCTCAAAAGCACAAACTGTGAGAAAAAAATGACTTGGGGCTGGTTTAGGAACAAAGATAAATTACATAGTATTATATAAATGGAAAAATATGGTCTGATTCAAAATAATCAATTTACAAATGAATTAAACAAAACCATCTATACTGAGCTGATGGCTGCCTGCATCAATTCATTGTCTGCAGGTACATGTAGGGTGTGTGTGCCTGTGTGTCTGTACGTGTGTATATGAACTGGATCTTATATTTGTCAATCTTTGTATTATTTCCCTATACAATATCTAAAAAATTCTTTTACTTATAAACAGGAAAGATTTGCCTATCAATAATTCTTTATTGCCCCAGTAGTTTGTATGGATTTAATTATACCACTGCCTCAATTCTACCACTCTTGGAACTAGAAATACATATTTGCCCAGAACATGATTTTTCTGTCTTGCATGTATTCAAACCACTGCTTAAAGAGTCTAGGATATTTACTGAAGGTCTTAATGCTCTTTTACTGTACTAATATAATAAGTCACACCAAAGCACACTAACTTATTCAATGATCTTAGTTGAACTCTGACTTTTCAACACAGATTTTTAAAAATTATCTTGTACTTAGTAAACAATTTCTATACCTTCAAATAAGAATGTCATTATTTAAGAAATTAAAGGGTAGGTCACTACAGAAAGAAGAGAGAAGTACTGATATAAAGCAACATTAAAAAGTAGTTAAGAGTTTGGTGAATTTTTCTTTCTAAATGCTCTGCTTTTAATAGTTGCTTTTTAAAAAAAAAAACTATATGTTCACATTACAGAAACATAAATATGGATAACTTAACTTTTCACTCTTGGATTACAACCAATTTCAAAGAAAAGGCAAAAATAATTCATTATTCATGTTGAACTATTTGAAGGCCTACCAAATGCTCAAGAAGCTTCACTCAATTCCTTGTCCCTGTCCACCCAAGAGTCCTATCTAGTTTCTCTGTTCTCCAACACTGTTGGGTCTTGACCATTCCTCAGTTACTTTCTCTGATGACCAGCTTTCCTTTAGCAAAACTCATAGAGTCTCTGTTAAAAATTTCCCCTAAAATTCCCAAGAATACATAGACCTTATGAGCACTTTCTAGCCAGCCAAGAGAAAAGAAGATGCTTACCTTCAAAGTAGATGCCTGACTGGATTTCTAGGACCCTGGGGAGGGTCCTGAGGTCAAGGGAGTGGACAAATTCTTCCAAAGACAATGCCATTGTTTTGGCTTGGGCCTTGTACAGACTTAGAGAAGCTTTTGGCTTCTGCGTATCACTTGTCTGCAACTGCAGTCCCAGATCATCAATCCTTCCTCAGGCAAGCAGGGATGTTACACACCCAAGCCCAACTGGGTTAGAGTAGCTCTATGTGCAGAGGGCAGTGAGGAGGGGCGGGGAGGTGGCAGGAGACAAAGGGTGTTACAGCTCTTTTTAGTTCTCTCTGTGGCTTCATTTCCTTCTAACACTGAAGTAGAACAGGATGGGGTTGGGTGAGCCTGTCTGAACAGACAATGCCAAAAGACCAAGAATTACCGAGCTTCTCTCTTCGTCTGTTGCTGATCCAGGTGTGCATCTACAGCGGGGCTAGGCTGTTTGAGGTCAGGGTTTCTTGTGGTTTGTCGATTAGGAAAGAATAGGGATTCAGGACTAAAGTCAGATCTTAAAAAGGGCACCATGTTAATTCTTTATCTCTTCAGTTCACTTCAAAAGTTTGGCTCTGCACCTTATTTGCATATTCTCAGTGCTTTTGTATTAAATTTGGTTACAAAAGTGCTTTGTGTCAGCTCTTTTCAGAAATCTGATACTCCAGTCAGAAAGAGGATCGAAACTACTTTTTATTCTTCCACATTAAAAATTTTGCTGAATTTTAAAGGAGGGCGGAGGAGGGATGCAAAATGATACAGTAAACTAATACGAATTTTCTAATCCCCGCACTGTAGTGAAAGTCTCTAAATTCACTGTTAGGAAACCTGAATTTCATGGGTTTAGCACTGCTTTTGACTTACAAGTGACATTGGCTTTGTCTTCTCAGTCCTTCATTTGTCTCATTTATTTAACAGAGAAAAAGTTATGTCAAATAAATTGTACAATTTCTTGTAAGGCCAAAATTCTACACTTCTGATCATGAGGCCCAAATTTTCAAGAGGCGGGGTGGGGATGACCAAAGTCAATGGAAGCAAGAGAAGCCTCATAAAAATAAATCACTTAAAACTGCCCCCCCCCCCCCGTTCTTTGCATTTAGATGAGACAATGGTTTGGAGCTAGAGTATAAAATTTAAGGCACTATTTTCTAAATATCTTTAAGGTTAAACTAAAAGAAGATTGGGTGGTATAAATACAGGTGAAAGATGCTAAGCTGCACACTCTCCTTATAAATTGGATTCCAGGCTCCCTGTCTAGAAACTGTTTTAGCCTTAGGCTGCAATGAACATAGCCAGTTAGAGGGGGTCAGGGCACAACCCAGTTCCACCATTTCCTTCACATAAATGACCTAGGAAAATAAAAACACCACCTTATTTTGATCTTGGGCTTATAAAACCCTTTCAGCTCTTAGAAACATATTTGACACTTGGAATAATTTGCCTGGCTTCATTTCTTTCTTTACAAAGCTAAACTTTATAAAGTCACGTCAATAGTTTTTTCACCAGTAGCTTCTACTTCCTCACTTGCAACATTTTTGCTCAGAAATCCTCTAAACTTGATTAGTCTGCCTTCTGCACCCTTTCTCCCAAACTTAGGCCCCTCAATGGACTGCAAACATTGTTTACAACCTAAGAGTGTACATGGTTGAATACATGCAAAGAGCTGCTATGGACTGCTCCTTAAAAATGTATATCTCTTAGAATTGGTGACACAGCAAATTTCACTTCATTTCTAATCCAAATTAGACTCAACTTGATTTTTTTAAAAGATTTTCCCAGGTCAACTTCCTATCCTACTAGCCAAAGAAGCCACTTCAAAATATTACAATTTTTTTATAATTATCTTTGCTACTCTTATTTCAATAGATGTTCCTCCCTTTCTGTTATATTCTTCTTCTTTTATATTCCCAATATTAGTTAATGACACTACCATTCTCTTAGCTTCTTTAGCCAGGGGCTGCATCATGGGAGATGCCATATTCAGCCTGCAAATCCCTTGAGCACTAGAGGTGGCAATAATCAGTATCACTCACTCTGTTCTTGCTCCGCATCCCTACTCTTATTACTTTAGTCCAGATTATAATTACTTCTGACACCGCAGGCAAAGAAATCACATGAACAGCCTCAATAAAACTGACAAATAAGAATGTTAAGAGGGTACTTGAACAATCAGGTAGTAAAATGGATGATTAAAATTTAATAACTGAAACAGCAGTTTACAGTTGTAGTAATAGATTAACGAGAATTCAGCAACAAACCAAAGCACTGCCAACTAAAGATGGTCCCTCCCACGCAGTTCCACAAGAATTGAGTTAGCCACTGCAGTTGTTGATCTTCAAAACACCCTGAAAGGAGTTCAGGATGGAGATCAGGAATGAGGCACTCTGTGCTCCAGAAAAACTGGCAGAACAGGCCTTCAAATAGTTAAACATTTTCAGGAGAAAAACTTGACAACCCAGTTTCTTGCATCTTTCCATACCTAGAAAAACAGTAATTAATGAGATATCGGTTCCTCATAACTATCAGCAACCTTTCCACTGAGATGTGTGCTTGACTGTATATACCTGCCTCTCCAAAATCACATATATGCTGACCTCCCTCGACCTACATTCTCAGAGCAGTTCCTCAGAGCTAACCAAGAGTCTCCTGAGCTACAGTCCTCAGTAAGTCCTCAAATAAAACTGAAACCCACAGCTCTCTCATTTTGCATTTTTTATTTTAGGTAAGAGTATAAATAATAATTTACTATATGAAAAGGATAAAACTTCAAAGCAGTAGAAAAAATATTTCATTCAATAAATAGTTGTTAAATAATTTTAAAAATAAAATCTTCTCAAAATTCTATACACCAAAATTAAATTTATATAAATTGAAAATAAAAATAAACTAAACTAAATAAAAATAAACCAAGGGAAAAATAGAAAAATGTCTGGAGAGGGTAAGGAAAGAACTATTTCTAGGCATCAGTAGAAGTCTTAAAGGAAAGACTAATAAATCTGGTAACAGACATTAGATTAAAACTGAAATTATTCTAAATGGCACATCCAATAACTCCTATATCTGACATACCCAATGGGTTCGCTTTAAGGATCTCTTTTTTTTTCTTTTTTTGATTTGATCTGTTTTCTGATATGCTTCTTTCTTTCTCTCTTTCTTTATTCTTTCTTTACCTTAGAGGTTTTTTTTTTTTTAATTAAAATTCTGGAGTTCTGGTTGTTTTTCTACGAAGAGAGGATAACTTTTGATTTCATCTGCAGATAAAATGGGGCATCTCACATTAATCCAGTCAGAGATTGAACTAAATTTAGTCTGGGGTTCAATCTGTGTGAAGCCAATTTCATTTATAGTCAACTTTCTCTTTCGGGAGCAGTCTTCAGAGGCCCCTGTTGAAGGTACAGGACGTTTACTGGAGCTCTGCCCTCCTCCATGGCAAGTCCTGTCTTCCCAGCTCTATGAGACTGAAAAGCCCTGCTGGCTTCTTCGGCTTATTACAGAAGAAGCTTTTTAACTGCTGTCTCACACAGTCAACCCTGTGCTCCTTCTGCATGAGCCAAATCCTGAAAGGGAAACATGCTGAACAACTCATTTCTCTGAGTTTCCCTAGATGCCTTGCTAGCCCCAAATTCCAATTTTTGCCTCCCTAGCTATGTGCAACTTCTAAAGACTCAACTTCTTTCCTCCTGAACCACCACTCTTTTGCTCTGCTTCTTGGCCTCTCTTGGTGTCAATTCCTAATCTTCACATGCATAGAGGGGGAAAGAAGTGTAGAATATTGGATTTCCCTCACTTTGTGTTTCCCTGCTTTTCAAGATCTTGGGCTCTCAAGTCCCAACTGCCCTGATAGCTCTTCTGTTCCTTAAAACATATTTTTAAAAATCATCCATTCTCAAGTTGTCCTTGGTAGGAGAGTCAGTCAAATCCAAGCTCATAGCCAGAAACAGAAGTCCTTAAATATTTTTATTTTGTATGAATAATAAGTAATCTTTATAGATCAAGGACAATAATTCATTATTTGAAGTATTTTTTCTATTTTGTTAAAGCTCATTTTTTATTTACAGAAGTATTTATAATGTCTGCTGTCAAATTTACTATGATCTTTTCCTTTAAGACTTCCACTGATGCTTAGAAATAGTTCTTTCCTTACTTTCTCCAGACATTTTTCTATTTTTCCTTGGTTTATTTTTATCTATTTAATTTTTTCATTTATATAAATTTAATTTTGTTGCATAGAATTTTGGTAAACTTTTATTATTAAAATTATTTAGCAACTATTCGTTGAATGAAACAGGAGCTGGAAACTTTCCAAAGCTGAAAAAGACATGTATCCACAGATGGAAGAATTGCCAAGGAGGGTAAATATAAAGAAAAAAACATTTCAAGGAATATCATACTGAGACTTTTAAAAACCAAAGTAAAGGAGAATATCTTAAATGTAATTTAAAGGGAGCAAAATCATCAATAGGCCTATAGCTAAAACCAATAAAGCCAGAATACATGAAACAGAACCACTAAAATGCTGAAATAAAATAATTATCAAAATTCTACAACCAGAGAAAATAATCTGTGAAAGTTAAAGCAAAATAAAGACATTTTCAGAAAACAAAAACCAATAAAATTTGTCCTCTGTAGACCACCACTAAAAGAAATTCTAAAGAGTATTTTTCAGGTAAAGGAAAAATGATCCCAGACAGAAAGAAAAAAATGCAAGAAGGAATGAAGAGGGTAAAACACATGGGTTAACTGAATAAATATTGATGGTACAAAACTACAATTTTAATGATTTAAGAAGTTTAAAATATATGTGAACTTTGTATAGTTCATGTAGTATATAGCAATATATAACAATAATGCAAAAGAAAGAACTGGTAAATGAGTTAAAACATTCCAAGTTTCTAGCCTTCTAGAGAAGTTGTAAAAGTAATCATTAGCAATAGACTGAAATAAGGATGCATGTTATAACATCTAGGAAAACCACTAAAATATGGTAAATAAATTAATCAATTATTTGCTGATTGATTCAAAAAAAGGCAAGGAAGGAAAGAAAAAAGCACACTCCAAAGTGGCTGGCAAATAATAAAGTAGTAAAATAAACTCAAATATATTATTTATTGAATTTAAATTAATATACAAATAAATATCAAATAATTTAATAGTCTGAGTCATAAACTAATACTAGTAGACTGCATTTTGAAAATACATGTCGTTTAAAAAATATATATTTTAATTATAAGTACATAGAAAGCCTAAAGGTAAAGGGATGAGAAAAGATATGTCAAGAAAAAAAAGCTCAGGAAACTACACCAATGTCATGCAAAGTAGATTTAAAGACAAAAGCATTAGTAAACATTACAGACACATTTAATAATGAAAAAGTGATATATTCACAAGGAAGCTCTCAGCTCTAAATGTGTAATGCACCCAATGACTCAGCTTCAAAACATCTAAAGAAAAATTAACCAAATGAAGAGAAGGCATAGAATCCACCACCACTGTCGGAAGCATTTACACACATATTCAATAGTTGACAGAATAATCGGATTTTTTTTTTTTTTTAAACAGCTGCGGCATATGGAGGTTCCCAAGCTAAGGGTCGAGCCACAGCCACTGTAGAAGCAACGCCGAGTAGTTATGTTGTGAGCCACAAGGGAAGTCCAATAATCGGATATTTAATTCAAGAAATCCATATTGCTGAGGGTGCAGTATATCATCACATATATACTGAAAACTGATGTAACCTATCTTGACCTAGTAACTTCATATTTAAACATAATTAGAAACACAAATATTTATTTATACCATTAATTGAAACATTATTTTTAATGGCCAAAGAAAAAAAAGAAACACAAAGTACAAGAATGGACAAATATTTATATCAGTTAACCACATGACTCTACTACACTTCTACTAAAAATATGTTTTCAAAAAAATTTTTTATGAGAAAATGCTACAATATAATGCTAAAAGTTGAGGGTAGAGAGGAAACAGCACAGAAAAAAATCTAGAGTAGGTACCAAATTTTACATTTTAATGTGTGTTTCTAGAAGAAAAAATGTAAAAGATTATAAGTCAATGAACTACTGTTTTCTTTCTTTTGAACAAATAGAGATTACTTTTTTTTTAAATTCTGTGGTTTCTAGCACCTTCTTTGCACTGTTTACACCCAAGTCACCTATTACCCTGTTCCTCTTTATCTTGTGGACATTTTTTAATTCTTATCTTACCTTAATTACCTTAATATTCACAGCCATACCCTTTTCCTTCAAATGCTGTCTATCTCTTTTTATTTATTTATTTTGCTTTCCTCATGTTTCATTCTATTTTGCTATTTGCCCCAGCTTGGGTTTTTTTTTGCAGCCTCCCTTTAAATATTGTGGTGCTCTCACAATATTTGTCTTGGGTTTCAAATGTAATTTTTATCTTAAAAGTAATGTAAAAGGTAATATAAAGCACTGAAAGGGCTGAGTTCAACAGACAAGGCTGCTGCAAGTCCATCTAGTTGTTGTCAGGAAAGAATGTAAGCCCAAAGATGCAGGTTTTTCAAATTTTCCAAAAAAAAATTTAACATGTTTTTCTTGTGAAATCATCTTTATATATTTGCGACTACTACTCATTTTTAAAAACGATGGTCACATTATTATTTTTTATGTAGAATTATCTGATCTTTCCCAAATGCGTGCAACCTATTCTCAGAAAAGGGAACACTAGCCAAAAACAAATAAATCAAAATGTTTCCCATTGTGACTTTTGACCTATACTGCTATGGTGATGGCTTCTAAATCTGTGTCTCTGGCCCAAACTCTATCCTGAGATCCAGATCTATATAAAACCTTTTGGATATTTTTCAAACCTTAAATTCAGCATGCCCCAAACCGAAAGTTTCATTCCTCTTGCTGTCCCCACTCCCATCCTCCCAACTCCCCATACACACACAATCTGTCTCCTCTTCCTGTATTCTCTATCTCAGCAAATCACACCATCTTCCACCCAAATTTCTAAGCCAGAATCCTGGGTCTTATTAGTGACACTTTCCTCTTTGCCATCCACTCTATGAAGTGATCACTAAGGGAATCCAGGTCTACTGCTGGGGCATTTCTCAAGTATTCTACCTCTCCCCAAGCCTACTGTGCCTAAGTAATGAAGGCCACTACCATCTCCTGCCAGTAAAAGGGTAAAAGGTTTCAGACTGTTAAATTTTTTAAACCTCCTTCTTTACTGTTAAGCCTGATTAATCATTCTAAAGTATGAATCTGATCAAGTAATTCCCCTTATTGAAACTCTTCAGCAATTTATTAAGTGGTTATTATTGAAGTAGCTACCTTGCAGCAAATGAACTGCACATGACAGGAACTCAACTTAAACAGTTTGCTTCATGGGACTTGTGGCCAAAATTGACCCCTTTATAGATAAAGCATCCTGTGTGTGAAATTTGGTCCTTCCATTTAGGAAAAGAAGGAATAAATTCTTATGACTGAAAGATTTTCCTCTCAGGTAAGTTCTATCAAATGTCTAACAGCATTTCTCTTAAAAAGATGCATTTCACATCACTCTAATAATCCAAACATACTTCAAAAATTCCTGCTGAAAAGAATCTGTTTTTATTGAGAAAACTCTGAAATTGCTTCTCAATGCTTTTAACTAAAGAACAGAGATGCACCTGTCCATCAAAACACCTCAAAGGAGATAGAGTTATAGTTAGTGTTATCACTGCCAATAATTTCGGCCCTAAGAAAAGTAATGCTGAAAAAAGAAAAAGAAGGAACAAAATGAAAATAAAGAAAAAATAAAGCTAAAAACAAGCTTCACACAAAATACCTACGCTAATCTCCTTTGCTAATATCTCTGTAGCTACTCTGTTAAAATGTGAGCAAAACTACCTGAATATTAAAAAAAAAAAAAACCTCACTGCATAAACTACAAACCAGGGATTTAAAACCAATATTTTAATATCTATATAGGACATAATATTTCTTTGAGTAAAGGTCAAACCTTCAAGATCATTTTGACTGGCACCTGAATCTCTTCATTTTCGAAAACTTTGTTTATTCTGTAAAAATTAAAAATTTGGCCTTGCCTAGAAAATAGGAATCACTCCCTGATTTTTGCTTATTTAAAATGTGGAATTTGTTGGTTTAAGTCACTGATGAGTAAAGAAGCAATTCTAGCTACAGGACAGCTCTTTCTGGAGAGCAATACAATATTAACAGCATCAGGTTCAGCTTTCTTCTGTATGAACGGCATTTCAGGAGGATCATGCATATGTGTTGAACCCTGGCAACTCAAGATCTACTTCTTCACAGATTCAAGATTTCAAAGAAAAGAAATTACAGTCATCCTTCAGTATCAGCAGAAGATTGGTTTCAGGAGCTCAGCATGCCAAACCCAAATCAGATACTAAGTTCCTTTCATAAAGTGACATAGTACAATGAATACAGCTGGCTCTCCATATCTGCAGGTTTCATATTCACAGATTCAACTAGCCGTGGATGCAAAACCTGTGGATATGGAGGACTGAATGTACCTTCTCCCTCTCTTTTTTTCTTTTTATGGCTGCACTTGCAGCACATCGAAGTTCCTGGGCTGGGGGTTGAATGGGAGCTGCAGTGGCCAGCCTATACCACAGCCATAGCAACACCAGATCTGAATCTCATCAATAACCTACATCACAGCTTGCAGGAATGCCAGATCCCCAACCCACTGAGTGAGGCCAGGGATTGAACTCACATCGTCACTGACACTGCGTCAGGATCTTAACCCACTAACCCACAAGGGGAACTCTGTACCTTCCTTTTATACCAGGAAAAGTCTCTATATAAGGCCTGATTGATACAACTTGAATTTCATGTCTATCTCTCAACCAATTACTGCAACTAAACAAATGGAATATGCTAGTTGCCCAGATCAGGTTTGTGTGCTCTACTTCACATTTTAATAGGCACTTGCCCCAGCTAAATCTCAAAAACCGATGTGGGACAGAAGTCTCAATATGTCTTTACTCCAAATAGGAGAAATTGGTGTTTGATGGACAAAATCAAAGTATGTCTACCGTAAGTGTTCCCAGTGCCATAAACAGTCGCTTGCAGTACTTTGGCCACCTTGCTTCTCCATCTCCAATTGAAGATGTAATTATGTACAATTTTAACTTAGAGAAATGGGTATGAATTACGTTAATAATCTAGAAAGAATTTAAATCTGCTACCAACAATTTATCTCACCAAATTCCACATGGGCATCTTTAAAACTGTACATCTTTTAAAAAGATTGCTAAATTAAAAATTTTCCCCTTACCCAGTGACTCTCTAAGTATCTCACAACCATCATGGCCCCACTTTCAAAACAGCTTGCACCTCCAAGCATTTTTATTCTCTTTTTAGATGATGCTCGAGGCAGGACCTCACATTTCTTGCCAAGTAGGTTTATCATTCTGGTCATCCTATTTTCTACCCTAACACTTAACTGTTCTTTTAGCAAACATCTGTTGACCCCTCCTCTGCACCTGTGGTTATACAAGGCACTAAGAATATAAACAAGCCATTAGAGAGGTTACATTTAGCAGACTACACACACAAGTTAAGAATCACAATCCAGTATTTAAAGCTGTATAAAGTTCTCCATAGAGACGAACAGCCTGCTTTTACAGGAACACACAGGAGGGACACCCGACCCGAAGACTTGAGTTAAGACTGGGTTACCATAGGCAGAGTGTTCCTGAGGTTAAGAGATAGTTAAGAGCTAAACCTGCTCACCTTGCAGAGGCTTTATTCAAATGGATGATTTTTTTTTTGGCATGGGGTTCTGTTTGTTGCCAGATAGTGCACAGCAGGAGCACAAGTGAAAATATGAATCTTGTGGAGAGGAATGATGTGGTTGTTGACATCATCATATAAATCCTGTACTGGCATTTTTCCTTGCCATGGAATTTGACCCCTCTCCTCAGCTCCATAATGACTATCAAAAAAATAAAAAACCCTTTTACATTAAAAGAAACTCCATTTCCTCTCTCCACATGATGGAGGTTCCGCGATATAACTCTAACATTTTTCTCCTGATGTTTATATAACATTATTTAAAAACAAATGCAATATGAAAGTACTGACAGTATAGTCCCACTTGTCACAGCTTTCCCTTTTTCACACATATGTTATAGCTGAAAGATAATCAAGGATGTCATTTGTTTCAGTGTAGTAATATCTTAGAGTCTCTGAGAAATAATTCAGTCCTAACCATTAATAAAAATAAATTTGAAAAAATTTTAAATAATTTTTTCTTTCTTTTTTTTTTTTTTTTTTTTCCTTTTGTCATTTTAGGGCTGCACCCGCGGCATGTGGAGGTTCCCAGGCTAGGGGTCTAATCGGAGCTGTAGCTGCTGGCCTACACCACAGCCACAGCAACGCAGGATCCGAGCCGTGTCTGCAACCTACACCACAGCTCACGGCAACGCCGGATCCTTAACCCACTGAGCAAGGCCAGGGATCGAACCCGCAACCTCATGGCTACTAGTCGGATTCGTTAACTGCTGCGCCACGACGGGAACTCCTTAAATAATTTTCATTACAAATTAAACATTGATAGGTCACCAACCTCTTTAAAAAGTCAGGACTTTTTTTTAATTCAGACCTAAAAATAAATGAATGTATTGAATATAAAATATATTATAAAAATAAATTATAAAAATAAGATATTAAAATAAATGTCAAATGAAAATTATTCATTTGGTGAATTTAACTTAGGTTATGTATTTCTTTAACCCAAGTCAGTTTCTTGAGTAACAGACCTTTCACTTAACCTGACATATATATGTTTGTGTGTATGTATATACACATATACACATAATTTCATATAACTTTTTTGCACCTAGTGCCACTGGACTAAGGTGGAAGATGAAAACTCTGTAATATCAATAGCAAACTGATTGTGGGTAAAGTGATAGATATAGCAGCAAAAACGCACAAACATAAAATAACCACCACTAAAAAAATATATTTTTTGCATACATGTGTGCTAAAGAAAGAATGACCCAGGACTCCTATTTCCTAAAGTATTTTAATAACTGAAGAACCTACTTTGCTCACTTGGCAGATAAGCAATACATGACTGAGATTACTATGTTTCTCAAAGTTTCTCTATTTTAAAAAGAAAGCCTATGATACACACTAGGACAGAAATGACTTTCAAAGGTGGAAAGTTATCTATTTAGTGACAAGAAAACCTAGGACAGGAACTGCTTGTAGATAGAAGCCAATCTGTTGAAAAACGACCTCCACCAAGTAAAAACCTCAAAGAAAGGGACTAGAAGGGTAGCGACCAGAGAGGTTTACAGATTCACTTTGTACAAAAAAAAAAAAAAAAAAGAATTTAGATTTCATTACTTTCTGGTGCATCCAATTCTTGAAAAAATTTTTGTATACATACAATAGCTAAGAATAAATGAAGTAAAAGGCTTGTTATAGATGATGATTCTTCACAAAGATTCATAGTCACAGTTCAGATTAACTTCTCAGTGACTGTGTTTTCCAATTAAACTCTTAGAGCACTGCAACCAGGCTCATCATTCTGTAACATTATTGTTTTAGAAAATGTATTTATTTTATTCTTAAGAAACATGAATTTATCTTCAAGAGTTTGTTATCAGGGAATTAAATTCTTAACATCATAAACAGTTACAACCACATTATGAGAGTATTTGCTCTCTGATGGTATGTATTCAAAAGTACTTTAATATTTTTATCTATTTCCTGCAACACTATTCCCAGAATAAAACTGTCTGAACAGAATAAGTAGTGGGGACCAAGTTTCTACTATCACCATGCCTCAAAGAAGACCACTAGAAGGGACTTCACATTTAAAATGAAGCTTATAAAAAGTAGAGCAACAATCTTTTTTTTGGTATTTAAATAATTAATTTTAGAATAGGTTGTAGATTTACAGAGAAGCTGCAAAGTTAGTACAGAGATTTCCTGTATGCCCCACACCCATTTCCCCTATTGCTAACATTTGATATTACTGTGATGCTCTTGTCACAAGTTAGAAACCAATATTGAGATTAACTGAACTCTGTACTTAGAATTTTATTACATTTTTACTAACACTGTTTTTCTGTTCCAGAATACCATCCAATATACCTATTCACATTTAGTTTCCCTGATTTCCCTAGGCTCCTTAAGCTGTGATATTTTCTCAGACATTACTTTTGATGACCTTGCAATTTGAGAAGTACTGGTCAGGTATTTTATAGAATGCTCCTCAATTTGTGTTTGTCTGATATTTTTCTCATAGTTAGACTGAGATTATGGGCTTGGGGAAAAAGATGACAGAGATGAAATACTCTTCCAATTCTATCACATCAAGGATTTGTGTTGTTAATATGACTTGTCACTGATGATGTTAACTTTAATCATCTGACTAAAGTCGTGTGTCTACCAGGTTTCTCTCTGGAAGCAAGTAATTAGCATAGTCTACTCTTTAGAAGTGGGAATTTATGTTCCAGTTCCTTGAGAGAGTAGTATATACATAAATAATTTCTAATTCTGTTGAATGATAGGTCTGGGTCTTCTCCCTCATTTACTTATTAATTTAATCATGTATTCACATCAATACATGAATATGTATTCATATTTATTTTATAATTTGTGTTATAATAGAATACTACTTTGTTTTATAAACTTGTAGTTCAAATTATTCCAGCTTTGACCATTGTATATGTGTGTGTGTGTGTGTGTGTGTGTGTGTGTGTGTGTGTATGTATATCTGTAAACATTTCTATATGCATTTGTCTGTATTGACATTAAGCTAGACACAAGTTCACACTGATGCCCCCAACTCTACTACAGAACTTCTAATTTATTCTAGCATTCTCCCCCTGCTCATTTGTAACTTTCCACTCCAAACAGGTGAAATCTCTCTCCCACCATCTGCCATTAAATTACTTACTTGTTCAATCTCAGTATACATGTACTGAGGTTTCAGAAGCATTAACCCATGTACAGAACCATTTGTTCTTCCAGGAATATGCCGCTAATCCAGTGAAAAAAAATATCATTATTGTGTACTTTTCTTAGCAGTCCGACTGGGTTATGCATCCATCCTTGAACAACCTCAGCATCCAGGTGCCTGTAATGCTTTGACTAGCCAGGTTAGGTCGGAGGCCCATTCCATCACTGAACACAAAACACCTCAATGGAGAGTGAAGCAGGAAGTGATTCCTCAGAGAAAAGCAAAGAGACGCTGAGTAAGAAAAAATAAAAAAATCTCCTATGATCATCTGTTAAGGTTCAACTCTAGTTCCTTTACCTCTATAAGGCTATGCTGGTCTTTCGACCATTTTCAAAATTCTCTCTTCTTTCATAGAAGTCTCATTAGATGAACATCTCTTACTAGATGGCCTTTTGCATACTTTTTTTCTGTTCCTGGATTGAAAATTCCAAAGAGAAGTAATTGTGTCTAATTCAGCTGCGCATGCTTCATAGTTCTAAGCATTAAGAAATATTTTCTAGGAGTTCCCATTGTGGCTCACTGGTTAACGAATCCGATTAGGAACCTTGAGGTTGCAGGTTTGATCCCTGGCCTCGCTCAGTGGGTTAAGGATCTGGTGTTGCCGTGAGCTGTGGTGTAGTTCGCAGATGTGGCTTGGATCCTGCGTTGCTGTGGCTGTGGTGTAGGCCGGTGGCTACAGCTCCAATTGGACCCCTAGCCTGGGAACCTCCATATGCTGCAGGTGCAGCCCTAAACAGCATTTCCATATATGTTTTTTTTTACAATACCTTTATTTAAAAAAAAATAAAACTAGGGAAAGAGTTAGAAGGATGACCAAAGCTAGACCATATCCTCTCTGTAGGAAACTTGAATGTTGAAAACAATAAGACAAAGAGAGCAAGAAAAATAAAATGAATGAAATTCATTCATTTCAGTGGTTAGCACTGCAAAGACAAGATAATTACTTCCTGCTGCACTGTTAGATTCTATATCTGATAATTCTACTTTCTAGGAGTCAGTGAACTCTCTAATGTGGATAAAATAAATTTTCTTTTTGCTTAAACCAGATTCTATTTCTGTTGCTTGTAACCAAGGACCTTAAATAACATAATACTACCAGGGAATTGTTTCAGATTGCCTCAAAACACAGGACAAGACCATTAAGTTGTTAGGCCAGTATGGACACCTAGGCCCTGTTCACTGATAGGAAATCAAGATTCCTGGGCCAGAACTAGAATCTAAGAGTTTGATTCTGCAAAATCACTGGTTTTGAAATCTAGTCCATAAAGTCCAGGAAATGGAAATAGACAGAAGCAAATGATCAAAAAAATTTTAAAGAGTTTTATTTCTAGAGAAAACAAAGCCTAACAAATGACAGTATTGGATTGCTCAAACTCTAAAATAATCCCAAATCTCACAAACTATAAGAGAAGGTTTACAAAAGTGAGATGGTCCCCAAATCCTTCCCAAAGTTATCTCACATGTGATCTGAAAGTCAGTCAAAACAGCAGAATGCAGTCAGTCCTCCAGTGACATTTTGGAACTATAATACAGAACAGCTGCTTCTGGTGCCAACCTCTATATCATCTAGAGTCCTTTGGTTGCAAGTAACACATACAAATGCTAGGTAAAGCAATATGGGGGAATTTATTAAAAGGATAGTGTTCACTGAATTGAAAAAACAAGACAGGAACCAAGGCAAATTCTAAAGTTCTGGGAAAGAGAACCTGAT
Source organism: Catagonus wagneri (assembly GCA_004024745.2). Lineage (NCBI taxonomy): Eukaryota > Metazoa > Chordata > Mammalia > Artiodactyla > Tayassuidae > Catagonus > Catagonus wagneri. The sequence continues at coordinate 27,318,888 of PVHT020000077.1, read as the reverse complement.
TAAACCAGTTTGTCTCAGGTATTGGTCCTTCCTCAATCAACTAAGATCCAGAAAGTGATCATACAATACAAATTTGGCTGAGGGGGCATCCCAGCTGTTCATTCCAAGAGCAGAGCCTTGGCAAATAGATCAAAATATGCTAAATAATGATCATCTTGAGGAGCTTTGACATGGGAAGCTTAGAAACTGCTGATCTGGGGGAGCTAATATGAAAGACTAGGTATAAATATATGGGCATTATACCTAGTCTTTCATATAGAACTGGCCTAAAATTCCTGTGTCTGAGATCAGCCTTTCCCACTTTCCACATTCAAAAGGCCTAACAGTTTAATATTTCCTTGGATTCTATGAGGTATCATAATATTTTTGCAATACATTTTTCCATTTAGCTGAAGTTAGAAGGACTCAGCTTGTTTCACTGATATCTAGGAGAACCCTAACCACTATACTGTTTAGGTAAAGTCCTCATTGCAAATGTCAGTGGTGGTTTTTAAGAATTATGCATGAATTGATTAATTTAGAAGTCATTCTCCATTGGCCATGTTCTTATACAGGCCCTAATGCCAGTATAGAGAGTGCTTCATCATTAACTCCAAACTGACTTAAGACTCCAAAGGACAGACCCCCACCATTAAGAATAAATGAATAAGCCCATGTATAACACATGATTTATGGGTAGCATTTTAATTCTGAAGAAAGAGAAGAATTATCAACTTGATTCTGCTGGTAATGGTAATATCTTTTAGAGAAATTCTTATCTAAACTGTATCTATACCTGGCTACTTGAAGAAAAAAAAACTCTGAGTGTGTGTGTGTGTGTGTATACATATACATATATATACATACATACATATAAAACTAGTGATAACTATGGACCCCAGAAGTTCTTATGCTGAAGGTATTATTCTCTAAAGAGCTGTACATTTGATCACAGAGGCTGATGCTAAGGATTATTATCTGCATAAGGGCACTGGAGCAACCCAAGTCTTCTCCTTTCCTACAAGGAAGAAGGGTGCTGTTAAAGGCCCCTCACCCCCACACACCAGCAAAAGAGAACAACATAATACAAACCTTGTAAACATAAATATAAATCTAGATTCTTCAGAGTGCTACATTTGTGAACTCAGTATGTCTACAAAGAGGGGGGTGGAGCTCTTAAATCTTGATGTGGTTAAACCCAGATTGGTTAAACACAGTATTTCCTGCTGTGTTAGCTCAAAGTAACAGCAACCAATTTCAGTTAGATTAAACTGAAGAGTAAAATTATTATAAGCTTTCAGAATTGTTTAAAGGCAAGTCTTCGACTGGGGATCAGGTGAAAACTAGAACCACAAATCAAAAAGCCATCTAGAACTTTAAATGTTCTCTCTCCATCTTTCATTTTTAGTTTCTCTGCATGTCATAGAAGAGTCTAAGAAACCCTCCCATGTCCACTCATCTAGTTTGTAACAGAGGTGGAACTGAAATTCAAATCTTTTGACTTCTGGTTTTGAGCAATTTTCTACTTTACTCTCTGTTTTGAAAGCAACTATAACCAGCTATGCAAATCTAACGTCTTCCATGTTTTACAACTGGTAAATTGTACTAAATGAATACATATCAAATGAGGTTGAATAGTTGCATGAGGGTCCACCAATTTCCTTCCTCCCTCTTGTCTGCCTCTTTTCCAATTCATTATAGTAGGTGGTGTCATTGATCTTAAAGTTACATAGTTCCTGTTTTACACCTCACTAGGCAGACCTAAGCAAGTCATTTAAACTCTTCAAGTCATGGCTTTTCATCTTTAAAACAGGATAGTAATTTTACCACCCACAGGGTACTGGAAGAGTGAAATGAGATATTGCACACTCAGATTTCCTGTTGTACATCAGTATGTGGTGTATCTTTCAATGGTACTAGAACTATTAGTACCTCTATTTCCATGTCAGTCCTTCAAACAGCTCTGCCATCTCATCTTCAGTTCTAAATACAAACACCATGGCCTTGAGCATTCTCAAAGCAGGGATATTTATACTGATAAAAGCCAATCTTATAGTGTTTTTATGGAAGAGGAAGTGAGACAAACAGATAAAGAGGCATTCATTTGTGACTTAATCCATGCGTCAAAGTCTGGTTTCCCAAAGAGAATGACCAGTGTTTCTGGGCAATTGTCAAACCTCCTCGATTTACATAGATGCAACAACACCTGCTGAATTAACCTGTGGCATTTGCCAAAATCCTCCTCTACCAAAAACAAATCTTTCTCCTCCTGGCATGCTGAACAAGAGATAGAGATGCATTAAACATTTACTGATACACTTGAAGATAGTCTCAGGTAACAGGAAGTGTTTTGAGATTTATTTAGCATACTTTAAGTGCATATAAGACCGCAGGAGATACACAGGGAATGTTCCTGAGATTTTTTTTTGTTGTTGTCGTTTTCATTTTTTTTCAGTCAGCTTCCTCTATGACTTCTACACTGTAATTTATTTTTAAACATGCATCATAGTTTTCTGGGTGGCATAATAAAACCTAAAATAAGTGTTTTTGCCCAGATAAGCACTATTAAAGGGAAAGGAGACTGAATTCATTTAAATACATTTGCAAAAGACTGATTTTCCCAAGAGAGTGAACATATCCTATTTCTTTAATTATTCTTAAAGTTTTGCCTATCAACTGACAATTTCCTACAGAAAAGAAGCAAAACAGCCCAGCTTTACTGACAGCAAAAACCTATAATAAACTAGAATGAAAATGGATTTGTCACTTCCCTTATCTGTTCTAATGTGTAAGTTACTAGGAGTCAGAGAGGAAATAACCCCCACTCTAGTGAAGAGAGTTATTAAGAATATATTAAACTGAAAGTGAAATTCAAAGTCAACTTTTTCTAGTTTTTGAAGATTAGTATATGTAGTCTTCACTCTAAGCAACAGGTATGATGAATTATACAAAATTAGAGTAAAATGCAGTAATACTTGCTTTATTTTTCAAATTACTTTTCGACTCTTCTCTAAAGCCTAGCACCTGCCATAGCTGCTAACAGTAGGTTGTCTCAGGGATACATAAGCACCTGATTAAACCCTCCACAACCCTTGCACTAAGCTTAGGTCACCAGCCCCAAGTTTTTCTGTCTTAGCACAGTTCCTCTTTAGAAGTTGTGGTTTTTTCCTTGTCATCGACCTTGCTTCCGGTATTCATGAACCTGGTTCTCTGCCAAAAAACAATGATTTCTCTTGAAGAGCGCCGATGGTTATACAACAGTGCGAAGGTACCATATGCACAGCATTGTGAAAAATGCACTTTAAAATAATTAAAAATGGCACATGGTATGTTATGTATATTTTACTAAAAAAAGTAATTACCTATAACTTTTATTTCTAGGCAATGGTGGGTGCTTGCTTCCCAGAGGATCCTGGGCTTCTTTTTCCAATAGGTCCATCATCTCATCTTTGCATGTCAAAGGCAAAGGCTTTTTGTACTAATCACAGATATACAAAATAAAGCTGTGCATTTATACCTTTCCCTTTCTCCTCGAAAAGATGGAATATAATTTCCCCTTGAATGTATGGGAAAGAGCTTACGGTGCTCTTAAAACCAACTGAATGTAGGCGGTACCATGCTGGATAAATTGTGGGTCCAGATGACTAAAGGTATTTCACTTCCCTTCTTGCTTATTCAAACTCTCATGTTGGGAACCAGGAGTTCCCAACTACCCTGAGTTGGACTTCCACAGGGAGTCCAACTACCCTGAGGCCATCATGCTGTAAGGAAGCCCAGACTAACCCAAAAAGAGAGAGCAAGAAAGAAGCCCTAAGACCACAGGAAGACAGAGAGATGCAGTGAAAGTCAAAGCTTCTCCACCTTCAGTTACTCTGACTGCAGCTGCATGGCGCTCTGAACCAGAACCACACACTCAAGCCCCTCTCAAATTCCAGACTCACCAAAACCACAAGAAGTAAAATTATTGTTGTTAATTCTGACCCATAAATTGTTATGTAGTAATAAAGAACTAAAACAGAATCTGAAACCTGAAAGTGGGTGCCTAGTAAAAGCCAAGAATTTGTAACATTGGATTTAAGACCAGGCAGAACTTGGAAGAGCCTTGCAGAGACTATTAAGGAAAATCTAAAAGGCCCAGAGAAAAATTTAGTACAATTTTAAAAGACATCAAGGAGGCTGTCTGTGGAAGCTGAAGTAAGGAAAATATTATTAGAAGGTTTAAAGAAAGGAGATACTTTTATGCAGTGACAGCAAATTGAGCAAAGCCATCATCTGAAGCAACACAAAAAATAGAAAATGTACCTGATGAATTTGGTGATCTAGCTAAGAAAATTTCCAAGCAGAGTGTTGAGAGTGCTACCTGGTTTCTCTGAGCTGCCTATGGTAAAATGAGAGAAGAGATGAACTAAAAACCAAATTACTCAGGCTGTGAATTGGATTTGAAGAGTATGCAAAAACCTTCAAAATAGTCTTTTCAGCTAGAAAACCCTCTCAAAGTAAGAAAGTCTCAAACCAAAGATCAAATCCAAAATGTGACTGAGGATTATCAGAAAGAACTAAGTTAGGGCCTCATGGTACCTTTCAGACAGATAAAAAAAAGTCAAAAAGGACCTTAATGGTGGGACTTTCAGTGGAAAAAAAAAGGGGGGGGGCATTTCTGAGAGCCTTTAAGAGCATTACCCCTCAGCAACATCACAGGTAAACCCAAGGTAGAAAGAGACATACTTTGAAGAGATTTGTGTGGCATTTGTCTAATGAAGTAAATCAGAAATTAATACACAGAAAGCCTATAACTTTTAAAAAGAACTGTATTTGAGAATACTAAAAATTAAAAGAGGGCTGTGGACTTTTTAATTTCCAAAGACAGGAAGCAGGATGAGAAAACTAATCAAATGCAAATATGAGCACCAGGCCCATCTTGTATATTTCCTGCCCCAATCCTAAAATCAGTCATTTCTCCAAGGAGTCCCAGTTCCCTTTTTTTTGGAAGATGGTACTAGAAGCCAAGATCTGAATACTAGGTATACTTATTGCCTCTGGGATATCATCGTTTCTAGGTTTTCTCATATAACAAAGCAAAGAAAATATACCTATGTGTACAGTATTTCACTTATATATACATATTTGTAAATATTTCTATATGTATTTATATTAAGCGAAACATAAGTTCACAGTGATGTCATCAATGCTAATCTAGTACTGCATGGTCATTCTAGCTTCCTCCCCTTGCTTATTTCTAACCTCCCACATCAACAGTGAGAGAGCGGTTTTTACAACCACTAACCATTTAGTTTTTTCCAATGGGAGTATGGGTTACAATTTTGACACTGTTATACATATATACTGATATTGAATAACTAAGTAAATAGATGACTAATTTTAGGACTGGGGAAGAAGCTATACAAGATGAGCCTGGTGCATTTCATTGTGTCAGAAATAAAGCAATCAAACACAACAAAACAAAACACAAACCCACACACAAACACAATTATAGGATAAAGGGACACAGGAACTAACTGAAAGAATCTCAATGGCCAAATCTAGAAATGACCTAAAAAATACCATTAGATTATAATTCAAAGTACAAAATAAATACTCATGTTAATATAAACAAACACTTGAATAAATTAATAAATGAAGGAAAACATAAATATTTTATGCAAAAGAATTCCAAATAATCTATATAAATATATCCCCGCTCAAGACGATGGAGCATAATTCCCCATGCTTTGTGTTATATACCTAACAACTTTCTATCAAAAAGTACACTTTGGAATGGGGCAAAGGTTAACTTTACAGTTGAGAAACCTAATGAACACTACCTTAACTAGGTAATCAAAGTCAACATCAACAGTGATATCATATTGATCACATGTACTCCTGATATAATGAAATATTAAAAGCATTTCACATTCTGAGTTTTTCTCCCCCAAACCTAGGACTCTAGTCTAATAATGAGAAGAACATCAGACAAATCACAATTGAGAGGCAAGCTATAAAATACTTCACCAATAGCCCTCAGGACTGTCAAAGTCATCAAAAACAGGGTAAGTTTGAGAAATTGCCACAGCTAAGAGGAGCTTAAGAGGGTGTAACAAGTAAACGTAGCATGGTGACCTCGACGGGATTCTGGCACAGTAAAATAACATTAGGAAACAACTAATAAAACTTGAATAATGTCTGGAGTTTAGTTAATAACTGTGTACAAATATTGATTTGTTAATTGTGACAAATGTACATACCTAAAGTAAGATATTAATAACAAGGGAAATTGGACATACATGAGAATTTCCTGTACAATCTTTGCAATTTTTCTGCAAAACTAAAACTAGTCTAAAATTAAAAAATTTATCTAAAAGAAAGGGAATTATGGAAGGAAATGGATCATTCTAAGGGTATCATAGAGTTGCTATACTAACCCAGAATTACCTATTGCTGGATTTCTTATTGCATCTGGAAAATATCTATGTTGTTAAATTAATCTTGATATCATTTCCAATTCCTTCCTCTCAGACCAAGAAAATGACAAATGAGTATAATGAGTTTTAGAGGTGTAAGAGAAGAATGACAGGACTGAGAAAAGGAAGAGGCATAGAAAGAAGTAAGTTCTTCCTGAAGCAATGCTATTATAAGTACCCAGATACTAACGTCATAATTATGTGAAAACTACACATTTTTATTTTTAACTGAAAGAATTATTCACCTTCCACAGTTAAAGAAAGATCTCTAATTGTTGTGGGTTGTAAAATGGGAAAGAAAAGGATATTAAAAAAAAAACAAACATGTTGAGTTGAGTCTATAAACAACCTGAGGTAGCCAACAAAGTTTGGTGGGAACCAGTGGAAAGAACAAAATTGATCAAGTATTTGGGAAGGGGCTTTTAAGATTTGGTGTGTTAGAAGGATAATTGGACATAAAAAGTCGTGTCACCTCAGCCAAGAATCTCAGATGTTACCTGTGATTCTCAGAGGATCATTCTTGCTTGGCTGGTTGGAAGCCCCTACTATCTGCAGGGCAAAGGGCGTGATAAATCAGGCAGTCCTTTTGCAATTTTGTGTATTTCTCAGCAGGGAGGCAAAGAGGTCCAGTTTGTTAGTAAATATGTCAGGAGACCCCTCAGAAAGAATCTGGGGCCCTTTGGTTAATTAAATGGTTTAACCAGTTACTGTCCAAGGTCAGCAATGGTGCATCCACATCAGCAATTAAAGAGGCAATGAGGAATCGGATTTAGGTTAGAAACTGAGATACTCATACCTGTGAAGAAGCAAAATCAATAAAATAGAAAGACAATGTGATCAGAAATAGAAAAGGCAGAGTGTGGTAACCAAATAAAGCCCATAACTCCAGCAGTGAAGGTACGGTGAAGCAGAGGGAAGATTGTGGTTTTTGTTCTGGGGCTAAGAAGAAACACCCAAAACCAAATCACTGCAAAGAAGATTTATTATCTCTTTGTTTCTGGTTATAACTCACTCTCTAGAAGCCCCTGAAGGTCACATCTACATCATTTCCCACGGGGTTTTAATAGGGGTGGATTTAGAAGTGAAATTTTAGCCCCCAACTCTGACACCCTAGGAATGGAAAGGGTTCTAGAGATAAATATTCATTTTATTTCCTTTCTCAGAAGACCCCATGTCTCATTTCATAAATTAAAAACTTGGCATGCTATATTTAATTGTAATTTCTTCCTTGGCCTATGTAAAGTTCAATCTGAAACAATTTCAGGGTGTTTCATTTTAATGACTGAAATGTGTATTCAATTCCTATAAAAATCCAAAGCTCCATTCGAATGCAGTTGACATTCTCCAGCACATCATTTAAATTTCTCCTAGTAATTTTCTGCCTTCTGTGAGACAGTGATATTACATTGCCTCAAGGCGTTTTGCATATTTTGTTGATTTTAACATTTAAAGTCCTGGTGGTTTTACTCTCTCATTATGTCCCTGTTCATGTCCCATATTTTTCTCTACTCTTCTCTAGGAAGCAATGAGACAGTTGAAATAATTTGTGTGAGTTTAAAAAGCAATTTCTCTGAGATGGGGACAGATGCGGGTTTGAGACAGAAGCAGTGATAAAGATATTAGTAGTCAAGGAATTTGTTCTGGTCATGATGGCTATGAAACAACTGAATTCTTTTACCTACCACGTAGAAGTCCTCAAAATAAAATGGAAGCTGAGGTCTAGAATCACTTTCAGCATTCAGGGAAGCATATATATATATATAAAACCATTACTTTATTTGAAATTTATTAGGCAAAAGAACAACAAAGGCATGGGGGAAAACAGTAGAGTACGCCAAGGCTCTGTCTTTTCCAAAGTAAACTCTGTTAAATGGAGAAGAAACACTTGAATGAAAACAGAAGAATAAGCCAATCTAATCAAAAGACAATGCAAATAACCACTGTGCCTAATAAAAAATTTCCAACACCTCCATTCCAATGTATTAGTATGAAATGGAAGAACCTGTGTCATATTGTGTGTACATATGGGGAAGGGGAGAATATTTTACCTATACATTTACAGTGTAATATCTAGACCAAGACATACATTCTCAGGTATTTGTAAACTAAAATAGTAGTATTCTTTGTAAATGTTTTTATTTTTAATCTTTGCCCCTTATTTCTTCCATCTGCTTTCTGTGGCCAAGATCTTTTTCATTTATCTACCCATTGATCCCTTCATCCGCACTTACTGGGAAATGCCAGTGTGGTAGATTAAAGATGGCCCCATATTCTTTGACACTTTTCAGATTGAGAGCTGAGGGTCTTTTCCTCACTCTTTTGAATCTAGGTGGGCTCTGCAAGAGCTCTTTGCCAATTAGAATAACTGACCAGGCAGAATTAATGTTGTTCCTTTTTTTGAGACAGTCCTTAAAAAACTGGGAGTTTCTACTTCCTGTTTTTTTTGAAATCCTTGTCCTGGGGGAAGTCAGTTAATTTGCAAGAAGTTTAATACTCCTGAGTCTACCATGGTATGAGGAAGCCCAGGCTGACCACATGCAGAAGCCATGTGGGAGAGATGATGACCAAAGAGTTCTAGTGACAGACGTGTGAGTGAGGAAGCTTTTTCACAACTCCAACCACAGGCCATCTGACTGCAACCACATGAATGACCTAAGAAACAACCAACCACTGAGCCTGTCAACACCCCAAAAATATAAGATACATTGTTTTTTTAAGCAACTAAGCTTTGGAATGGATTATTTATAGCAATAGATAACCAGAACAACCGTATCCAATGTCGAATGCTGGGCAGCTTGGCAGATACAGAAAAAGTTAAATAAGAACTCTTTTCTCAAGGGACAAATAGAAAAATTTTACTTAATATTATGAGAAGTAGTGAAAAAGTGACTAATTCTATAGGGACACAGAGTAATAAAGGATTAATTAAAGCTAGAGTCAGGTTTTATAAATGTTCATTGTTGAAGTAAAGAGAGATGTGAGTTGCACTGTGTGAATTATTTAAATTCTCTAAGACTCAGTTTCCTTATCTCTAAATTTTATAAGGGTTAAGTATTCTAATGCTTAGAATATGGCCTGACCCATGAGAACTGATCAGTTTGTATTAGTTGCTATTATTATTAGCAGCAACAGCAACGGCAGAAACAGTTGCATCTCCGTCCCAAGATGTATGGAAAAGACCATAATTTTTTTGTCTTCTCCCAAGTTACTTCTGCCAGTTCTTGGTGTAGAAGAGTCCATAGTCAGGCTTCTGTCTCTCATGCTAAAGTTCTTTTGAGCATCTTTGAACTTTAACAGCCATCACTATCTGTGTTGCTGTAAGTCACACAGTCTGTCTAAAATCATTGTTTCTAAATGGTGTATTGAGAAAAGACACTCCAGGATAATGTTTAATCCTGTTTTAAACATATACTTGCTGTGTGATCTTTCTGGCATCATTTGTATCATCTTTAAAACAAAACAAAACAAAACAAAACAAAACAAAACAAAACAAAACCACTTTTTATCTATCATAAGATGTTGTAGTGAGGATAAAGAGTTAATACATGTAGAGTCCTTGGCACACAACGTTGAATAAATGTTAGCTGTTGTTATTATTATAGTCACTACCACTGGCAAATAAAAATAATACAGTTTTTACTATAAGCTGGTCATTTTTGTATATTACTAATGAGCCATTCAACAACACTTGATCATAATTGTTACCATTTCTGTGAGAAAAAAATTGAGGTTCAGAGACAAATTATGTTCCCACTGTCACTTAGCAAGAAACTGACAGTCACACTTTAATCCACATCTAGCTAATTCTAACCCTCATTCCTTTACTACTATGCCATTCCTCCCTGAGAAAAAAATAATATTTACCGTAAACAGAAATTAACACAAATTCTTGATTTATTAAGGTTGCCAGATTTAGCAAGCAAAAATTAATATTGTTATCTGAAATACAAATTTAACTGGGTGTCTCGTAATTATATGGCAACGCAATGTCTTTATATAGTTTCAGTTGTTAAACCTGAAACATTTTTGCATTTTTGCTAACCATTGAAAATGGTCTTTTTTTCCAGAATTTTTTTTTCTTTTAAGGCTGCACCTGCAGCATATGGAAGTTCCCAGGCTATGTACTGAATTGGAGCTGCAGCTGCTTGCCTACACCACGGCCAGAGCCACAGCAATGCTGGATCCAAGTCGCATCTGCAACCTACGCCACAGTTTGTGGCAGATCCTTAACCCACTTAGCGAGGCCAGGGATTGAATCTGCATCCTCAAGGACACTACGCTGAGTTCTTAACCCACTGAGCCACAATGGCAATTCCACAGCCTTTTGCCATCCCAGTCTTCATTTGTTGGATGAAATTTACTGAGGGAAGGAACATGTCCTTGTATTAGATATCTCCCACTCTTAGACCCAGAGATCGTTACCCAAACAGATCAAAAGTGCTCCTTGGAGAAAAGGACTTTGTATAATTCATGTTTGGTTCTCCCAACACTATATATTGCATATACGGGCTCTTAAAAAAAAAATGCTTGTGGAATCAAAACAGCACTCAAGGGTTCTTAGGAGGTCTTCAGAGGTAAAATTTGTGCAGCGAGAAAACATTTAGCAAATGGTGTGCACATAAAATCCAAAGCAGCAAGAATTTTGTGTGGCTGTTTAGCAACTTAGAAATTAACAATCACCTTTCTCCTACAACTAGAAGAAATTTCAAATCCATTTATCTAAGCCTTAGGTAAATATTGTCACTATTCTTTTATTCATGATAAGCTCTAAACACACAGAATTGACTGACATTAGCATATCTGAATATTATATACTAGGAGCCAGAGTTTCATTCAAAGTGGTTTTCCTTATCATCCTCCTTATCATCATCATCATTATGTGATATCTATCTTCAAGATTCCCAGTCGGTGAGAAAATCACAAACCTAAGGAAACCTTTTACAGAGAACAAGAGAAGGCCTAAGATTTAGTCACAGGGAAAGACAATGGAGCCCCTGAGATAAAATTACAAGAGACAGAAGCAGTGGGTTGGAGTAGACGGAAAGGAAAAAATAAAGTTTTTGATTTCTGAGATGAAAAAACTGGAAGAAGAACTGATTCAGAATAGACTAACACTCTGGGGAAAAAAAA
>PVHT020000077.1:27257659-27306321 GCA_004024745.2 Catagonus wagneri | reverse complement strand
AAGAAATACAGCCCTGACAACCCTGGTCAGCTTTTTCATGTAGCTCTCTTGACATAGTATCTCTGGAGGAGTGAAAAGATCCCCCCTGCCCAGGCTAGGAACCTACACTAAGAGCCATCAGCATGGCAAGAGAAGTAGAATAATCCAACTAAAGCTCTGTGAACTTGTCCATCAGTGATGATACTTATTTACTGTGGGCAATTCTGTTTTTCGTGATCTTGTGTAATTTATTTAACTTCTCTGTGCCTCTATTTTCTCATTTGTAAAATAAAGTTGGTAAGAGTATCTATATCATGTCTATTGTACAAACTCTCACATAACAATATAATAAATCTTTACTGTTAATATTACCTATTTTTCACTATATATACTTTATGAAGCAGTGACAACATTTCATTATAACAAAAGAAGCTGTAGCCTTGGGAGCCCCAAACAGTTTTAGTTTTGAACTTCTCTGCTACTACCCTGAGGGAACAAGAGGGAGACTCTCTCTTTGAAGGCCCATCTATCCTAGACAACAGGAGGAAGCACTCACTCCCTCCAGGCCACTCCTACAATTCTGCCACCAATTCTTAGGCCTAATGGTCCAGCACAGTGCTGAGCATCACAAATAAACAACAAGGTGGTGAGTAAGGAATGTTCTCCAATCTCAGGGCATACGATGGGGGCTGGTAACAGCTCTGAGATCTGGGAGTGAATATTACTGGCAAACCTGGCCAATGCTAAACACATAAGAATTCATGAACATGTAAGGGGAAAAGGGAGTCTCTGACATCTTTTTTTTTTTTTTTTTAGGGCTACACTTGTGGCATATGGAGGTTCCTGGGCTAGGGGTCAAATTGGAGCTACAGCTGCCAGCCTACAGCACAGCCACAGCAATGCAGGATCTGATTCATATCTGAGTCCTACACCATAGCTCACAGCAATGCTGAATCCCAAATCCAGTGAGCAAAGCCAGGGATTGAACCTGTATCCTCATGGATTCTAGTGGGGTTCATTAACCACTGAGCCAGGAAGGGAACTCCCGACATCTCTTTGATCTTTGTGCTTTTGGCCACCACCTCAAAGTAGGATACTCTTCACCTAATTAGGTGCAGCAAAAAACAGATGCACCTCAAAGATATTGCGGGTTCAGTTTCAGACTACCACAGTAAAGCAAATGTCTCAATAGAGTGAGTCACACAATTTTTCTTTGGTTTCTCAGTATATATAAAAGTCAATTTATACTATGCTATAGTCTATTAAGTGTGCAGTAGCATTATATCTTAAAAAATGTACATACCTTAATTTAAAAATGCTAACCATAATCTGAACCTTCAGCAAATTGTAACCTTTTTGTTGGAAGGTCTTGTTTGAATGTTTTGTCGGCTGCTGACTGATCAGGGTGGTGATTGCTAAAGGTTGAAGAGGGGTAGCACTGACAATTTCTTAATATAAGACAACAACAAAGTTTACTGCATCAATTGACTTTTCCTTTCATGAACAATTTCTCTGTAGCGTACAATGCCATCTGACAGCATTTGACCTACAGTAAAACTTTTCAGAATGGAGTCAATCTTCTCAAAGCCTGCTGCTGCTTTATCAAGTAAGTTCATGTAATATTACAAATCCTCTGTTGACATTACAACAATCTTCACAGCATATTCACCAAGAGTAGATTTCATCTCAGGAAACCACTTTTTTTGTTCATCCATAATAAGCAACTCTTCGTCCATTCAAGTTTATCACGAGATTGCAAGCAATTTAAGCCACATCTTCAGGCTTCAATTCTTTTTTTTTTTTTTTTTTGTCTTTTTGCCTTTTTATCTAGAGTCGCACCTGCAGCATATGGAGGTTCCCAGGCTTGGGGTCTAACAGGAGCTGTAGCCACCGGCCTACACCACAGCCACAGCAACGCGGGATCCAAGCCGCGTCTGCAACCTACACCACAGCTCACGGCCACGCCGGATCCTTAACCCACTGAGCAAGGCCAGGGATCGAACCCGCAACCTCACGGTTCTTAGTCAGATTCGTTAACCACTGAGCCACAAAGGGAACTCCTTCAGGCTTCAATTCTAATTCCAGTTCTCTCGTTAGTCCCACCACATCTGTACTTAATTCCTCCACTGAAGTCTTGAATCCCTCCAAGTCACTCATGAGGACTGGAATCAACTTCTTCCCAACTCCTGTTAATGTTGATATTTTGACCTCATCCTATGAATCACGGATGTCCTTAAAGACACTTAGAATGGTGAATATTTTCCAGAAGGTTTTCAATTTACTTTGCCCAGGTCCACTGGAAGAATCACCATTTATGAAGCTATAGTCTTATGAAATGTATTTATTAAATCACGAGACTTGAAAGTCAAAATTACTCCTTAATCCAGGCGTGTTAGCAGGCATGAAAATAACATTATTCTCATTGTACATCTTCATCAGAGCTCTTAGGTGACCTGGTACGTTGTCAATGAGCAGTAATATTTTGGAAGGAATCTTTTTTATGAGCAGAAAGTCTTCACAGTGGGAATTAAATATGTAGTAAACCATGCTGTAAATAGATTCTTGTCATCTAGGTTTTACTGTTTCATTTATAGAGCAGAGGCAGAGTAGATTTAGCATAAATCTTAAGGGCCCTAGGATTTTCAGAATGGTGTGTGAACACTAGCTTAAAGTCACCAGCTGTATTAGCCCCAAACAAAAAAGTCAGTCTGTCCTTTGAAGCTTTGAAGCCAGGAATTAACTTCTCCACTCTAGCTATAAAAGTCCTAGATGGCATCTTCTTCCGATATAAGACAGTTTTGTCTACATTGCAAATCTGTTGTTTAGTGTAGCCATCTCCATGAAGATCTTCTAGATAACTAGATAACTTGTTGCAGCTTCTATATCAGCACCTGCAGTTTCACCTTATACTTCTATGTTATAGAGATGGGTTTGTTTATTTATTTATTTATTTATTTATTTTTTCTTAAACTTCATGAACTCTATTAGTGCCAACCTTTTTTTTCTTTTTTTGATTTTTTTTTGGGGGGCGGGGCGAACCCAAGGCATATGGAAGTTCCTAGGATTGGGGTTAAACTGGAGCTGTAGCCAGTGGCCTATACCACAGTCACAGCAACACCAGAACCAAGCTGCCTCTGTGATCTACACCACAGCTCACAGCAACTGGGGATTCTTAACCCTCTGAGCAAGGCCAGGGATCGAACCCACGTCCTCATGGATACTAGTTGGGTTTGTTACTGCTGAGCCACAACGGGAACTCCCATCTTCAAACTTCTTCTGCAGCTTCCTTACCTCTCTCAGCCTTTACAGATTTAAAGAAAGTTAGGCCTTTCTCTGAATTAAGCTTTGGCTTAAAGGGAATGTTGTGGCTCACTAGATCTTCTCTCCAGGCCAACAGAACTTTCTCTATATCAGCAATAATGCTATTTTGCTTTCTTACTATTCACATGTCCTCTGGGGTAGTAATTTTAACTTCCTTCAAAAATGTTTCTTTTGCATTCACAATTGGCCAGTTGGTGCAAGAGGCATGGCTTTTGGCCTATCTCAACTTTCAACATGCCTTCCTCACTAAGCTTAATCACTTCAAATTTCTGATTTAACATGAAAGGCATGGGACTCTTCACTTGACACTTAGAGTCCATTTCAGGGTTATTTACTGACCTAAATTCAACATCACTGTTTCTCAGACTAGGAAGGCCCAAGGAAAAGTAGAGAGACAGGGAACAGCTAGTCAGGGGAGCAGTCAGAACACACAGGCATTCACCAATTAAGTGTTCTGTCTTTTTTCTTCCTTTTCTTTTTATGGCCCAACCTGTGGCATATATAAGTTCATGGGCTAGGGATCAAATTAGAGCTGCCCATGCAGACCTACACCACAGCCACAGCAACATGGGATCTGAGCCACATCTGTGATCTACACCGTGGCTTATGGTAACACCAGATTCTATTTTTTTTTTCTTTGTCTTTCTGTCTTTTTAGGGCTGCACCCACAGCATATGAAGATTCCCAGGCTAGGGATCCAATCAGAGCTGTAGCATGCAGGCCTACACCAAAGCCAAAGCAACATAGGATCTGAGCCGCATCTGCGACCTACACCACAGCTCACGGCAACTCTGGATCCTTAACCCACTGAGCAAGGTCGGGGATGTAACCCACAACCCAGTCGGATTCATTTCTGCTGTGCCATGATGGCAACTCCGGCAACACCAGATTCTTAACCTACTGAGCAAGGCCAGGAATCAAACCCTTATTCTTACAGACACTGTCAAATTCTTAACGCGCAGAGCCACAACAGAAATTCCCATGTTTTCCGTCTTATTTACATGGCAGTACTACATTGCACCCCAAAATAACTATAATAATAATATCAGAGATCACTGATCAAAGATGACCATACCAAATTTGATGACGAAAAATTCTGAAATATTCGGAGAATCACCAAAATTACAGAGACATAAAGTGAGCAAATGCTGTTGGATAAAATGGTGTCAAAAGGTTTGCTCAACATAGGGTTGCCACACACCTTCAGTTTTTAAAAAACACAATTATCTGCTGGGTGCAATGAAGCAAAGCACAATAAAATGAGGTATGCCTAGAACAGTATCAGATATTTCTTCTATTAAGGAGCAGAGGTATTTTTGGATGAAGGACAAAAAAATGCACATCACTGGCATAAAGAATGAATAATATCCTCCTGTAGATCACAGATACAAATGCCTCCTATAGTTTCCATTTAGATCAATAAAAAAAGACACAATTCCTACATCTCTGTTCTCAGTATCTGATCTATTTTTACTTAGGTTCTGGAAATTAGAAACAGATTATTTTGTGTCATTCGTTCAGTAATACATGTTTTAAATTGTTAGCAACTTAAATATGGCTGGGTTTAGAAGTTTGATAATAGCACCATGTAAGATTTGCTCTTTTAAAAAATTAGAGAACTTTTCTTTACCCTTTGAGTAGACTGAGTAGATTCTGTTTAAATTCCAAATAATTTGGAAAAATTAAAAAAAATAATTCAGTATTTGTCTTTCAACATTATCTTCTTCATGTTGGTTCATCTCAAGTTGTTTGTTGCCTCACTATTTCTTTGAGTGTTATGATCCTAAGACAACTAACTAATGGTCTTTGCTTTTTTTTTTTTTTTAAGAAAAACCTGGTGTCCTAGTTAAAGCACATTTATTGTGGATTACTTTCTTCTTTTTCCCCAACGCAAATACAGTACTTACATTTCATAAAATGACAGTATGCACTGCTCTTTTCAACACTTTCAGAAATACATTTAGTGGTATGTTTGTGGATGGCAAAATGATGTCAACACATTTATCCATCTGCCTTTCTACCAAATTGTAGTCAACACAGGGTATTTGATATATACCGTGAATTATAAGTGCTGTCCTCAACACTTCTGAAAAATGGCTTTTACCAAAAACTTTAAGCATGAACGCATGACACTCTATTTTAAATTGGAAATCTACAAATTTCAGAATAGCTTATTCCATACTGATTCTCCTGTGGAAGAGAAACAGTATTTAGAGACTATATTGGCTAGGATTTTCTCTCTAAAATATAAGCAAAGCAACAAACAACAGTAAAAATCATTTTCTGTTTCAGAGAAACCTTTGCAAGTATTCCTAAGAACAAATAAGAGCTCATCAAAAAGGACTATTTCTACCTCTGTTTATGATGTGATATATACATACATACATATGTATATATACCACACACACAAACATATAATTTTGAAGGTTTTGGGGAACTGTTGAAGCATAGAACTTGAGAACCCAAGTTCTAAAGCCACTACAGAAGTAATCAAACCGCCATTAGGCCATCATGCTGTAAGATGCCCAAACTAGACCACATGTAGAATCCATATGGAGATACTCAAACTACATGAAGCAAGACTACATAGGCCCCAAGATTACATGAAGAGCCAGTCTGCAGCTGTTCCAGATTCCTCTGCTTCAGCTCCATATCACCAACTGCAATTCATGGAATATCCTGGGCTAAATCTTTCCAAATGTTTTACCCACAGAAACAGTGAGAGATGGTAATATGATGAACATTGTTTTAAGTCACAAAAAGAAAAAAAAAAGGAGATATGGAGAACATATTTCCCTCAGGCCATTTGCCAATTTTCGAAGCATAGTGAGAGAACAAAAGATCTAGTCAGGACAAAGGATCTAGTCAGGGGGCAAATGCAAAAAGGCAGAGAACCCAGAGAACTTTGGAAAATATCAAGGTGTTGAAGAGACAAAACTTGGCATTCAAGACTTATATGCAGCCAGTATTCAAAATTAACATGTAGGTTTTACATTTTATCATCAGCTATTGTTTTCACATCACACCCACAAAAATGGCTAAATTGAAAAGGAGAGATAACCAGTATTGGTAAGCATGTGGCGTGACTTGAACTCTCCTATGTTTAAAGTGTTAGAGCCACTCTGCATTATCAATTTGGCACTCAATATCTACCAGTGAAAAATGTGTATATTCCACTCCTAGATATACACTTAGCAGAAACGACTACATGTGCTTATGAAAAAGTATGTACACTAATGCATAGCAGCACTGTCCTTAGTAGATAAAACAGAAGACAATTCAAATGTTCATCACAGCAGAATGAATGAATAAATGATCTTATATTCTTACAATGGAATGTTATGCAGTGACGAGGGTGAATGAATTAGCTCTACATTCAATGGCACAGTTTCGTCTTATAAATATTATCTTGATTGAAATAAAACTAGACACATACAAAAATTCCTTTTTTATTACATTTGTATAAAGCTCAGAAATAGACAAAACTATTCTATGCTGTGAGAAGTTAGGAAAATGATTACCTTGGAAAGGATAATGACTGAAAGTGGTGATTAGCGGGGTTCTGGGATGTTGCCTATCTCTTGATCAGGTTGCTGGTTTTACGGGTATTTTCTCTTGGTGAAAATTTAGTGAACTGTACACTTAGGTTTTGTGCATATCCCTATATAGTCTACACTTCAATAAATAATTTTTTTTTTTTTAAATCTTGTCCCTATACTTTCACGCGTTTTACTTCTGGAAACAGGGAAGAGATATGAACGATCCCATCCTGGCTCCTGCAGGACAAGTAACCATTCTGAAATGAATCTAGAGCATTCTCCATAACAAAAGTCCACTGTCCTGGGGAAAAGACTCTGCCAACACCTTACCCTAGACGGAGAGAAGGGCCTTCACTCAACTCCAGCTCACTCTAGCTTTCCTAACTCACCTAGGGGAGAAAGAAGAAAGCAAAGAACATTTATGAAAGTCAAAGCCCACAGACATAGGCCCACTAAATGACTGAGATTTAATACAATTATAGGTTACTTTTCCTCACCTACAACTTACTATCACACCAACAGGACTCCAGTGTAACAAATAACAATAGATATCCCCAAAAGAGCTGAGATGTGCATACTCTGTCTAAGAAGGAGTTTTTAGAGAAGCTCCAAAACAACAGAGAAACAAAAAGGCATTAGAGAACTCAAGCCAGTGGCACAGCTACAGCAAACATAAACTGTGCAAACATTAAACCCAGTTTCTAGCCAGATTAACACAGAACCTCACACCAAGGGCCTGTTACAATTCCTATTCCCTTAAAAAAAAAAATGCAAGGCAAGAAAAAGGAAGATCTCCAAACTGGATTAATTCATATTTTTTTATATATAGTATAAACTCTCTCATGAAAAAACAAATTAATCTGCTCCACTTAAGGTAATTTTTTTCTTCATTGGGCATAAATAAGGCTTAGTTACCAGTTTCAGTTATAAACAGTGTCAGACTTTGGGAGATTTTAATACTGAATTTAACATTTTCTGCCAACGTGCTGAATAATATTCTTACCTCAGATCTCTGTTCAAATGTCACTCACTGCATCAGTGAGTCCTTACATCACTTAAAATAGCAGCATTTCTCCACACTCCTGATCCACTCTCCCTGTTCTTTTTTCATTCAATACATTATAAATCTTACTCGACTGTTTATTATTTGCCTTTCCCTACCAGAATGTAAGCTTTACGACAGCTGTCTGATCTGTTCATTATCCCTCTCAAAATGCCTATGACAGTTAAGTGTTTAGTAAATATATGTTAAGTATATAAATAAATATTCACTCCATTAACATGTATTTATAGATAAATACTGTTAAATAAAGATACCGGCTCATATAACGGTAACTTAACGCTAAATGAATTCTTACCGAGTGCTAAGAACTGCGCTTGGGCCAGCCTCCGTCCCACGCCAGGCGCCGCACGCTGTCAGCGTGGGGTCAACGTGGGGCTAACGCGGGGTTAACGTGAGGTCAGCAGATCTCGCGCGCGGTGGGTTCCAGGACCTGGCGAGCGTAGCGTGTACGTGCTGTCAGGCCAGTACAGGTACGGATTTCAGAACAAATCTTGCATCTTGATCCTGGATCTAGGCAATGCTCAGAAGACAACCTTCTTGGAGCAGTCAGGTGGGTTTATCTGGAACTCCAAGAAAAGTCTGTCCCAAATTACCAGCACGTAGACGTAAACAGTGGCACTGCAGATGTGAGAAAGACTCGCCTTACGTTCTGGGTGGGACCTAGGCAGGCAGGAAAAGCTGCACGCTTTGTGGGACAAGCGTTATGCAGAGAGCCACGGCATCACTGTCTCTGTAGACGAAGAGAGACTGAGTCCAAACGAGCATTTGAGAAGAAGGTCCCGAGCGAGGTGCTGGACAGTGTCCCCATCCCGTTACTGGCTAACAAGCAGGACGTTGAGTCTTGCTTCTCGAGTCCACTGAGACTGCGTTCAGCGACAGCATCGTCAAGATCGGGAGGCGTGTCTCCTAACCCAGGCCTGCTCGGCCCGCCTCGGCAAGGGGCTGCGTGAGTGGACGGTGAAGCGCATCGTGCAGAACTTACGCCAGACTCTTCAGGGCGGAGGCGCGTCGGGACGTCACGTAGGTACAGATTGTGTCTGCTGGCCGTCACCGCTCGTTCCATAGCGCCAGAGGAGCTCTTGCCGGCTTCATGCCTCCCACACTCGGGCCTGGGTTTGCTTTGCCTTTTGGTTTTTCCACTTGCTTTGTTTTTCAAAAAAAAAAACAAAAAACCAATAACACCTGTACTACACAGCATAGGTTTTATATAGATTACCTTATTTAAATTTTACAGCATCTCTTTGTATAGGTACTGTTATCCGTTTTGCAAATGAGAAAACTCAAGAACAAAGAGATTAAGCAAATTTTCCAACATCCCCCAGAGATTAGTTGAACTTTTTTTTGATCTCTTAGATTTTTGGCTAAAGCACCAATATTTTAAATTATAGGAGTCCTGGCAAAAGTAGAGCCAATTTACACATCTCTGGGTTTTTTTTTTTTTTTTTTTTTTTTTGCTTTTTAGGGCCGCACCTGTGGCATATGGAGGTTTCCAGGCTAGGGGTCGAAATCGGAGCTACAGCTGCCGGCCTACGCCAGAGCCACAGCAACACCAGATCCGAGCTGCGTTTGCGACCTACATCACAGCTCACAGCAACGCCGGATCATTAACCCGCTGAGCAAGGCCAGGGATGGAACCCGCAACCTCACGGTTCCTAGTCAGATTTGTTAACCCCTGCGCCAGGACCGGAATTCCTCTGAGGGACTTATTTGAAGGTATATCTTACAGTTCTACCAGGATCAGACCAGCACCCACATCTAAAGTATATAAAGGGAAGATTAGAAATTTGGAAAGGGTTTCTTGGAAGTAAAGTAGTTGTCTTTTCAGATAGTCATTACCAGGTTGAAGAAAAGAGCTCTGGCTTTTATAGTCTTCCTTTCTGCTTTTCCTGAGCTTTGCTGCCTAAGACAAGAATTCAGAGATGATCATCCCACTCCCGTACTTGGTGAGCTTCAAAAACACACAGAGTTCACTGCTCCAAGGTGCGGTGCGGTGAGAGAATTCTCAGTAGCTTAAACTGTGTCCTCTGGAGTTTGAGAGCGTACATGGGTATAGAATCAGATCTCTACCTCTTATCTGGATAATGCTGAAGTTAACTCAAGCATTCCCTTATTGCAGGGCCTGAAGGCAGGGACCTGTAAACAGCCACAACTCCCAACAGTTTGCCATAACAGCCGGGATGACTGCATGTTGAAGGTTCCCGTTTATGGAGGTGGACTCATTGCAGTGGAAGCTCAGAAGTGAGACTTTGGAATAAACCAACCATGTGTAGGGTCTGATTTGGGTATGACCAGATGTCATCCAGAGGACATTGTCGGTAGCATTAAACCATGCAACACAGAGGTCTCCACAATTCCTGCGAGTAATGAAATGCAGCTGAAGCTGACTTTTGGATGTCTTTCCCAAAGAAGGCATTGACAGCCCGTCAACAGCAGCCAAAAAAGTAAAAAGTAAGTAAAAATTTGCACTTTGGTTCCAGTCTCTTCTCTGTTTCACGGTACTGCTTCAGATTGTTTTGTGTTGGTTAAGAGGGAGGAGGAATAAATGAATAGGTCTTGCACTAATTCAGGACCACAAGCCCTCAGTTATTGTGAGTTAGGAAAGGGAAGGGAGTTGCTTTTTAATACTGGATTAAGATGTGTTATGTTGTATATTATGGAATTTATAACACATATGCTTCATTTAATTGAAAGTTCTCAGGAAGTTATGAGATCTGTCTACCTTAGATATCATCAAGGGATGAAGAAGTCTAGATCAAACCAAACAGGTTGAAAGCAATAGTGAAGAAAAATTAAACTATCCTGCTTGTACCCTACAAAGATTGACTTGCTCCATAAACAAGTTACAATGATAGCTCTCATGTTTAATATAGACTTAACATGTCCAAAAATAAGTCATTTAAAAGCAATGGAAAAATAATCCTCATGATCTCTAAAAACACTGAAATATGGCAAGATCTGGGCTAGGAATCTATTTCCTATTTTGGTGCCAAGGGTCTAGATTTATAATGTCAGAACTGGCATAAATGGGTTATTTTTGATACAGATTACTTAATTAATCTCAGTCAGCAAGTTAGCATCTGCTCTAACAACCATGTGCAGTAAAGACCAACACAAAACAATAGAGATGCCACAGCAGCTATCTAATCTGCTAAGAGATAATAAGATTATCAAGATTATGTATGAAGGGTTAACCAGACACCTACTTAAAACAACAAAATAACCAAAATCATTGAGTGATGCCACAAAATACCTTACTTAACTCATTTAATCCTATCAACCCTTTAGGTAGTTTCATTATCATTCCCACATATTTAGGAAACTGAGGCATGGAGAGATTAAAAAACTTTTTGGTCATCCAGCTAGTAGGTTGCAGACAGTACTTGAAACCAAGCATTTTGGATGCAGTCTATGCTTCCTCTAATTTTTATGTAAAAGAGATGTCTCAAGCAGCAAAACAGAACTAGTCAAAAAATTTTAAAAGTAGCCGTAAAATTATAAGAGGGTTTCCTTGTGTTTCCCAAAGAACCCAGAACTCCTAATGTCAGAGGTATCAGTTTTGAAAATTTTTCTCTGCCCAAAGTTGATTATAGCATTATTATAAAATTCTCAGTGCTTGTTTTCTCTGGGTCTTCAAACCCAGTATGGTGGGCAGGGATTTCTTTAAAGTCAAATTTAGCTGGAGGGAAAATATTAATCATTAAAGGTGGACTGGCCCCAAAGGCTTAGTGTTTCTGTTCTTTTATCTTTCCACTTCTTTCTTGTGATACAAATATTACAAGATTACATATTTCTGCACATTTTCTTTTTCTAAAAGCCTAAATATGTATTGATTTCATACTTTTGATTATTTAGTAACACTTTAGTTGAAATAAATGTTAAGGGCTCAAAATTAATGTATGCATTCTTTTAGCTACTAGGAGTGCTGCTGCCAATGGCTCCCAGTTCAGTTCATCTCTAAATATTATCCGTGGTTGAAAGAAGTTGCCTCAGTCTATATGAAAACACTTCCTTAGTGACTGCTTGAATTTAATGAGTATTCCAAGTTGTGGTACAAAGTTGTTGATCCTCTTGACTCAATTGAGACAACTCTGAAGGACTATCCCAGTTTCAGAAACCTCTGTAGGATTGGGTGAAGCAGCTGTTGCAACTAATCACACTTCGGTTTCATCCTCTGCCCCATTTTACCTTACTTATTCCTTACTTGTGTTATTCAGCATTGAAAGCACTTCCCAAAAAACCTATTGGCACATCCTAGAGTTTTGGAATCTATTTACTGGGGAATCTACCCTAAGAGAGCTGGTACTAGGAGTATACCTAGGAAGCAAACTCAGAAATGTGATTTTGGAGCCAGATCCACTGCTGGCTGTGAGGCAGTAAGGATCCTGTCACTTGCAGTGCAATTCTTAGAATTTTTGTCCGTGGTGAAGTGGGGTGAGCTACTGGTGAAATGGAATGTACTGATAGGTAAAATGTCTTAGGTTTCAAAAGATTTGGAAGAAGTAATAATTATAAGAATTATAGGATCATATCATTATTGCTGGAACAGTGGGCATATCGAAGAAAAAGGCAGTGAAAAGCTAAAGGTGATTGGTCACCAACATTAGGTAGAGTGGTAAATTCGGTGGGTCCCAGATTGTCACTTCCTGCAGCTAGAGAGCAGAAAACGCTGAGGACCCAGGACTTAATTATAAGAGGTCATGCTCCAGAACACCTTGAATTCTTACTCTTGAAGGTATATTTTGCCAAGGTCAGGGTCTTAATAACAGTGGAACCCTGTGACTCAGAATGAGTACATCTAGGAAAATATACCAAGGGATCTTGAATCCTCAGAATCCTGGACTAAAGAAATCATCTCATTCCTCTTTTGAAATGGTTACCATTTCCCCTTGCTTGAATACAAAGCATAGGTTTCTTTTCTGAAAGACAACAGAGTTCTTTGCTCAATATATAGCCCTAATTTCTCTACTGCTGCCAGAATAACACCTAAGCTTGGGTCACAACAAAGGCAAAGAAAGTGGTAGGCCTGCAAAGACAGGAAAGTTACTAGATACCGAAGGCACTGAAGGACCTAAGCAATGTATATGGGTGGGAGTTGTGAGAGTACTTACGAGCCTGGATCTTGAGAGTGCTATAACAAGGGGACAGAGTACAAAGTTGGATAAGGACATTATTATCAATATGCGATCACTGTAAATCACTATAGGATTTAATACACACATAAGAACTTGGGCAACAGTGCTATTACACTGCTGGACTGGCTCTAAGATGCCTGAGAAGTGGTGGCCCACACTTAGTGAAGTGGAAATATCAAGACTCTTAGGAGAAATGGTGATGAAAAAAATTAAAGAACTAAAAAATGGACACACGAGATTTGATAATCTATGTAAATCCAAGAAAATCACCAGATGACCATATTTACTAGAAGACCCAGAGGAAACTCCATTTATCCCTCCATTTCTCCATGATAGAGAATGTGCTTGGGAGAATGACAATGACATTTTAAGAGTTTATGGAGACCAGAGTTATGGTAAGATATACTGAAAGTGGAGGGAGACACACAGCTATGGGGGTAGTTCAAAAAACATGGTGTTTTCAGAGCAAGATAACTGTACAGTCTACAGGTGGGTACAATATATGCAACTAAAATAAATTAATGGTTCACTGTCATAAGGCCACCCAAAAACAAGTCATGATTCACTACCCGGTTTCCAAACCTGAGCTAGTTCTCAGAGCTAGGAACCCCATTGACTGTAGGAGAAACTGGTCAACCATGAGAGATGTAGCATCATGACAGGTATATAGATGGTAATCCCCCCAGTTCTTTCCTAAAGGGAACCATGACATTTGTGACTGCATATTGGAAAAGAAGGAGTACTCCAACTTTTAGAGGAGGGTACTATTGTAAGCGTCCTCACTTGCTATCCCCATTAGATTTGTGGCTAATTGGTGTCAGGTGATAAATGGAGCCTTGGCCCAAATTCCATTCACCAAGTCCATGGACACACCCAGTGATCATTTCTCTAGCCTCCAAATATCTGACTCATACTGATATCTTGTGAGCTGGTTAAAGCTCCACGTTGGCTCCTTGATCTATAAGGTAAGAGCTATTGTATTAGAGAAAACCAAAGGAATCCTCTGAAACTCCCTCATGTGATGGTAAAACAGAACAATACTGTCCAAGTTTGTGAGTATACTGAAAATATTCAGTTGTGCAGTATAAATGGGTGAATTGAAGGTATATTGATTATGTCTCACTAAAACTGTTTAGAAAAATATTGTAACTTTGGAAAGAGCAGGCATAAATGTCACT
This sequence comes from Catagonus wagneri, assembly GCA_004024745.2. Taxonomy (NCBI): domain Eukaryota; kingdom Metazoa; phylum Chordata; class Mammalia; order Artiodactyla; family Tayassuidae; genus Catagonus; species Catagonus wagneri. The sequence goes on along the minus strand of PVHT020000077.1, from coordinate 27,292,109 downwards.
CTTAAACATTTATAGGATGCAGGGATGGTAGTACATATCATAGTGCCATTTAACTCACCAATTTGGCACCTGCAGAAACCAGGTGGATCCTCTAGGTAACAGTGGTTACCACAGACACAACTAGGCATTAACTTTAATTGAATATCTAGTTTGCCCTCTAGATATTTTATCTTTACTAGAACAAATCTACATGGCCTTAGGAAGATGGTATGTGGCCACTGATCTGAGAAATTAGTTCCTTTCATCTCTGTCAGGAGCACATGGGATGAATAGCAGCACATATTTATGGTATTGACCTAGATCTGCAGTTTTATGCCATTCTTTGTCATAAATTAGTCTAAAAGGACTTGGATATTTGAACATTTTGCAAAAGATCAAATTGGTTCACTACTCAATGAAAAAATGCTAATTATGCTAATTAGACCTGCAGACAAGAAGTGGTAAGTGCGTTGTAGGCCTTGGTAAAAAATAACAACTCCTGAGTGTGTAGATTCAGTGGCAAGCCACATCAGTAAAGTTTATAGAAGTCCAGTGGTCTAGGGCAGGCTGAGACATCCACAAGTAAAGAACAAAGAATTATCCAGAGTAGAAAACAAAGGATTGCATCTTCTACCTCCAAAGTAGAAAAATATTGCAGTTCGAGTGTTCCTGTTACTTGGGTCCAGAAACCTGACAGACCCATTTGTGTCAAAGTTATCTGTGATGGGAAAGATACCTTGTGGCATTGGGGGTATTCCCTAATAGCAGAATCACAGCATGGATTCTGGAATGATGCCATGCTATCTAGAGCAAAGAATTAATCATTCTAAAAACAGCTCTTGGAGTTCCCTTCGTGGTTCCGTGGTTAACAAATCCGACTAAGAACCATGAGGTTGCGGGTTCGATCCCTGGCCTTGCTCAGTGGGTTAAGGATCTGGCGTTGCCGTGAGCTGTGGTGTAGGTTGCAGATGCGGCTCGGATCCCGCGTTGCTGTGGCTGTGGCGAAGGCCAGCAGCTACAGCTCCTGTTAGACCCCTAGCCTGGGAACCTCCATATGCTGCGGGTGCGGCTCTACATAAAGGCAAAAAGACAAAAAAAATAAAATAAAAATAAAAACAGCTCTTGGTTTGTTTCTGGGCCCTGTTAGGTATGGAGCATCTGACCATAAACATCAAGTTGCAAACAAGACAGAGCCACCCACCTTGAATTGGGTTTTCCTGGACCCACAAAGTCATAAGATCAGACAGCTCTAGCTTAATCAATTCTTCATAAGATGGGAGTGTTATTATCTGGAACAAGCAAAAGAAGACAGACTGTACAGTAAGATAGTGCAGACCATCATGTCACCCACTATTGTCATGCCAGTGCTCTCCTCTAATCAAATGGCAATACCAAATTGAGAATTTACCAGCTAAAATTGGAAGAGAAGTGGCCAAGCTCAGTTCCTAAATTAATTTGCTCAGTAAATAGGTATAGCTGAAAATAGACAGGTATTTTACTATAGCCGTACTTAGTAGTGGCCTTGAAAGACCATGGATAGAGAAAGTTATAACACTCAATAGTTTGGGGCAGTGCTCCTGGTCATTGACTTTGAATAGAAATAGTCACATGTGAATATACATTGATTTATGGGCAGTGACGAATGACTTGACTATTTGAGGCCCTGGGATGGCCCCCAAAATTGGAAGATTGCAGATAAAGAGATTTGGGAAACATGTATGTTTCTATACATCTATCAGAGAGGACATGAAGTATGAAGATCCTTGTACTGTATGTTAATACCAGAGGATATCTACCACTTCCAGTGGACAGAATTAAACAGCTAATTGATTCTTACACATTCTTTGTACTTAGTCACTGACAGATGTCTGGTCTAACAGCAAACTGAGACCAATGCTGAGCTGCTAGTATGGCATAATCCCTTGAGGAGATGAACTAGTCATTTACTGGCAAGTTGTGGACATTGAATTCCTTCTACGCTGCAAAAACCAGTGATTTATGTTGACTGGAACCAAAAATTATTCTGGGTATAGGTAAACTTTTTTGCTTTCAGGGCGTCAACCAGTGCCACTATTCAAACATTTACAGTTTTAATTTACCAACATGGGATCCTTCAAAACAGCAAGCAAAACCAGAGGAACCACTTTAAAGCAAACATGGTTCAGCAGTGAGCACATAGTCATGGGATCCATTGGTTCTGTTACATTCCATATTACCTGGAAACTACCAGCTTGGTGGGGTGATGTAATGTGCAGATAAGACACTGGCTTGGATAATGGGGCACCATCATTCATGGTATGACACATCTCCAAAATCAACATACATTATATTGTGCTGTGTTCCCAGTACATACACACAGAGCCAAAAGTTGTAAGAGTGGCTCTAATGATCGTGTCTCAGTGACCTGCTTGGAGTTTTGCTTCTTGTGCTTTTACTTCTAGGCTCCATGGCTCTAGATGTTGTTTCCAGACAGGGAGCATTTCTGCTAGCGGAGATAGAGTCCCACCAAACTAAGTCAGGATTGATTCCTGGACGCCTCAAATTTCTTGCACCCAGAGTTCAGCAGGCAAGCAGTGGAGGTACCATCATGGCAGGTATAATTGATCTTGATATTCATGGGGAGGCAAGGCTGCTGGTACAAATAGGGACAAGGAAGAATTCATTTGGCACCTGGTTGGTCCACTGAAGTATCTGTTGGTTTTCCTGTGTTCACTATTAGCAGTAAATGGTCAGGTACAGCAGCTATTACTTGGGAAATATACAGAACTAGAGGCTCTCATCCCTTATGAATAAAGCCTGCATCACTCAACTGCAAAAACCATCAAGATCAGCAGAGCAGCTAGTCAGCAGCTAGTCATGGGTGACTCCAGTCAAATCTAGAGCCAGTAGTAGAGGAGGAAAATGATATATATCCCTGAAATTAGCTGCAGCAGTGGGGTCTTTAGTTTGTGCTGTTAACTTTCCTCTTGTGTGTTTTCCTGGTAATAGAAGCCAACCAAAATCTTGGAAGAGCTGATTTCAGGTGGGATGAATTCATTATGTGAAATAAATGGATCCAAGAGACACATAGGGTGAACTGTAATACATGCTATTGTGTACCTCCCAGGTCCCTCCTCAGAGCCTGTGCAGCCATTCTGCAGCTGTCAGAAGTGTTGACTATTGACAGCTCATAGCTGAGCCCTTCTTTTGGAATTAGCCTTGGTTTGTGGAAACTTCCTTATTCCAGGTTATGTTCCTTCCCTCTGGGTATCCTGCACCAGTAATTGGTTGGTACAGGCATACAAAACCTAGCCCCTTTGCCTTGATTGGTGCACCCTGCAATTCTGAAGTTTGATTCCAGCTCTTTTGCAGCTTTTATAGTTAAACATTTCCTTCAGCCAAATTCTCCTTTCCTCATCCTTCCTATATGTTGCAAGACCTGTGTGACTATATGTTGCTCTCAAGAGCACTTCCCCAGTAAATTGTATGCTAACCTCCACTTCAGGGTCTCTTTTCCGGTAAGCTGACCTGCAACATTCCCTGACTCTGTTGGAATGATACTTTCCAGTGATTCGGTGCTTTTCTTTTTGGCTCAGTAAAGTCTTAGGTAAAAGACAGAAATACCTACAAGAGGTATTTCCAGAAAGAAGGAATTAAATATGGGAGTGAAATGCTTATCCTTTGAAAGGATAAGAAGAGTGAAACCCAGGGGAAAATGCCATTCGAATTCAGGATATAATAAAGTACAGGAGTCATTTGTGATCTGTGTTGAACCTTTGTGACTAATTCGTAGGAGGAAGTCTAGAAGCTGCTAGTGATACCTCCTAACAGCTGCCTACCAAAGCCCATGAAGTTTCCTTACACCTTGTAGGAAACTACTTTCTGCTTCTTTTTCTCCTTCTAAATCTCCTGAGAAAACTTCTCATTAGTGTAATCTAATCTACTAGGAATTTGAGACAATACCATTTCCAGGCTTCTAGATAAGGTCGACAGGATTTTTCTCTAACAGGCCAGATAGTCGATATTTTTGGCTTTGTCATAGTAGTATGGAAATTAGTACACAGGGACTGAAATTTGAATCTCACGCAGTGTTTACGTGTTCTAAGCTCTTATTTTTCTTTTGATTCCCCCCAATCATTTATAGTTGTAAAAACCATTCCCAGCTCTGAGCAGCACAGCACAGGTGGTAGGCTGAATTTGGTCCACATTTGTCTGCCAACCCTTGTCCTAGACCTGCAAAACAAGATGGGTAGAAGTGGTATTGACACAGCAACAGACAATCTGGCCACTAACTAATAAGACCATGATTTTATTTATTTATTTTTCATATATTGATTTTTATTTTTCCATTATAGCTGGTTTACAGTTTTCTGTCAATTTCTCAATTGTACAGCGTTGTGACCCGGTTAAGCATGTATATATATAGATTCGTCACAAGTGATTAGACATAGTGTCTGGTGCTATACAGCAGGATCTCCTTGCTTTTCCACCCCAAAGTAAATAGTCTATATCTATTAACACCAGACTCCCAGATATCCCATTCCCTCCCTCTCCCCCTTGGCAACCACAAGTCTGTTCTACAAGTCTGTGATTTTCCTTCCTATGGAAAGGTTCATTTGTGCAGTATATTAGATTCCAGATAATCAGTGATATCATATGGTATTTGTCTTTCTCTTTCTGACTTACTTCACTCAGTATGAGAGTCTCTAATTCCATCCATGTTGCTGCAAATGGCATTATTTTACTCTTTTTTATGACTGAGTATATTCCATTGTGTATATATATCACATCTTCCTAATCCAGTCAAACCATGATGATTTTATGATCTCAACAAGGCCAGAAGAGTTAAGAGAAAGTGAGGAGTAGGGGCAGATGTTAGGAGGGTATGAGCCATCACTCCTGAAATTTGCTTGTGGTTTCTTGACCTGTTCAGGCTCAACCTTACACGTACATACATACCAGTCGCATTTCATAAGAAAATGAATGCTGCTACCCACCTCCAACTTTGTAATGTCTTTGTAACACCCAGCTGTTGATGGTTGCCACTTCTGTTCTAGTCACGTGCTGTTCCATACTATATTGGGCTGTTTTTGTCTCTTCGTTTTCCATTAGGGCCAAGTAGCAAACCCAAAGCAGCTTTGCCACTGGAAAATAGTGGTTGGCAGAAGAGGAAAAAGCCTTCCTTCAAAAACCTCAGGGATCTGCTTGTGATGTTATTATTGCTGGCTACAAACTTTATCCCTTTCTGCCACAAATTCTTTAAGTATTGATCAGTCTTCTGCGTCATAGGCGTAAGTGGCCGGTCATCTTGTGAAAGCCTGGACCTGCTGCAGACCCTCTCTAGTTCCACATATATCTTGCAATAGGAAGCCTAACAATTTGCCCAGTAGATGGATCAGGGCAGTATACCCAAATGTAATTAATGCCTTAGATAAATTAAGTCCTAGGGCTCTTTCTACTGTGCAAAGTGAGTCAACTTGTCTCTCATTTAAGAGGGAATGTGTTGACATTTTTACACCATTGTCCTAGTAGAAACTTCATAATCTCAGAGGTCTGTGAACTTTCACATGCTTACCTCCCTTCCCCAGGCATGCTTTGTCTTCCCAAGACATGTGGTTGTTAGCTTCTTGATGCTCCAACATGATATTTTGTTGCATGTCAAAGATAATAAAGACCCCTACAGACCAGAATTCCAGCTATTCAAAGTCCCTATCTGCAATGATGAGGTAAAGAGCTTACATTAGAATGTAAATCAGTGAACTCCTCATTTATCAGAAAGGTCTTGCTAAGAAAAAATAGCTGAACTAAGCAGCATAATCAGTGACATAGTTCATATTCTAGCACAAGTTACTTCATTGGAGACAAGAAACATGGGTGAGAAAACAGTTGATAAATGACACTTGGTGAGGATCACTGCTCTAGTTTAGACTATAATATGACAGAGATCAGACATAGCTTTGATAAAAGACAGCAGAGGTGTTCTGTTGAACTGCTGGGCAAAGGTGAGATGTTACAGGTTATACTTTCTGATGGAAACTAAAGGGAAAACATTTGCTAGAGCATCAAGTCCATATCACATGCCAGAGGCAGATTTGTTTTAGTAAAGATACAAGTTATTGCTTGCCTCAGATTACTAAGGTCGTAATTCCCCTCGCAAAGAGTTCATCCCTGCACTCATCAAATATATGAATGACCTAATACATAATACAATTTGATGGACTGTGTCTTAGGGTAACTTCTGGAGTTAGTGTATCAGTCAAGATTCTGATGAGAAATAGATGGCATATTTAAATAGTAAATTGAGGAATTTTTAAAAAGACCTGCTTACAAGTTTTAGCAAGTTTAGGGGATCAGTGAAGATTGGTAAAGCATCCAAAAGTAGCAAAGGATGGAAGTCATTATGATCCCAAGATCCAAAAGGGGTAAGAGGATGAAGTATCACTGGAATTTGGAGAACTGAAGTCACAGGTGAAATGCTTCCCTCCAAAAGCTTGGTAGAGGGGTGCAGCCACTGTAAAAAATGTAGGCTAGCAAGGGGAAAGCACCACCTCCCTGTCCTCCTGGTAGTTGATCTCGATTGTGCCTGGTATTGGCCAAACCAAACTCTAAGTCAGAGAACAAGGATGTATCGGGGATGCAGTCCCAAGAGGTCAGCCGCCCAGGACACACAGCCAGGGAGAGAAGGACAGAGCATGACTCTTAAAAGGCCAATAGAGAAAAGGCATACACTCTTGAAAGGCAAATAGAGAATAACATACATTCCTCCAGAAGAGAAAGTTTTGATAAAATAGGTTATATCTCATATACCATACAGAAATTTTAAAAGTCAATCTAGCTTTCAAAAATAAGTAAATCTCAAAAACAGAAGAGAAAAATAACAGCAGCAGGATACCCACAGTATAACATTTAGACTCCAAAAAAAACATATTTTATGGATACATAAATTATAGAAAAATGATATTCTAGCAGTAACCACTGGGGATGAAGTTCTGTATATATCACTGTTATGAGTTGAATATGTCTGAAAATATCTTAATTCTCCCCTCACATTTGAATAGTTTGACTAGGTGTATGAGTTATCTGTTTCTATGTATATTAGTCATCTGTTTCTGTGTATGTTGTGGGTCGAACTGTGTCTTCCAAAAAGACATGTTGAAGTTGTAACCTCTAGGACCTTAGATGCAATTAAGTTAAAATGAGTTATACTGTAGTAGGGTGGGGCCTTAGTCCAACATGGTTGGTAACAGAAGAGACACAGGAGGAATACAATGTAAAGATGTAGGTGGAGAATAGAGTAATGCAGCTGCAAGACAGGAATGTTAAGGATTGCTGGTAAACCACCAGAAGCCAGAATATGCAAGAAAGTGTTCTCTGCTGTAGGTTTTGGAGAACATATGACCCCACCTCCACCTTGATTTCAAAATTCTAGCCTCCAGAACAGAGACAATCAATTTCTTTTATTTTAAGCCATCTGGTTTGTGGTAATTTCTTAAAGCAGCTGTGAGAATCTAATACAATCTCAGAATTCTTACTCAGAGTAAGTGACATGCTTCTAGACTGTTATTCCCCACTAGGTATAGGTGGGTGACTCCCATCTTTCGGTCAAGGGCAGTCTGTTCTTCTGCCCTGATATGGTTAAGTCTCCATTATGCAGATATAGCGTGGTCTGAGACCCCAGCATTTCTCTTGGTTTTAGTCAGCCCTCTAGGTTCCATTTGGGTCTTGCCCATCTTCCCTGATGCCCCCAGGTTACACAGCTTTTGTCTCCACTCACTACTATAGATTTCTATGTGCCTTTTAGGAAAGCTTCTCCATTGTTGATTGATGAGATTTTCAGTTCTGGTTTTCATGGTAGGCTCTGTGTTTATAAAATATGTTTATATGATGCTGTCAATTGTGTGTTTGGACTGGAATGAAGGAAGATTTTCCTTATATTCCATCAGTGATATTGAACTGTATGAATTGCCATTGTCTCCTTAAACACAGATTTATTTTTTGTTTCTCATGGTCCAGAGTCAAATTACTCACTAAACAGCTCATTGAATTTGTGAGTATTATACATGAAGTGCCAGAGTACTTAGGGGAATGAGCTACCCAGTATACTGAAAGGAAAGTTTCCAGGAGCAGATGCCTGTGGGTGTTCCATTTATTTGTTTCCTTTTTTACTTTTTTTTTTTTTTTTTTTTTTTTTAAGAAGCAGAGACTATGATGTTGGGTAAACAGGAGAAGAAAAAGATTGTATTCCAGATCTGGCTTAAATTATATATAATAACCATTTATTTTAATCTGCTATGTGTAATATAATGGATTAAGCCCTGGATTTTACATCATGAGGGTGGAGAAAATGGAGGATCAAAATAGATAATATATCCAAATTCTTGGCTCTGGCTTACTAAGACCAGACCTCTCTTGCTGACCTCCCATTGTACTACTCTGCTTAGTGTGGACAAGCCTCACCCCTTGCTCTTCCTTGTACACATCCAGCTTCTTCCTATTTTGGGGCTTTGAGTAGACAGAATTCTCTCCCTTATTATTAGAGCTAGCCAGGTCACTTAAAACATAATCCTTGTAACCCTCTGCATAACACATATCATTATGCATTTATTTGTATTGTTTACTTTCTTTTGGGGGGATTTTAGAATTAAAGAGTATACTGAAGAAAAGTACACATAGTGTTGTACAGCTAGATATCTTTGCTACGAAGGTTTAGGCAAAAAAGGGGGAGACTTGAAAATTTTAGCAATGGCTACAAGTGAGACATTAGTTAACTGTCTTTTTATTGAAGTATATAGTTGATTTACAATGTTGTGCTAATTTCAAGTATACAGCAAAGTGATTCACTTATACATATACATATATCAATTCTTTTTCAGATTCTTTTCCCAAATAAGTTATTACAGAATATTGAGTAGAGTTCCATGTTATACAGTCAGTCCTTTATCTGTTTTATATATAGCAGTGTATTTATGTTAATCCTAAACAACTCCTAATTTATCCCTCCTCTCCCCTTCTCCCTTTGGTAACTATAAGTTTGTTTCAAAGCATGTGAGTCTGTTTCTGTTTTGCATCTTTTTTAAGATTCCACATATAAATGATGTATGTTTGTCTTTCTCTGTTGCACTTACTTTACTTAGTATGATAATCTCTGGGTCCACCCAAGTTGCTGCAAATGGCATTATTTCACTCTTATGGCTGGGTAATATTCCATTGTATATATGTACCCCATCTTTGTTATCCATTCATCTGCTGATGAACATTTAGGTTGCTTCAGTGTCTTAGCTATTGTATATAGTGCTGCGTGAACATTTGGGTGGATCTATCTTTTCGAATTATGGCTTTCTCTGGATAGATGCCCAGAAGTGGGATTGCTGGATCATATGGTAGTTGTATTTTTCATACGGTGGTTCTATTTTTAGTCTTTTAAGGAACCTCTGTATTGTTCTTCATGGTGATTGTACCAATTTACATTTGCAACGGCAGTGTAGGAAGATTCTCTTTTCTCCACACCCTCTCCAGAATTTATCGTTTGTAGGTTTTTTGATGGCCATTCTGACTGCTATGAAATGATTTCTTACAGTAGTTTTGATTTGTATCTCTCTAATAGTGATGTTGAGCATCTTTTTGTGTGCTTTTTGGCCATCGGTATGTCTTCTTTGGAGCAATTTCTATTTAGATAGACTGCTCATTTTTTTATTGTGCTTTTTTTCTTTAATATTAAACTGCACCAACTGTTTGTATGTTTTAGAGATTAATCCCTTGTCAGTTGCTTCATTTGCCACCTGCAAATATGTTCTCCCAGGCCATAGGTTGTCTTTTCATTTTGTTTATGGTTTCCTTTGCTGTGCAAAAGCTTTTAAGTTTAATTAGGTCCCATTTATTTATATTTATTTTAATTTTCATTACTCTAGGAGGGGGATCTAAAAAGACAGTGCCGAGATCTATGTCAAAGAATATTCTGCGTATGTTTTCCTCTAAGAGTTTTATAATATCTTGTCTTACATTAAGTTCTTTAATCCATTTTGAGGTAACTTTTGTGTCTGGTGTTAGAGAATGTTCTAATTTAATTCTTTTACATGTAGCTGTCCAGTTTTCCCAGCACCACTTAGTGAAGAGACTATCTTGCCTTCATTGTTTATTCTTGCCTCCTTTGTTGTAAATTAACTGACCATAGGTGCGTGGGTTTATTTCTAGGCTTTCTGGTCAGTTCCATTGATCTATATTTCTGTTTTTGTGTTAGTACCATACTGTTTTGATGACCGTAGCTTTGTAGTATAGTCTGAAATCAGGGAACCTGATTCCTCCAGCTCCATTCCCCCCTCCCCCAGGATTGCTTTGACTATTTGAGATCTTTTGCTTTTCCTTACAAATTTAAAAAACTTACAGCCAAGAATATTGTACCCAGCAAGACTCTCATTTAGATTTGATGAAGAAATCAAAAGTGTTATAGAAAAGCAAAAGCCACCAAATCACTGTCACTGTTTTCAGATGACTTGATGCTGTACATAGAAGATCCTAGAGATGCTACCCAAAAACTACTAGAGCTCACCACTGAATTTGGTAAAGTTGCAGGATACAAAATTAATACCCAGAAAGCTCTTGCATTTCTATATGCTAACAATAAGAGATCAGAAATAGAAATTAAGGAAATGCTCTCATTTACCGTCATATCAAAAAGAATAAAATACCTAGGAATAAACCTAAGGAAGCAAAAGACCTGTATTCTGAAAACTATAAGACACTGATGAAAGAAACTGAAGATGGCACAAACAGATGGAAAGAGATACCACTTCTTGGATGGGAAGAATCAGTATTGTCAAAATGACTAGGCGATCCCTAGATTCAGTGCAATCCCTATCAAATTCCCAATTTGATAGGGATTCTAGTTCACAGAACTAGAACAAGAACAAAAAAAAAAGGGTTAGGTTGTTTATTTAAGATTTTTCTTGTTTCCTGAGATGAGGTTGTATTGATATAAACTTTCCTCTTAAAACTGCTTTTACTGGGTTGCATAGGTTTTGTGTTGTATGTTCATTGTCACTTCTCTCTAGGTATTTTTTGATTTTCTCTTTGATTCCTTCAGTGATCCATTGGTTCTTTAGTAACATACTGTTTAGCCTCCACATGTTTGTGTTTTTTACAGTTTTTTTTTCCTTGTGGTTGATTTCTAATCTCATAGTGTCGTGGTTGTAAAAGTTGCTTGATATGATTTCAGTTTTCTTAAAATTACTGAGGGTTGTTTTGTGTCCCCAAATGTGATTTGTCCTGGAGAATTTTTCATTTGCATTTGAGACAAATGTGTATTGTGTTGCTTTCATATGGATTTTTCTATAAAAAATATGTCCATCTGGTCTGATGTGTCACTTAAGGCCTGTGTTTCCTTATTCATACTCTGTCTGGATTATCTGTCCATGGCTATAAATTGGGTGTTAAAGCAACCTACTATTATTGTGTTACTGTTGATTTCTCCTTTTATGGCTGTTAGCATTTGCCATATATACTGAGGTGTGCCTATGTTGAATGCATGTATATCTCGTGATTATTTGGTAGTGTCCTTCTTTATCTCTTGTAACAGTGTTTATTGTAAAGTTTATTTGATCCAGTATGAGTATTGCAAACCCAACTTCCTTTTTATTTCCACTTGCATGCAGTATCTTTTCCATCCCCTCATTTTCAGTTGTGTCACTAGATCTGAAATAGGTCTCTTGTAGATAGCATATATGTGAGGCTTGTGTTTGTATCCATTCAGTCAGTGTATGTCTTTTGTTTGGAGCATGTAATCCATTTACATTTAAGGTAAATATCAATATGTATGTTTTTATTGCCATTTTGCTAATTGCTTTGAATTTGTTTTTGTAGGTCTTTGTTCTTCCCTTCCTCTTTTGTTCTCTTGTGACTTCATGACTATCTGTAGTGTTGTATTTGGATTGCTTTTTCTTGTGTATGTGTGTATCTCTTGTAGATTTTTGTTTTGTGGTTCCCATGAGGTTTGGATATAGTAGTCTGTATATATATGAGATTGTTTTAAGTTGCTGGTCTTTTAATTTCAAATGCATATCCAATATCCTTCATTTGAACCCTCCTCACGATTGCTGGTTTTGATATCATATTTGTGTGTGAATGATTTCTTACCTTTATTGTATATTTGCCTTTATTGGGAAGCTTTCCCATATGTAATTTTCTTGTTTTTAGGCATGGCTTTCTTTTCTGCCTAGAGAAGTTCCTTTAGTATTTGTTGTAAAGCTGATTTAGTGGTGATTAATTTCTCTTAGCTTTTGCTTGTCTATAATGCTTTTGATTTCCCCATCAAATCTAAATGAGAACTTGCTGGGTACAATATTCTTGGTTGTAGGTTTTTCCCTTTCATCACTTTATATCATGCCACTCCCTTCTGGCCTGAAAAATCAACTGATAACCTTATAGGGATTGCCTTGTATTTTATTTGTTGCTTTCCCTAGTTGCTTTGAGAATTTTCTCTTTGTATTTAATTTTGGTCAATTAAATTAGTATTTGTCTCAGTGTATTCCCCCTTAGCTTATCCTCTATGGAACTTGCTATGCTTTCTGGACCTAAATGAGTGTTTCCTTTACTATGTTAGGGAAGTTTTCAGCTATTATCTCTTCAAATATTTTCTCAGGCCCTTTCTCTCTCTCTTATCCTTCTGGGACCCTATAATATGAAGGTTGGTGCATTGAACATTGTCCCAGAGGTCCCTTAGGTTGTCCTTGTTTCTTTTCATTCTTTTTTTCTTACTCTATTTCACATCAGTGATTTCTACCAAGCTGTCTTTCAGCTCACTTTTTCATTCTTCTGCTTCATATGTTCTGCTATTGATTCCTTCTGGTGTATTTTTTATTTCAGTTATTGTATTGTTCATCTGTTTGTTCTTTAAATTTTCTGGATCTTTGTTAAACATTTTGTATATCTTCTCAGTCTAGTCTCCATTCTTTTATTGAAATCTTGGAATCATCTCTTCCATCATTACTCTGAATTCTTTTTCAGGTAGATTGCCTATCTCCCCTTCACTAAGTTCTTCTTCTGGGGTTTTGTCTTGTTCTTTTGTCTGGAATGTATTTCTGTGCCATCTCATTTTGTCTGACTTTCTGTGTCTGTGATCTCCATTTCACAGGCTGCAAGAATATAGTTCCTTTTGCTTCTGGAGTCTTCTCCCTGCTGGGTGAGGCTGGTCCAGGGATTTGTGCAGGATTCCTGGTGGGAGGGACTGGTGCCTGCCCACTAGTAGGTGGATCTAGGTCTTGTCCCTCTAGTGGGCAGAGCCATGTCATGGGATCAGGGCAACTTTAGGTGGCCTGTCTGCTGATAGGTGGGGCTGTATTTCTACCCTGATAGTTCTTTGGCATTAGGCAACATAGCACTGGAGCCTACAGGCTGTTGGGTAGGGCCAGGTCTCAGTGCCAATATGACGACCTCCAGGAAAGTTTACACTGATTAATATTCCCTGTACCTTCTGCCACAAGTGTCCTTGTCCTCGTAGTGAGCAACAGCTGACCCTTGTCTTCCCAGGAGACCCTCCAAGACCCTCAGGTAGGTCTGGTCTAGGGTCCTAGGGATTCACTGCTTTGTCCAGGGTCCCTGCACACGTGAAATTTTGTGTGCATCCTCCAAGAATGGAGTCTTTGTTTTCCCCAGTCTAGTGGAACTCCTGCATTCAAGTCCTGGAGGCCTTCAAGGCCAAATGCTCTGGAGGCTCCTTTCAATGCCAGAATTCTCACTCCTGTGGGAGAATCTCTGAGATATAACTATTTTCCAGTTTGTGTGGGATTTTAATATGTTGTGAAAGCATTCATCCTACTGTCTACTTGTGGATTCTACTTTGTCTTTGGATGTAAAATAATTGTTTTTGGTAGGTTCCAATCTTTTTTTGTCAATAGTTTTTAGAGTTCGTTGTGATGTTGGTGTTTTCATGAGAGGAGGTGAACTCAAGTACTTCTACTCCTCCATTTTGTCTCAGTCCCTATTTCTGCATTATTGCCTAGGGATTATTTCTTCTGAATTCATACCTGAATCACTGCTGAAAATTATGGAAATGAAGCATGCTAATCTTTTAAGCCCATTTAGAAATACCTTTGATAGGAATCATGGAATTCCTCCAACCTGGTTTTCCTTTCTCCCGTGTTCTTCTGATGCTCTGGCCAGTTTGTCCATCTGCATTCCACTAGCTAACTGCATCTTAGCTCCTTTGCTTTGGTTTCCCACTTGGTGGAGAAGCGGTCACATCCTCAGGGTCTTTACTCAAGGATAACTTCTTATTTTTTATTTGTCTTTCTGTCTTCTTTGTGTAATTTCATTCTTTTGGGCATTGTTCTGGATAAGCACAGGATTTGGATTAAAATCCTGTCTTGTATTCCCTTTCCTTTGATGCAGTAGTAAGAAAGGAATGTGCCGGAAGTGGGTACTTTCTCCATATGAAGGAAAGATTATGAATTCAGGAATTAGTGGCTGGCTAATATTTTCTGCTGGATTTAATAAATGAGGAGATGGTTTTGTATTATTTGCCAATGGGGATTGGTTGAAAAAAATTTATTTCTTTTTATGGCCACACCTGTGGCATGTGGAAGTTCCTGGGCTGGAGGCTGAATCAGAGCTGTAGCTGCAGGCCTATAACACAGCCATGGCAACATTGGATCTGAGCTGCATTTGCAACCTATGCCACAGTTTACAGCAATGCCAGATCCTTAACCCATTGAGTGAGGCCAGGGATCGAACCTGCAGCCTCACAGTCACTATATTGGGTTATTAATACACTGAACCACAATAGGAACTCTGAAAATTTTTATAATTGTATGTTGAGTATAGTTGGATCACTTGGTAGGTAATGTGTGTGCTGTGGCATATCTTTGGTCAGAAGAATCTCTATTTTTGAGTCTCATCTTTTAAGGAAGTTTAAATTCTCTTTTCAAAACTATGACATGCAGGATATGGACATTGATACAATCCACTAATCTTATTCAGAGTTACCCAGTTTTGTTTTTACTTATTTGTGTTCGTGTGTATTTAATTCTGTGCAGTTTTGTCACCTGTGTTGGCTCATGCATCCACCATCACAGACAAGATCCTAAACGGTTCCATGACTACAAGGATCCCTAAGGTTTCCCTTTTATAACCACATACCACCTCCCATTCACCTGCCTCACCCATATTCATAATCCCTGGCAACAACTAATCCGTTAGCTATTTCTAAAATTCTGTCCTTTCAAAAATGTTATGTAGGTGGAATCGTAGAGCATACCCTGTTGGTATTAGCTTTTTTCACTTAGTGTAATTCCCTAGAGATTCATTCAATGCACCACAATTTGTCTAGCCATTCATCTGATATAGAACCTCTGGGCTGTTTCCAGTTGTTTTGTTTGTTACAAATAAAGATGCTGTGAATATTTATGTGAAAGTTTTTGGGTTTTCTGTGGACATTGTTTTCATTTTAGGGGGATAAATGCCTAGGAGCATAATTTCTGGGTTGTATGTTATTGCATGTTCAGTTTTATAAGAATCTGCCATGATCTTCCAGATGGCTCTCCCATTCTCCCAGTAATACATGCCTGGTCCAGTTTCTGTGTATCCTCAACAGCATTTGGTGTTTGGTGTTGTCACTTGGTTTTATCTTAGCCATTCCAATATATGTGTAGTGATATCTCATTATGATATCATTTTTCCTAATGGCTAACAATATGAACATCTTTTCTTTTTTTCTTTTTTCTTTTTTTCTTTTTTAGGGCTGCACTTGCAGCATATGGAGGTTCCCAGGCTAGGGGTCGAATCAGAGCTACAGCTGCCAGCCTACACCACAGCCACAGCAACGTGAGATCTGAGCTGCATCTGTGACCTACACCACAGCTCATGGCAATGCCAGATCCTCAACCCCCAGAGATCAAACCTGCAACCTCATGGATACTAGTCGGATTCGTTAACCACTGAGCCACAACGAGAACTCCAACCCATTGTTTTTTTAGTAGCATGTTATTTAGTCTCCATGTAATCAGTTTTTTCTCATTTATTTCCTATGATTGATTTCAGTTTCATGCCATTATGGTCAGAGAAGATACTTGAAATGGTTTCTATACTCTTAAATTTGTTGAGGTTATTTTTGTACCCCAAAACGTGGTCATTCCTTGGGCACCTGAAAAGAATGTATATTCTGATATTTTTGGATGTAATGTCCTGAAATGTCAGTTAAGTCTAACTTTTCTATTGTGTCATAGGATCTCTGTTTCCTTATTGATTTTCTGTCTAGAGGATATGCCCATTGATGTGAGTAGGGTGTTAAAGTCTTCTACTATTATTGCATTCCCATCAATTTCTCCTTTTATGTCTCTTAGTGTATGTTGTATATATTTGGGTGCTCCTGTATTAGGGGCATATATATTGAGGATTGTAATACCCTTTTCTTGATGTAATATCCTTTTCTTGAATGGATCATTTTTTCATTAAATAGTGTCCTTCTTTGTCTTTCTTTATGGCCTTCGTTTTAAAGGCTGTTTTGTCTGATAAGAGTATAGTATCCTTTGCCCTAAGGTGAGTCTCTTGTAAACAGCATATTGTAGGCTCTTGCTTTTTTAATCCAGTCTGCCACTCTTTGATAGGCGCATCCATTGACATTTAAGGTAATTATTGATAAATATGTATGTATTGCCATTTTAAACCTTGTTTTCCAGTTGATTCCATATTTCTCCTTTGTTTTTTGTTTTTTTTTGGTTAGATATTTCCTTTTATGCTTGTGTCCTCTTTTTTTTTTAGTTTTAGTGAATGTAATGTTTGGTTTTGATTTGTGGTTGCCCTGTTTTTCAAGTATGTTAACCCCTTCTTATATCTGCTTGCTTTAGTCTGATAGTCGTATAGGCTCAAACACATTCTAAAAAATGTTCTAGATTTTCTTACTTTCCTTCCCCACATTTTGATTTTAAAGTCCTTTTTTTAACATCTTCAGGTTTGTCCTTTTGTTGTTCCACATGTTTATCGTCGCTTTTACAGTAGGTCTTTTTTTTTTTTTTTGTAAATTTTAGATCTATATATCAGCTTATTTAAGTGATAGCTTTCCCATTGTGATTTCCTCCTTCCTATTTCTTCTTCTTTTTTATTTAGAGGAGCCCTTTCAGCATTTCTTTTAGAATGGGTTTGGTATTGCTGTACTCTTTTAGTTGTTGTTTGTTAGAGACAATATTTATTTCTCCTTCTATTTTAAATGATATTCTTGCTGAGTAGAGTATACTAGGCTGAAGATTTTGCCCTTTTAGAACTTTGAATATATCTTGCCACCTGTGGTGTTTCTGTAGAGAAGTCAGGGTTCCCTTATAATTAACTCTTTATTTCCTCTGGCTGCCTTTAGAATCCTCGCTTTGTCTTTAACTTTTACCATTTTTATTACAGTGTATTTTGGTGTGGGCCTGTTTCAGTTCAACTTGTTTGTGGTCCTCTGTGGTGCCTGTATCTTGATATATGTTTCCTTTATATTTGGAAAGTATTCAACCATTATTTTTTCAAATATATTTTCAATCCCTTTTTCTTTTTCTTCTACTTCTGGAATCCCTATTATATGTAGATTGGCTTGCTTTATATTACCCCCATAGATATCTTATATTGCTTTTGGGTTTTTTCATTTGTTTTTATGTCTGCTGTCCTGATTGGGTGATTTCCATTATTTTATCTTCCAAGTCACTAATTCGTTCCTCTGCATTATTCGTTTTGCTCTTCACTATCTTTAACTCAACTTAAGTCTCTGCAAATGAATTTTCTAATTTTTCTTGGCTCCTCATATTTTCTAGTTCCTTACTAAAGGAATCTGCATTACTGTTCATATCTATTCTTAATTCCTTCGTATTCACCCTTAATTCCTTCAGTATTTTCATTATTTCCTTCATTGTCTGTTAGAATGCAGAGGTCTGTTTCATTGTTTGCTCCTTCATGTGAATTCTCCTGTTCTTTTAACTGGGAATAGTTCCTGAGCTCCTTCATCTTACTCATATTTTTCTTATTCTGTGAGTTTTGGGAAAATAACTATTATAGTTTTGGTGGGCTGTTTATATGTTTGAGCACCACTAGGTACATTGTGAGAGCTTGCTTTTTATTTTTAGGATGCTGTGTGTGCTTCCAAGGACATGGAGGCAGTGGGCAGGGCCAGTAGCTAGTGCCTGGTTGCTAAGCCTTTGACAGTGGCAAGGCCCTATGGGAAGGTAGCATAGGCTACTCCTAGTTTCAAGGCCTTGGGAAGTGACAGTGATCAGGCAGGTGTAGGTGGTTCCCAGAGGGGAGTGAGAGCAACAACGGGTTGTGTTTGGTTGTGGTGCCCTCTTCTTTGCTGAACTCTGAGGTGCCTAGGGCCACTGGTGGTGCCTGTTCACAGACCCCTAGTGGTTTGGGCCAAACCCAACTCTGGTATCTGACATAACTGCTGTGGTCTGCCCCCACTGCCTGTAGACTACCCGGGAAGTGCTGCATTGAGCTTAGCCCCCCGCCTCCCTTAGCCCACAAAAGAGGTACCTGGCCACCCGTAGCTCATTTAAGAGGTCCCCTGTTGCCTGTAGGCTGTGCAGGTGGCTGCTTGCCACCCATAACTTGCACCAGAGGCATACCGTTCTGTGAGTAGTCTGCATGAGTACAGAGAAAGATATTCCTATGGCGGTCTGCCTCTTGCCCTCCCCAACAATGGCGCTTTTGTTCTCCTGTGGGCGTAGACCTGTTCCCAGGTTCCCTTGGCTGTGGCACTCTGCTTCCCAGCCTGTGATGCACCATTCCATAACCCCTCAGGCTGTCTCCTCACAGCCAATCCTAGTTCTCTCTCAGGAACTGACCTCTGGAGCCTCAGTCTCAGCGCCCAGCCCCTGGCTGAGCACCTCGGGCTATGGTGTCCAGGGCCAATAGTGCAGATGATCTGTGCAACTCTCACTCTGCTTTAGCCTCCTCAGTCCAGCTGCTATGCTTTTCTCTGGGACTTTGAGATCCCTGTGCCTCAGCTGGTCTCCCAGTCAGTCAGGTGCCTTCCCAGGGTATGGGTTCCTTTCCTCTTTAACAGCTCACTCTCAAGAGTGCTAGTTCCATCCTGATTCCTTTTCTCTTTTTTTTTCCCTTTTGTTCTACCCAGTTATGTGGAGGGTCTCTTACCCTTTTTGGAGTTTTAAGGTCTTCTGCCATTGTTCAGTAGATGTTCTGGGTAAATTGCTCTACATGCAGATTGTTTTTGGGTGTGTTTGTGGAAGAAGGTGAGCACCACGTCTTACTCCTCTGCCATCTTGATACTTCCTCTCATCACATTAATTTTTAGTGTATAGGAATACAGTTGATATTTTTGTGATGATCTTGTATTCTGTGAACTTACTTAACTCACTGCCTTGTTCTAGGACTTTTTCTGTAATTATTTGGGATTTTCTGCATAGATAATCATGCCATTTGCAAGTAAAAGTTTTATCATTCAGATTTGAATGACTTTTGTTTTTCTCTTGCCTTATTGCAAGCTGGAAATTCTGTTACTATGTTGAATAAAGTAGTGAGAGAAGACATATTTGCCTTGTTCCCAAGACTAGGAAGAAAGTATTCAGTCTTATAACATTTAGGATGAAGTTAGCGATTGATTTTTTTAGATGTTATCAAGTTGAAGAAGTCACTCTAGAGAGTTTTTATCATGAATGAGTATTGGACTTTATCAAATACTTTTTTTCAAGTAATATAATCATATGCTTTTTCTACTCTAGCTTGTTAAGATATGGCATATAACATTGATTTTCAAACATCAAACCAGGCTTGTGTGCATGGAAATCATCCTGCTTGGTTATGTGCCTAATTTCTTTTTACTTTGTTGGATTCAGTTTGCTAATATTTTGTTGACAATATTAATGTACAGTTCATAAGATATTGGTCTATAATTTAACTTTTTTGGTACTGTCTTTTGTCAGTTTATGTTAGCACTTAAATTTGTCATTTTGCTATTTCTAGTTCTTATTCTAACTTTTCTTTCCAAATTTCTTGTATGTTGTGTAAACATAATTTAGCATTTCATCTTCATTCACTTATAGTGTTTTTGAGTTTATCTTTTGGTATAGTTTTCTTAGTGGTTTCTTTGGGCATTATATTATAAATATGTGACATTGAAATCTAGTGGTGTCATTATTGTACCACTTGTAGTATAGTACGGAAACCTTACTTCTATTTAGATCTTTTTTTTCCACCACTTTTAAGTATGATTTTCTTAAATGTCAGATGGTATTGTAATTTGCCTTCAAATCAACAAATAAATTTTAGAGATATTTTATTGTATATACCAATAATTCCACTCTTCCTATTGTTTTTTCCCTCATTGTTCTTTCTTCCTTTCTGATGCTTGGAATATCTTTTTTCTATTATTTCTTTTTTTGTTGAAGAACTTCCTTTAACCATTCTTTAAGGAAGGTCTAACAATAAAGATAATGAGGATTCTTTACTGATAGACATATGACTCCTCTAGCACAATTAATTTCTTAAACTTAACAGTAAGGGGATTGGATTTGATCATCCCTAATATCCCTCTGACATCCATGATTTCATGATGATTTCTTATGTGAAGGTATTTTTTTCTCAGCGACCACATTTGAGCACTCAGGCAATAAAGAATATTGGAAAGCAAGTAATTAATAAATACTTACTCACTTTATCATGCCAAGAGTGTAACATGAAATCAATTTCGGTCTGCTGACTATGCTTCAGGTAATTAGATTTATGGAACTGGATTTCAGGTTCCCATGGAGGACTGGCAAGAGCCCATACTGTTTTGCACCTGCCATGGAAGTCAGCATGTACCATCACAATCTGGAGTGTGGTGCCTTCCATAGATGCTTTACTGCACTTGTGACTAAAGTCAGGCCATCCTATGACTCAGAACAAGGGCTCCCCTTTTGAATTCTCAATATTATTTCCAGAATAATTATTTTCTAGTTAATCATTTGGGGGGTGCTTATGAGGTAAAAATGTGTGAATTACTTTCTGAAGTATGCTCTTCTGCTGAATTTAGTCCAGGTAGAAGGGAGCAGAGACATCAACCTTGTGGGTTTTTTTTTTTTTTTTCATTTTAAGAGTCAAGATCATCTACATATATTTTTAAAACAGGAAAACGTGAAAAAATGAGATAGATAGGAAACCAAGGATAAGAATGAAAAATAGTTATGATGGGGAGTTCCCTTCGTGGCTCAGTGGTTAACGAATCCGACTAAGAACCATGAGGTTGCAACCCCTGGCCTTGCTCAGTGGGTTAAGGATCCGGCGTTGCCGTGAGCTGTGGTGTACGTTGCAGATGCGGCTCGGATCCCGCGTTGATGTGGCCGTGGTGAAGGCTGGCAGCTACAGCTCCTGTTAGACCCCCTAGCCTGGGAACCTCCAAATGCCATGGGTGCGGCTCTAGATAAAGGCAAAAAGACAAAAAAAAATAGTTATGATGGCTATTTAAAGACAACTAAAACTCATGTTTCTTTAAAACACATTTTCAAAAAGTCAGAACAGTAAAACAACAGTAATTCTATAATAAAGGCCACAAACTGTGAGCCTGCAGCTCTTAGCTAGCCAGATGCAGCCTTTTGACAGGTTTTGTTTTTCACAGAGTTGAGCCAGACAGAGGTATATTTTTGGTTTTGAATTTAATTGGTTGCTAATATATCAAAAACTTTGAGTTCATATAAAAGTTTAGTATTTCCACACCCTCTTGAGAAATGAGATAGCACTGGGTCCATATTCCCAGGCAACAGACACTATTGGGAGATGAGTACCATTCTCTTTGGGTATCACATGTGCTTTCAGGTCTAAGTGGGGGTTGGCCTCCCCACATTGTTCTCTCTGGTCCCCATGTCCAAAAACAGTTGTTATTTACCAGCAGCTTTATGCTATTGTGTTTCTTGTAGCAAAGCTGACAATGGTACAATATCTGTTATCCGTTTTCCAACCACAAGTAGGAAAATGTAAGATGAACCAAGAGGAATATGTGTTTTAATAGAAATGGGAGGCAGACATATTTTTATAGAGATGAAAAATATCCCTATCAGAAGTACATATGTTAAAGATGTCCGTTGTAATAATACAACCTGAATGACTATTCTAAAGTATACCATGCCTACTTCTCACTCACAGTACCTGCTGGCTCTGCAGACATCTCCCCTTTCTCAACAAATAACAAGTGGATTCCACAATGGTCTTTTCTCTACTTTCCCAGCTTTGATTTTGTCTTGTAGACCATACAGCATAGTGAGATGCATGAACTTGGTATGTACATTCTCATATCTATTTAAGAAAAGTGCATACTGGTGATTCAATTTACTACTTACATTGCATCTAAATACCGAGGGTTTGCTTATTTGTCCTAAATACTATATATCCTCCATTGGAATCAACATGGATAAAACTATTACTAATAAGACTAAGTTGAGATGAACATAGCTACATCCAAATAAGTCAGCACACAATTTTCTGTGTTAGATTTCAGGTGTTATAGCTCATTTTATATAACTGGTAACTGTGTCATGAGAGATATCTGTCATAAAATCTCCCTACCACTCCCTCCCCGAGCAGATCTTAACATTAAAGAAAGAGCTTTCAGATATTCAATAGGGACTTCATGTTTCCTTCAATAGTTCAGCAATTCTTTCCATTGGTTTCTTTCAGGATTTGCTATCAACAGTGTCTCTCTGGTGTTATCTTCCAGGTTAGCATTTCAGTTCACTTTGGAGGAAGCTGGAAGTTCAGAAGTGTTACGTATCTACCACATTTCCATTGATTTTTTAGACAATTTATATTCCAGAAACCACTTACAGCTTAAAGTAGATCCCAAGACATAGCTTTTCTTTTTAGTTTCACAGAGATAATATTCTAAATACTCTGCAGACCGTTTGAATAGACCAGAGTTGCGAACAGATTCAGATACTATCTCTCCCACTCCAAGCTTCCCTAAGCTGTGGGGAGACTTTATGAAATAACATGTAGATAGAAATTATTACGAGAGGCACAGCCAGCTGTCAGTCTTCACTTACGGTTGTGTTGACTAAATAGCATATTGCCTTTACATTAAATAGGGCTGTTTACTAAGTCACTGAAATGAGTTTAGGAAGGCTATGGAATTTCTGCCTAGGGAAAAATCTTGTAGAATAAATATTCTACATATTACGCTAGGCTATTGGACAGCTTAATTAATTTCTGATTATTTTGTTATGAAAAATGCTTGCTCAAGCACATAGAAATTAAGTATACACTTACAGTTGTTACTCCCCTATGAAAGTTAGGCACATCTCAAAGATTATCTTCCAAGCAAACAGACCATCTCATATTTCCAGTTGAGCTATAGACAGTTATTTCTTTCCTGCATTTTAATATTTATAGGTGTCTAGTAAGCTTTCTAGAAGCTAGGAACTTCATGTGTACCATTTCTGGCAACAGAGCGGATCTGAGAAGGAGTAGCTGTTGAAATTTGACTTCCAACTTATTATATGAGTACCTGGAACCCAAGAGGTCTCAAAAAGGTGAATACTGAATGAGCATATGCCTTGTCCAGGCAGAAATATCTTCCTTTTTGTTCACCTGTCAATGTCAGAGATCAGTTAGCTGTAGCACACATACAAAACCCTTTTCCTTTCTTCAAAAATTAAATATCGGAAAAAGGGTAGGACTTTAGACAAGGCTAACACATTATTTTTGAGTGGTTAAAATGTGAATTCCCAGTTAATTCTGGTCTCTGCCCACACACTCCCAACATTTCCCTAGTGCTAATATATGTCCCTAGTGCTATAAAATTCAGCTTCATGACGGCCATATAAGGAACAACCAACATAGAGATAAGAAGCTCTTAACTGTGAAAAGCATGAAAACTTTCTTAAAGCATTCTACGAAGACATCTCCTGCCTAGCGGGACACAAGTGAGTGGGACATGGCCATTCATAGAACTACCCAGGGAATTCCATAAGTGTATAAAGTATGACTTTTTGAATAAGAGTTTTGAGAAAAACAGATTTAGTGCCCCACCCACCTCTCCCAACCCAACTGTCCCTGGATGAACTGGCTTCTATGGTGCCCAAACAAAGCAGGCATGACATCTTTATTTCTTGTTAGAGAGAAAGAGGACTCTTTTTTGTTCTTTGCTTGAATTTTGCAGTGCACATGGACCTCTGGGCTTTGTGTTCAGCAATATTCATGGTGATTTTGGAGATGTGTGGGTACAGTCTTGTGTATACAAATGAAATCAACATCATGCAGCAAGGCAGAATTCTCCAGTTAATATCACTGGTTAATGCAACCTTAGGTGAGTTTGTGAATTTTTTGTTAAATGCATTAGTATTTAAATGAAAATCAGTCTTTCTAGGAAAAAATAAGTTCTCTTTAAATTCTGCTAATGAAAGTCACAAATGTTCTAATAATGTACATAGAAAATAGAGATTTTGATACCCATAGTGATAATACTTTATGAGAAAATCAACTAATGACTAACAATAAGAATGAAGTGCCAAATTTTTCTTGCCATCCCATCCAGGAAGCAATGTGTTTGTAAAAGAGAATGAGCTGCTAAGTCAGACTCAGATTTGAATATGCTGTTAAATCATTTAGCTTCTCAGCTTCAATTTTATCATTCATAAAATAGAGGTGATAATTACTATTTGTCAAGTTTGCTATAAGGAAAAAATAAGGAAATATATATTACATAAAAGGACAGTGACATATTGAATATAGCAGCTCAAAAAAATCAGTGTCAATCCCATGCCCCCCTTTTTTTCTCCACTCATTTGGTATTTCTGAAATTCAATTTAAAGAACAAAAATGAAATAAATGCATGGACATCAGTTTTAATAGTTTTGTGTGTGTGTGTGTGCGTATGTGTGATCTACTTGTATCAGTGAGAATAGGCTATTTATGTGGGAGTGAAAGCATGAAATTAAGTGGAGAAAATGATGTGCAAACAATAACTTATAATTATAAAAATTTTATTTCACTCTTTCTTACTTTAATTAAATCTTCATAAGCACCATGTCATGAACTGGCAATCTAGGAAGAAGATACTAGAATGCTTTAGTCAATAACAAATTGTAAGCTGATGATGTGAAGTTACAGCTACGTGGAGCATGTGTACAAGACCACACTTAGAATGGTTCACTTGAGAATCCTGTGAAAATGCATGAAACAGGAATCTGGCATTGATTTGTTCATACTTTCTATGCTCAGAACCCAAAGCTTGTGCATGTAAACATCAAAAGAAACACTGATCACCTTAATAGTTTACAGTTTGTTAAGACTTGATCCTGAATGCATAAATGTTGCCATCTTGATTCTCTGACCTGTGCTTGGTCACAGGCTGAAAAGACCAATTCCTTTAAAATTTAAGTGATGCTATGTTCAGCATTACCCAAGTTATCAGCAAGGCCTTTGAATGTGTGCAGTTCTCATATGTAATCACCAAGCCGTTATTCACCTAAGGAAATCATGGAAAATTATACATTTTCAGCAGATTGTTTTAATTTGGTCCCATATTAAAAGACCCAGTTTGCCAAAGTGTTTTACATAAATTTAATTCACAAGCATGTACACAAGAGAATCACTATAAAGAACATCGCTGCCTGGTTTCTGAATAAAAAGTTTACCCTCTACTTACACTAAACATACAAAAAATAATCTAGAAAAATTATTTAGATTAGTGATTGATTTTAGTGAAAGAAAAAGCTTTCTTCAGGAAAAAAAAAATGATTGTGTGGTAGTATTTTAGCCATCAAAAAAGGAATGTAAGTAACCAATAAATATAATGTGCTTTCTCCATATAGACATATTTACACTTGAGTCTTTGGCTTATGTTTTTTTCTAAAAAGAACTTTAAATGATCCAGCCATCATTGCACATTAAAAGAAAATAAGCCAGTTATATATATTTATATATTTATATAGAGATCTGCTACACTCGAAACAGATAAAAAATGAACTTTACTATGAATTTGCACAGCTTTTCTTTCGTCTTCCTTTAAAGATTTAACATCTTTTACTTACAAAGGGAGGAAAAATGCCACATAGAAAGTATTATTTCATGCAACATGTGGTGTCTGCTCTACCAAAACCAGGAGAGAAAAGGCTGCATATACACTGTACAAACACTGATAAGTTCTCATTTGAATCTGCATCTTATTAAATATAATTTATGTGGCACGAAATGTTGATGCTTTCATACAGTAATAGAAACTAATTGAGTCCTTTTATTAAGATACACAACTTCATAAGAAAAATACTTTTACCTCTCGAATGTAAAAGTCTCCCACCCCCCACATTAAAATCTTTCTGCACGGGTGTAACAGGTTCAACAGCTTCTGGCTCAACAGGTGAACAGGTTCTGTTTGGATGCACGTTGAAGTCTCACCCAACTAAGATGACTCCAGGTACTCCAAAGCTACATCGTAGCAGAAACGGTACTGCTCCTGAAAGATGTTGAAACAAAAGGGTTAAGCAAAGTAAAGAAAAAAGAATAATGGCTATCAGATGAATACATGGCATTCAGTTTAGATTATTCAAGAATTACATATTTTTTCTGTATATACAAGTTTAACATCTAGGTATATGTATTTTACATTTGAGTCTAATGACTACTGTTTAAGAAAAAGTAACTTGATGTAAAAATATATGTTGTCTTTGCCTCATATTTTATATCAAATTTTAATAAAATTCAGTATCATTTATCTGATTATAATAGTAATATCTGATCATTATAGGAAAATTTCCCAGTATAGAAAAATATAAAAACTCAGACTAAGAGTTTCTATAATTCTGTTATTAGAAGGAGCTGTTGTCAAAATACAACCTTAGTTTTGGTTCAGTCCATTTTTATGCATGGTTGAAATAACAATTACTTTAGAATAAATATAACTGCATATATATATTTGAAGATAAAATTTTATATTTTATTTCTATTGTTTAGCATTGTTAGGTTTCTTTTCTGATGTTAATAGCTCTTTTAATACTACATTAACACCTAACGTATGGCTTATTTGTATGATTGCATTTCTTTTCCCTCTGTTATAAGTAATCCTAGTGTAAACATGTACAAGTATTCTCTGTGCTTCAGATTTTTTCCTTAGCAGTAAGAGGGGAAAAAAAGCCAGTCAATTGCGACTTCACAATTCCAAATTCTTTACTTTTTCTTCAGTTTTATTGAGATATAATGGACATAGTACTATGTAAGTTTAAAGTGTACAGCATGATTTGACTTATCGTGAAAATCATTTGATGATTTATATGTTTAGTGAACATTGAAATTCTTAACTTTTGACAAGTTGTTTGTCCATAAGAGTATTTAAGTAATTTTTTCAAGAATGGCTAGTGGTTCTTAAAATTCTTTTAGCTTACTTTTACCCCAAAATTTATTTCTGCTGCCTTTATTTAAGACAACTTAGTTGGTAGTAGTAAAGTTTTTGAGTTAAAACTGCCTTTCCTCTCAGTCCTTATATATGTTGCTCCATTATGAAGAATTTAGAAAAATTCAGAGACTGCATTACAAATTATGACTTGCAATATGTATTAAAATATTCCCAATTCAGCCCAAGTGGGTAAAATTCATCTGAATTAGAGAACAATCTGAAATGTATATTATTTCAAAAGAAAACTTGCAAGTGTCTCCAGCAATAAGGAAGGTAATAAAAACTTTTCCAAAGAGGTCTTTATCAGTCCTACCGTAATTACCAAGTAGGTGTGATTTAAATTAGCCTACCACTGTGGCAGGTGCATCTCAAGAACCAAAAAGTGCTTGCAAACTTCACAAACTCATTAATCAGTCTCAACAGTTTGGTTTAAACTCTAAATTTCCTTACCAAATTCATCAGTTCAATTCAACATCACACTGAACTAATCATTAACCCTGATTAAACACAAATCAGAGGGTTGGATGTCTAGTCAGGATCCATGGGACATAAACATAAAGGTAAATAGTAAACTCTTAAGAAGATTCTAGAATGAAAGAGTTTAATCACAGATTATATTCTTTTTAAAGGTACGATGGGGAACCAGAATTAAATTTGGAAGTAAAATTTGAATTCTGAAGCTGGTAGTGATCTTATTGATGATCTTAAGAAGACCTGAACTAAAGGAGAGAGGCAGAGTTTACATTAAGAAAGCTTAAGACAGCTGAGAGTTAGACGCCATTATCTATTCATTTTGTAAAAAGACTTGAGAGTTCTACCTCAAAAATCCCTCATCTATCCCCCTTTCTCCATTTCCACTACCAACATCCCAGCCAAAGCCAATATCATCTACCGGGACAACAGCAACAAGCTAAGGTATGAGTGGGAGTAGAGGGGCTTTGAGGATTTGTAGAAGGGGAAGAAGCCTCTGACTGTTCTTAAAACAGTGTAAAAGTCACTCTTGAGATTTCGTCTCAGGAAGCAGTGCGCCTCTTATGTGAACAATCCATGAGCAGGAAGTGGTTTTAAACTTTAAAGGCTTATTGAATTGCTCATTTTAGTTATCTGATCATCTGATAAAATGTAGGGCAAGCAACAATGATGCCTTGGTTTTTCTGGTTTACTCTTCTGTGAGCATAAACTACACAGCTGCTGTTGACCTTATCCCACTATGCACATATGTGTAACTCACAGACATCATCTAGCAGTGAAATGTGCTGGAGAAGTTTAACTTTTTTCCTCTGCTCACGGCTTCAACCAGATCAGCTTCTACATACACATACCTCCCTGCTCTTATTTTGTAAGTTGTGTTCTGATTTTATGAGCCCTGGCAAATTCAAGTAGTACAATATCAACTACACTCTATAACTGGTAAAAGCTGAAAACTGTCAATGGCAATAGTTTAAAAAATTATAATTTAACTAGACATGGAGAATTATAGATAATGACTAAAATTTCATTTACCCTTTAAGAACATTGGTGTCTAAAGTGTTGGATATAATCTATGAGTATATCCTTCAAAATGTTTTTACGAGTTAACCTCAGTATGCTTTAAGAAATAAAAATAAATAAGAATAAAACCTAGATAGCAGGATTTTTCTTCTGTAGAGCCATTTACCAAAGTTTATTATAGCAAGTATTTATTGCCCATAACAGAAAAAAAATATCCTATACATTTCCCAAATTAAAGGTTTTTTTCATCATTAGCAGTTTATGTGATATGTGATTAAGTTTTTGCGGGTAGAGGGGGGATACTTGTTAGTTCATCAATTAGACAGGCAAGTCCCCACAAAGACTCGTTTACACATTTGATTCCCTGTATGTGTATGAAGCAAAATCACCAAATAAATAGGTATATGACTGACTAAACAGTCATATTTAGTTGTTG
Organism: Catagonus wagneri; assembly: GCA_004024745.2. Lineage (NCBI taxonomy): Eukaryota > Metazoa > Chordata > Mammalia > Artiodactyla > Tayassuidae > Catagonus > Catagonus wagneri. The sequence continues at coordinate 27,262,887 of PVHT020000077.1, read as the reverse complement.
TTTCTATGTCTAGGACTGTGACTTACCGGGGCTTCCACCATGTTAGGCTTGCTGTTCCTTAGTGTCTTGACTGCATGGAACACATCTACAACGTTTTGCCGTTTCACCATTTCAACAACAATGCCTATAGCACAGAACATGCCACTTCGCCCGCCACCATTTCTTAAAACAAAGAGAGCAAAGGCATTTTAGCTTGAAGTTTTTGGTGACCATTAGTCACATAATCGTATGTTTGGAAAAAGAAAACATGATCTTCTAATTTTTTTTCCCTTTATGTTTTAATTTTGCTACATGTCTTCATTTATGTGTGGAGGGCAGATCAGAAAGACAGCTGATGATATTAACTCAGTAGTTTATGTTTAGGAACATGCTATAAGCATAGATTGCTACAACCTAAATTCTTAAAGATTTATAGACAGGGTAAATCAGAAAAGTTTTTCAGAATAGTGTTCAAAAGAGTTTAAATTATATAATGACCATGTAACAATCAATTTTTGAAAAAATACAAAAGTTAAAAGTAGTGGATTGCAGAATCATGGAACAGGAAGATTGTTTTAAAATAACATTTGCTCATGGTCTGTAAGATGGGAATTGGTTACTCTTTAACATGGAAAAGGTTAAGGCTAATGAGGAAATGAGCACCAAGGCCCCCTGAATGGCCAAGCCAAGCTGCCATACTCACAGGCAGTGGATGATCGTCCGGCCCTCCCCTTCCTCGCATTCCTCCTGCCATTTTTCCACCTGTAGTATCAGTTTCAAAAATGACCGCTTGGAGCCAGGCACTTCTCGATGAGAAGCCCACCCTAGATACTGAAACTGCTGCACCATCAAATAACCTTCCTGTGGCTATAGAGGAAAAAATATTTTTATGTAAGTAAGGTGGGGCTAGAATTTTTACTAAAAAGTAAAAGGTTCATACAATTTACACCATGACACAAATGACATTTACACTGGATTGAATCTATCTGATGTTAAGTCCAAAGTATGTATATACTGTGCAGAAATATTCTAAGTTACATGAAAATTATCCTTTATACAAACTTCTCTCTCATACCCCATATCCAGTAATCAATTCCTGTGATTATACTTCTTCAGTAACTTTCAAATTCATCTTTTTATTGCCACTGACATCACTGCACTCCCAATCACAAATTATAATAATTACTTCCTAGTTGATCTCCCTGAACAAACTTCCATCTCCTTCCAAACCATTCTTGCCATAATCATGATTATTTTCAAATGCAAATATGATCTTGTCATCCTGATTTAATAGCTTCCAAATGATTTTAGCATAAAATCCAGATTATTGCCATGGCTTAAAAATACGTATATGATAAGGCTCCACCTCTTTCTCCAACTTCTCTTTAATCTAACACCTTATTCAAGTTCTAGACACACTGGCCTTCTCTTAATCTATTTATCAAGTCATTTCTTGCCATGGGAACTTTGCACATACTCTACTCTCCCCTTTGCCTTCAACATTTCCCTCTCGTTTTCCTTTCTCCGTCCCAAACACAGTGACCAACTTGTCTTGGGTTTGCCTTGTACTTTTACGTTTTTTTCACTGAAATTCATGTGTTCTGGGAAATCTCTCTGTTCTGTATAAACCAGGATAGTTGACTATCCCATTCCCCAAATAGCTCCTACTAGTTTTTCAAATTTCGACTTAAATATCACAGCCTCAGGTAAGTCTTCTCTGATCACTCAGCTATTTCAGATCACCCAAACACTCTGTATTTTGTACTTTTTTCTAAAAACTTCATATATTTGTAAATAGATGATTATACAAGTTATTAAAAGTTTGTCTTTCCTGATAAAATATAAGTTGTTTAGGGACAAGAAAACCTCTTTCCCCCCTAAAATCTCTACCACTAGAACCTGGCAAAATACTTTCCAAAGAATGGTATTATTGAATAAATTAATCAACACGTTAAACCCTCCAATGAAAATGTAATAAAGAATTTGCAATGGGCAAGTAAGCCATGTCTAAGGGGTCATCTGAAGCTTCACGTGGCAGGGACTCATGCGTCTTTTGGTAGGACAAGGGACTACTTAGTATAATACCCAACCTCTAGTTGGTACAAACTAAATATCTGTGAGGTAAATGCTATTAAATAATGCTAGTGGGAAAAGAAAGAAAAATCATGCACTAAAAAGGCTCAGAATACCAAATATAGAGGAAGATAAATACGTTGAACAAAAAATGTAACACAAATTTCATTTCCTGTTCCTAGAATATTTTTCATATAAACAGCTCAATTAACAGACAAATCCTACTTTCTTAGTTTAGCAGCTATGGTTTCTCAGCTAAAATATTACTAGAACTATAATGTAACAGATGTGTAGACATAATGAGATTCCTTTAAATTAGCATCTAAGATATGCATGACTATTATGACATGATTGAAGTTATCCTTTTTTTCTCCACTGAAATGTGCAATAGAATTGGATAGGACTTTATTCTCTACTTATATACACAGAGACTTATTAACCAGAAATACCATATTTTGATGTGAGAAACACAAACATGGCAGTGCTCATCACACACTTAAAATAATGCACATACATAGAATTGCTGCTCTAAAAAACAGTAATCTTTCTCTTTAAGAAGAGCACAATTCTATTGAAGTTATTAGTGTTTTCCAATTCTGCTTGCTGTGTGGTTACATGATCTAAACAGTTTTTATTAGCACTTTTTATTTTTTTGAAGGCGAGACCCCACACAATTTGGGGTCACTGACTGCAAAACACATGAAAAGTTAAGGAAAGAAAGACTCCTTAGGAACAAGTTGCTACTTTGCCTCTGGGAAAGGTTCCAGTGGTAGCAGCACTGATTCTAGCTATAGATCTGGGTAGAGCTAGGTGCTGAGACATTTACAATGATGAAATTGTTGACAAGTTATAGGAAGAGAGTCACTGAAGGCTGTGATTTACCTTTTCCTTTATGCTTGGGGCTCTCTCTTATAAGCAGAGCTTGGAATAGTGACATGGGACCCTTCTATAATGGCCGATCCGACATATCCCTTCCTCCTGAAATAAAGCTTCTTCTCTGTCACTATTACTAGAGTCTTTCTTCTCAATTGCATGTCTCTTCTGGGCTGGACACCAGTGCTAGTGAAACCTGAAGTCAACCCTGAGGTAAGTCTGCATACACTCAGGGTCCACGCTCAGGCAAACAAGCTCAGTTGAACCAAGGTATCTCTTTCCAGATGGAACACATTAGGCTATAACTGACCAGGAACTCCAGCTTCTGGCATTTTTGCTTTCCTGTTTTCAGAATATGTTTTTACTTTAGTGTTAAGGCATAAGGCGATTACTAGCTTTGGAATTGAAATATAATACCTATTAATTTTATTTTCTTTTGTCTGAATGGAATTATACCCCATCATGTTTATGATCACCTGTTCTGGGTCATCTCAATTAAAATGATTAATGAGGAGTTCCCACTGTGGCACAAAAGAAATGAATCTGACTAGCATTCCTAATGTGGGTCTGATCCCTGGCCTTGCTCAGTGGCCTGGGGATCTGGCATTGCCATGAGCTGTGGTGTAGGTCAGAGATACTGCTCAGATTCCGTGTTGCTGTGGCTGTGGCACAACTCCGATTTGACCCCTAGCCTGGGAACTTCCATATGCCACAGGTGTGGCCCTAAAAAGCCAAAAAAAAGAAAAGAAAGAAAAGAAAAAGAATGATTAATGACTTACTCTTGTTAGATTGCATATCCTAAAAATCCGGTTTATCACATCACAGTCCATTGAACAAGACATACATTCCACTTGGATAGGGCCATATCGTAGCATCCCTTCTTCTGGCCAGTACTGAGGGCAACCCTAGATGATGAATGTTTTGAAAAGAAAAGGAAAACGAGCATTATTTTTTTCAAAGACTAAAGCAGATTTTAGCATGGTTTTACTACTTTTTTAAGTAGTAAGTACACAAAAGCAACCTATAACCATTAACCTGGGACAAGTCGACTTCATTTAACATCACAATAGAGGTACAGCCGTAATCATACACTAGTCTCCAGAAGTCTTTCACAGTGTTTGGCAGAGGGTATTGTGTGACGATGAAAGCAGCTGGTTGCCTGTAGCTCTGTGAAAAAACAAGGTAGATGGAGAAATATAAGAACTTAAAATGAAAAGTTAGTTTTACAAGCAGATTGAATATACTTAACGTAGGACCAGTAAGACACAACAGCTTCATATGGAGATGGAGCCAGACTGCTGCTTAAGCCGTGAAATAACAGATTTGGTCCAATGTAAGGTAGTACAACTAGTAATTAGTTAACCTGATAGTATGATTTTGATGCCTCAGCAGTAATTCAAGCCAAGAATTTGCTTTATGTTGTTGATAAAAGTAATAAAGGACAGATACACCCAAAAAAGAAAGAACTTCCTCCACAAGCTATCTGTTGGGTTGTTTCAATTTTCCAAAAATAATCAGTATGAAAAGGCTAAAGGCTTAAAATTCCCTGGTGTGCATGTGTATCCCTATCAATCTGTCTGTCCATCCATCCATTCATCCATCCATCACCTTATCAACTATTATATGACTGGCTCTCCTCCACTCCAAATAAAAACTATATGTGCCTCAAACATATGCTTTTATATTATATTGACATTATCAACACATTATGTACATCTTATAGGCAATACACTTCCCATAGTTTTCTGGGCATTTCTATAATAGTTATCAGAATGATAGTTTTAATCATTTAAGATTTTTCAAGTGCCAAAGAGTAAAATCAATGTTTTCTATGGCTCCACCTAAGAGAGAATGGCTCCATGTTTTTACTAAATGCCCCTTGATTGGGACAGAAGACATTATCCCTTTCCAGAAGGAGAGAATATGCTCATCTGGCTGGGCAATCTGTCATTCTACAGACTAATGATCTACACCAAAATAGAAATATATATTTCTATGTAGTAAACTAATTATTTGTAAAAATATAACTAGACAGTTGCCTGAGATGGATTTCTTTAACACTGATAAAAAACTGTCAGTAATCTGGAGATTGGATTAAGATGGCGGAATAGAAGGACTGGAGCTCAACTTCTCTCCCAAATAACAGCAAAAATACAACCAAATGCTGAGCAACCTTCAACCAAATGGACTGTAAACTTCCAAAAAAGATACTCTGCTCCAGAAGACACAGCGGAGACCACATCAAGAGGTAGGAGGGGCGATTACGCGATAGAAGCAACCCCATACCTCCCGGGTGGGAAGCC
>PVHT020000077.1:27232035-27256659 GCA_004024745.2 Catagonus wagneri | reverse complement strand
CTCCAGTGTTCATTGCAGCACTCTATGCAATAGCCAGGTCATGGAAACAACCTAAATGCCCATCCACAGAAGAGTGGATAGGGAAGATATGGTACATACACACAATGGAATGTTACTCAGCCATTAAAAGGAACGAATTACCAACATTTATAGCAACATGGATGGACTTAGAAATTATCATGCAAAGTGAAACCAGTCATACAATTAGACAACAACACCCAATGGTACCGCTTACATGTGGAAACTAAAAGACACAATGAACCTTCTTACAGAACAGACAATTACTCACAGACTTTGGAAAACCTTGGTTTTTCAAATAAGACAATCTGGGGGGGTGGGGGGATGCACTGGGGGTTTGGGATACAAAATCTGTAAAATTGACTTGTGATGATTTATGCACACCATAATTGAAATAAAATCCATTAAGAGAAAAAAAAAAACTGTCAGTAATCTCCTAACTTATTTGTATCATATTACTCTTGAAAGTCCTTTAAGTGTCTTGACATCATTATAAAAACTGATCTTTGAACTTCATAAGCCCTATCACCATTTGGGAAATGCTGCTAACCATAGCATTTCACTCCATGGAAGACTGCAGGATAAATCTGAGGAGACAGTAATTCACTGGCTGCTTCTCAATGACCTTAAGACCTCACAAAGTTGCACCTACAGCTGGGGTGAATGCCCTCCTAAGAACGGTACGAAGGTTCATGAGAAAGGATCAGAAGAAAGAAGTAAGCTTTGCTTCCAATTAAATGTCTGCTCTATGGGAAAGTAAGTCAAAGGAGGCTAAAAGCTTTTACTCATTTTTTTGAGTTAACAGGGATGGGGAGATGGATGAAAAGTTGATATGGGAGAAGACTGAAGATTTCTTATTTATTTCCTTTCTAAGTGCAAGAGCACATCTAAGGCTTTGAAATCACTGAATCCTTGGCCTTAACCTCCTAATTCTTCACAGGCATGGAAAGGGTGTATGACACCTATGATGGGGTTGGGGAGTAGAGGGTGATGGAAGGTGTGAGTGTTGAGCAATAAGCCCCACTCTTGTGGGCCAACCAGACCTAAATTTTCTGAGGCCCCAACCATACTACTAAATCCACAGGGCAATTTTGACTATAATATATATCTGTGTTGAATAACAGGGAATTAAACAGAATAGAAACAATATAAAGCTCAGTCTTCATACTGACTAGAAAACAACCTGGAAATTAAGAAAAGCTGGAAGAGATGCTGAAGACAAAAAAATGCCTAAAACATGTGCCTCATCAATATCTTTCCTAATAGTATTTTTCCCCTTTTTCACACAGCCCCTTTTCAATCCAAATCTTGACTGACTCAGAAACAAGAAAGGTCTATGTGCTTTCTCTGTATTTAGTATATTTGTCTTTCCAGACAATTAAAATGGGAACAAAAAGTACAATGAGAAACCAGTGTGATTTAAGGGGAGATGATTAATGACTCAGCAAGACTCTGGTCACAGCAAGAGTGGCAACTTTCCACTTGAGCTTGCCTTTAAAATATTCTGCTCTGCAGAATAAAAAATGAGCAAAGTACCTGACAACTGGCTAAAAGTGAGAAGTGGAATGTGGGCTTTTCTAAGACTCTACTATCATAAGCTAATTTTGGAAAACACAATAGGAGCAATAACTTAGAAATGAATCCTGGCTTCTAATTTCTCCTTGCTACAATTTCATAGGCTAAAGGGCAAAAACTAGAGCTTATGAATGAAAGTGGTAAACTAAAATGATTCTAAACTTGAAACTCTCTTACTTCTTCCCAAGATAAGCAAACTACAGTGGCCAAAGACTAATTTAAAATTCTCTTCCCGTGCTGTTCTTTCTATGGGATGCTAACATGCTGAGCACATGCTCTACCATCGGCAGTTTACAAAGATCAGAGTAGGGCAAGAAAGTTCTTTCATTATGATGGATGGGTTAACATACTATCTTCCTTACCTTCTCTGGTTATTTATATGTAGTCTCTAATAACCAATAAAATGAGTTAGCTATAAATTATTGCAATATTAAATGTCAGAGACAAATATTTCCAAATTAATACAACTTCAGTAGAATATGGCATTCTGTGATTTTAAATATTCATTCCTAACTGTATTGAAAATAGATAAGCATGAGTTTCCTAAAAATAATTAGGGTGAAAAATATCACCTAAAAATATTTCTTATACAGAATGTAGTAACTGACAGGAGCCAAATTTATAATAAAGCCTAAAATGTACAGTGTCTAAGAATCACTGTCAGGGAAATTCAAAATCACTCTCCCCTAAAAATTTGTATTTCAATTAAAATTTCCAATTTTCTTTTTTAGGCCATTTACATTTTCTTGAAAAGAGAACTAGCCAGTGTTCATCGATTTTGCAGCCTTTCATAACACTTTACACTAACAAAGAGTGCAGTCTCTTACGTCCATAAGAGCAGCATTGATGTAGTTACTACTCTCCCCATCAATTGTAATTAAAAAAGGCAGACATCTGTCAGGTGGCAGCATGTCCATGAAACGGTTCTTGTCATGGTTCCTTGGCAGGCAGGCTATACTGCAGTCTTCAGCTTGTAGTCGAGGGGTGACTGAGTTCAAGGTCTGAAAAGAAAAGGGAACCCGGGTTAAAAGATAGTGACCCATTTAATAGCATAACACAGATCCATCAAGCATTTAGGAGGCCAAGTGGAAAGTGAAGGGTTTGTGCAAGACAAAGGCATTTGCCATGATGACAGGCTGATAGACTTTGTAGTTAAAGCTAATGAAGCCTGAGAAGTGACAAAGAAACAATATACACATTGTTCACTGTGCCTCTTCTGAAAAGGAAAAGGGAAGCTAAACAACACAGCTACCTGCAAAATGTATTGCCTAACCAACAAAAATGCAGTCACATTGGCCCATGATGATGCTTCATCAGCAGAGCCACAATTTGTAATAACATTTTGGCATGCTGTATTTGAAGGCATGCTGTGGCATTCTGGAAAGAGTATTGGGCTTCTAGTGTCACTATTGACTTCATAGTTACCCAGCTTAAGGGATGTTTTAAGGGCAATGAAAATATTTAGGATTATTTAGAGATAATGTTTAGAATCAACTTAGCTATTAATGTGCTTGATCCCACACTGTGAGCAACACAAAAGGTCAAAATCCATAAGAGTGCTTTTAAAAAGAGATTGTAAATACACAAATTAAGACTAAATAAATTTGACTTTTACGATACTTTTCCACCATACTCTTCCCTGAGTCCGAACTCATTCGCCCTTCAACTTACAGCAGATACGAACTAATTAATACAATTAGATATAATTACAATACATATGATTGTACATATATTACAATACATATATTACAATACATATAATTATATATAATATGTATAATGAAAGAGATGGGTACTATATTATACTTAAAATAGGGTCAAAGGTTATAAATTTGACTTGAAGGGCCTTCCTTAGAAGAATTAAGAATGCCCAGAACAAATTGTAATAAGTTGCTCATAAAAGAGGCCCTAGAAATAGTAAATACCTGAAATTCATCTTTGAGATGTGAAGAGTTTGTCTGAGAGTCTATTCTAATCATATCAAAATATGCAGCTTTAAATTCACAGACAGGTATGGCAGTTTCTCCACATAAGCAGGCTTCTAAAATGGCATCATGAATAAAAATGTACTGTTCCTATCAAGAGAAACAAAACAAAAATTTCACAGTATTTTGATATAATTTTCTGTCATCAAAGGTAGAGAATACTGGAGTTCCCGTCGTGGCGCAGCGGAAACGAATCTGACTAGGAACCATGAGGTTGCGGGTTCAATCCCTGGCATCGCTCAGTGAGTTAACGATTTGGCATTGCCATGAGCTGTGGTGTAGGTTGCAGACACGGCTCAGATCCTGTGTTGCTGTGGCTGTGGCGTAGGCCAGCGGCTACAGCTCTGATTAGACCGCTAGCCTGGGAACCTCCATATGCTGCAGATGCGGCCCTAAAAAGACCAAAAAGAAAAAAAAAATAGAGAATACAAAATTTTCTTTATTTAAAAATATTAATAAAATACCAATATTTGCCATATGACTTGATAAGCTAATATCGATTCTATATGAAAAAACATGTTATTTAGTCTGGTAAATGTTGGAAGGCAAACAACAAAAAAGGCTATTGGCGGTTAATCAACAATCAGCTTACCTCTGTCTGAACCATATTGATACGACGAGATCTTAAGGCTTTGACACAATTGTAGATGTCAACAACACCCTCTCTTTCAGCCATGTCCAGCATAATGTCAATCACAATGTAACAACCAGTTCGTCCAGCACCAGCACTGAAAAATAAATAGATCTAAAGAACTGAAGGAAGCATGTCTCTGCAGATTTAAAGATTGGCTAATTAGTTTGCAAATTTGATTTTCAAATTAGTGGAATCAAACTGATTTAACAAAGTAAAAGACACAATTTTTACATACTGTGTCAGTGCTTATTAATGAACAAATAACTTCATGTAGAGGAGCTACTCTGGTGTAATCTGAGGATTGGAATTGGAGTTTCAAATGAAAAGATGTAAACTTTTTAATTAAGTCAAATTGTGGTTTGAAAATAATGTATACGTGTCACTCAAGTTCCATAGCTCTCATATAGCCTTAATTTTACATAAATTTCAAGCTCATATAATTGATCAAGGAGAGGATTCATACTTTAAAATATAACCTGAGATTGAAAGATTCATAATAATGTGGTTGTGGATATTCTGGCAAAATGCAAGAATACTGTCTTAGGTAGACTCTTGTAAATACCAAGGCAAAAAAGAACTTTTTTTTTTGCCTTATCTAGGGCCGCACCCGCGGCATATGGAGGTTCCCAGGCTAGGGTTCTAACAGGAGCTGTAGCTGCCGGCCTTCGCCACAGCCACAGCAACGCGGGATTCAAGCCGCGTCTGCAACCTACACCACAGCTCACGGCCACGCCGGATCCTTAACCCACTGAGCAAGGCCAGGGATCGAACCTGCAACCTCATGGTTCCTAGTTGGATTCGGTAACCACTGAGCCATGACGGGAACTCCAAAAAAGAACATTAATTCTAAAAATCTTTAAATGGAAAATCTGAGGAGTCACAGTTCAGGGGAAGATTAATAGTGAGGGTGGAAGAAAATGGTGTTTATCAATGGGGAGGAGACCAACAGCAGAAAGAATATTTTAATGGTGATCTAAAGAAAAAAAGAAAATGAATTGTTAGGTATATAATATAATTCTTATCAGCTCACAAAGATGCCACTATCTTACTGTATTTAATTCAGTAGTAGAATCATAATATATTTTTGATTCTTTTATGTTGGGATTGTTTCTCCAATTTTATATTTAGAAGTCAATGAAGCAAATAAGATATACTAAGGGTTTTTAGGGAGAAATTCACATTGTAGTCAGCTTCCTCTTTTCCATAAATTCAGATACCTGAGTGTAAGTAGAAAACGACACTTTTGTTTCAAGAGAGTATCCGAGAATCCTGGAGCACTTCTGAAGCAAGCAATTCATAGGAAAGTAAACCTCTATGATGTCAAGACACCCCAGAAATGAAAACCCATTTATCTCATTTTCTAAATGCATAGATGGACTATTAGTGTTATTTTTTGTTGTCTAGATTTGGCCACTGCTCTTAAGTTCACTGTTCTTTAAGAAATTTAAGAGGAAGGTAGTATGGCTCTTTTTCTTTTCTTTCTTTTTCTTTCTTCCTTTCTTTCCCTTTCTTCCCCCCCTTCCTTCCTTCCTTCCTTTTCCTACCATCTTCTCAATCACTGTTTGAGACAGGAAAGTAATTAAAAGAGTACATAAGATTTTTTGAGAAGGATTGAATTGTAGATTTTTTAACTTCAGGGTACACAGTATCTGATCCTAATGTGATGTCTTACTTTCATTTCATTCTCTGTTTTATTTTTCTCCTTTTATACATGGTCATTTAAATACTGGATAGTATAGATTTTCAGAAAGGAAAAAAAAATGCTTAAGCACAACCTTTATGCAGTTTGGAGGGGATAGTTTTTGAGAATGGTTTGCAGCATTTAGGAAAAGCTTTTCAAATTCAGTACATATTTTTCTGTTCATATCTCAAAATGAGGCCATATAATGTGCTTTTAGTGTCTCTGAATGCTTGTTTTAAGAGAAGCTTCTAATCAGAAGAAAGTCTGAAGTCTGGATAATATTACATTTTTCTGGAATATATTTGCCAGATTTCACTAATGTAGTTTTCAAGGTCTTCTGATGAATGGCTTTTTTAAGAAAAAAAATTCTTAAGTAACTGTTTTACAGCACAAATTCTTACAGTTTAGGCCATTTAATAACTCTGTATGTGTCAAATTTAGTTTTAAAAGCTAGGATTCTATTGGGAATTTACTAGATTGGCAAGAAGTCTCTATCTTTACCTACCATTCTGTACAATATGGGATTTGCAAAAGCAATTAAAAAGAAAAAAACCAACACACACAGATGTTGCCACTAAAAGGCAGAGTTTTTAAACTTGCAATTATGGACAACACCACACGTTAGGATGAATGTATTTATTTCTAAAGTTTCTATTTTATATCCTCCTTAGAGCTAACTTTTATTTTACTGCTGTTTTACCTTATCTGTCATACATGCAAGCTGGAACTTTATAAGCATGCATTAGTTTTTGTGCTTAAAAGCTTTGTCTGGATACTTTGAAAAAGCTGGCTGCGCACAGTCAATGCCATCTGGACCACCACTCACCTGCAATGCACAACGATAGGGCCAGCACTGGGAGGGTTGGAGAACTTGACTCGCCGGATAAAGGAAAGAAGCCCTGTAGCATGATAGGGCACTCCATGGTCAGGCCAGCCGGTGAAATGGAATTGTTTAACTTCACGGATCTCATTGTATCCCCTCTGTATAAACATGTAAAGAAGTGTTTTCAAAGGGACCAAAATAGAGTCATTAAAGACAACCATGGGTACTAGGCCTGATTGACAATGAAAAAATGGGAAATTTATCAAAGATCATGCTTTTTCTGATAAAAAGGATACTGACATGGCCTAGATGCTTACTTTTATTGTCAGACAACTGCCGAGGGAAAAAAAAAATTGTAAGTCTTGCTCAATTCTTTAAGTCTGGGTAAATTTTATTTAGCTTGACAATCTGTTTCTTACTTGAAATGACAACACATAAAATTATTAGGGGAAAAGGAAGAAATGGGAAGTTAAAATGCTGCCCTGTTGACCCAATGCACTGAGTTCTCAAGCGGAGTATAAAAGTAACTTTCTTACTTCTCACCTCACAAAGAGATTTTAATGCCTTGCTTATCCATGTTGAAAATGGTTTTGAAACACATCCTGTAGGGATTTTCCAGAACAGTGCTACTCTAGATTGGTTTGTAAAAATATACGGGCAGCTAAACTGTTCTTTGGGTAGACTATTTTTCTTAAATATGCAAAGTAATTCAGTACACAAAGGATTATTTATAGCAACAAAAATACAAAATGAAGAAAGCAAAGCATCCATTGTTGTGCTTTTCTTCTATTGTGTTAATTTAAGAGAACCCTTTAAATGCACATTTCAGAGCTTTTCCCTTTCTATTTTGTTAAAAAGAGTCTGTAGGTTATAGCAGCAGCACTTGGAGAGCATAGAAAAAATACTGCAGAATTATTTTTATGAATCTAGAACTCTACTATAATCTATGTATTTCCAACTCTACTCTGAGCAGTCTATGAAATCTCAACTCACTTGTTCCATCAGAAAATGTAGACAAAATTGCATGCAATAAATGAACTAAACTGAGAAAGTTTATCTTTAGATTTAGATATCGTATAGACCAATATCACTAGAACCTGGGAAGCCAGTGATCACATCTTATGATTCTTGTTTTTTCCTATTCCTAGTATAGTACCCTACATAGTGTTCAACAAATAAGTATAATAGTGACAGTGACAAACATCACCATGGAGTCATGAAAATTTAAAAAAATCTCTTTCTTCACTACTTTTCAAGTCAACTCTAGTGAGGAAGACCATATATTATTCAAAGAAAGATCTGATTTTAGACAATTACTTCATCTTCTCTGCTTTATTCCTTTTGCTGGAGCTGCTATAAGGGCCTTGCTCTTTTCAGAACACTTTAATATCTGGCAGTGCATGTTCCCTTATTGTTCATTTTACTTATATTTTCCTAATTTTCAAATATATAGATTTCAAAAAAGATATCTCTTTTTCAGTGGTTTTTGAAATTATAAAAAAGCAAATTAAAAATAAAAATGTTATGATTAGTATTGCATTAAATACATAATGTGGTATTAATGCCAAGTATTCCCATTCTGGGACATGGTGCATTTGTCCATTTATTCATATTTTATTCTGTGTCCTTCAATACACTTATGTGGTTTTACTCACTTAGGAGCTGTGTCTTTCCTGTTAAATGTATTTTTAGATATTCCAGAATTTTTTTTATTATTGTGAAAGATATTTTATAATCTGTATTTATTGCTAATGTGAAGAAATGCTAGGATTTATGATTATCTTGAATTACTTAAATAAATGATTATTAGTTCCATTTAAAATATTATCTCTAGTTTTCTTGGTATAAAATCATCACACCTTAAAATTAATTTTGTCTTTTTTAATAGTTTTGCCATTTATTCCTTTTGTTGTCTTATTTCCTGTACTAAAGCTTCCAAAAATGCTCAACACTAGTGAGGATGATTATCCACCCTGAATTCCTGATCATAGCTACAGTGCCCCTAGTTTTTCATTCCTTTTTTTTTCTTTTCTTTTTGCCTTATCTAGGGCCACACCTGCAGCATATGGAGGTTCCCAGGCTAAGGGTCTAACAGCTGACAACCTTCACCGCAGCAAAGCGGGATCCAAGCCGTGTCTGCAACCTATACCACGGCTCTCGGCAATGCCGGATTCTTAACCCACTGAGCAAGGCCAGGGATCGAACCCGCAACCTCATGGTTCCTAGTTGGATTTATTAACCACTTGAGCCACGACGGGAATTCCTAGTTTTTCATTCCTTATCATGCATATGCTATGATATGCATGCTCCTAGTTATCACTAAATCACCTTTATCATGTTTAGGGAGCCTCCTTATTTTTCTAATATAATTAAATGTGTGTGTGTGTGTGTGTATGTGTGTGTATATATATATATATATATATATATAATTAGAGTATTACTTTAAATGTCTTTTAAATAAAGTTAAGTGCATTACAGTATCCATTAATAAAATCACGTTTCTGCTTCTTTAATGCACTGAGATAATGAAATATCCTGCTAGATATCCTACCACAGTTGTAAAATCCTTGCATTCTTAAAAACAATCATGACAGATCCCTGATGGATTCAAATTTTCAGTGTTTAATTCTGAAGATTTTTTTCAAGCATGTTCTTGAATGAAACTGGTCTGCAGTGTATATGTGTGTGCATACTTGAGAGAAAAAGAGATCAAAAAAGAGAGAGAGAAGAGCTTGAAGGAATGCTATCTTTATGTGCTTCTGTTACCGTTATGCTAGCTTTTAAAATATAGTTGGTTTTAATGATTTTCTATGGCCTAAATAGTTTGATTAACTTAGGCATTAGATATTCATTAGTTACTCTTTAAAGGTTAAAGAAACCTCAATAATGAAACCATAATGCAATTTTAATGGCAAACTTTAATACCCATTCAATTTTCTTTTACCATCTGTTCAGATTCATGAGCCTCATTGGGTCAAATTTTGGAAATTATTATTTGCTAGAATATCAGTGTATTTAGACTAAAATTTGCCTCTAAGTTCACACATAATATTTTTTATAACATTCCTTAATTGTAGGTTTAACTACTTATGTTCCTTTTGTGTTATCTAATATTGCATATTTTGTTTTCATTGTTCCTTATTTGGAATTGACAGTGGTTTAGTTACTTTATTGACCTTTTTAAGGAAATAGCTTGTTGATTAAATTTAACCTTTTTGTTTGTGTTTCTCTTTTATATTTAATTTTTCCTTTGTTTTACTGATTTTCCAGTTTAATGGTTTTTCACAAGATTTTAGAATACTTTTCAAACTAGAAGTCATTTTTGAGTATATGTTTTTCTCATAGATATGGGAAATATTTATATAAAATTGTTTATCTTTACAATATAATTTTAGTTTTGAGACAATAGTTCACTAAGGATTATTCAGAAGAGGCTTTGGTGATTTCTAAGAGCCTAATTTTGGGGGTTATTGGTCAATGATTTGTTATTTTCCACTGGAGTTTGGAAATATCTTGAATTTTTGTTACATATTCAGGTTTCCTTTATGATTAAGTTAATCACTAATTTTTATGAAATGTTAATAAACTCAGACAAAGAATGCATATTCCATATTCTCTCTTTCCATAACAATGGGATCTAGTTATTCATTACATCAAGCTTGATGGTTCTTTTCTTGATATCTGCATTTTTGTTTATTTTATGCTACTTGATTTTCTGATAAATTTTCATATGTTATAGTTGTTATGGTCATTTTGTATAACGGTACTATCCACTTAATGTTTCCCCTAATTATTTTTTATGTTGGCGAATTACTTATAAATATCACTTTTTATAAAGACTGCTATTTCTAGTAATAGATGTATACTTTATCTATTGCTGGACATTTATGGTTATCTATAATTTTTTAAGACTATATATGAAGTCACTGCACTTTAAATAATTTCCTTAGGATAGATTCATGCAAGGTAAAAATTCTTGGTCAGAGGACATCAATGTTTTCAAGATCTGTAGATACAATGCTTTACTGATTTACAGAGGGCTTACTGCAATTTAACTGTGATCAACATGTAAAAATATGTCTTATCATACTCTTAAAATTACTGATTAGTATTCTTTTTTTAAAAGTGTCTGTTGATTTGAAAGTAAAAGTGGTGCATCAGTACATAAAGGTCAAAATTTCTTTCTTTTTTTTTCTTTTATTTTCTTTTCTGGGCTGCACCTGTGGCATACGCAGGTTCCCAGGCTACGGGTCAAATTGGAGCTACAGCTGCTGGCCTACACCACAGCCACAGCCACGCCAGACTCGAGCTGCGTCTGCAACCTATACCACAGCTCACAGCAATGCCAGATCCTTAACCCTCAGAGCGAGGCCAGGTATCAAACCCACAACCTCATGGTTCCTAGTCGGATTGTTTCTGCTGCACCATGATGGAAACTCCCAAGTTCAACATTTTCAATAGGCATGTTAGCAGTTGATTTTTGTTGGGGGGGGGTGCAGATTCTAGTGTTCTTTATTTGTATTAGTTATGAATTAAGAATATTAAATAATCACAATTTTTTGTTATGTGTATCTTTTAATTGAAAAATTTTTGATATACATAATCATACTTTTCTGTGGTCAAATTTATTAAACTTTTCTGCAACAATGTATGTCACTATTTCTATGTCTTACTTCAGTCCACTTACACTGCCACTCTGCTTTAGTCTTTCTGATCCTGTTTTTAAAAATCAGATAATGTTACTCCTGAGCTCAAATCCTCTCAGTGACTTTCTACTTTTACTTTTAATGCAAACTAAAAAATCATCCTAGTTGCTTATAAAGCCTCACTTATCTGGCTCTGAGATTTCTCTGACTTTATCTCATATTTCTTTCCCCTTCACTTACCCACCTCTCAATACCCTAGATTCCTGGCTGTTTCTTGTTGTGACAGAAATATCCCACTTCTAGATCTCTGAAATGACTCTTCCCTCCATCAGAAATATTCTTTCTGGGACAACTTCCCCGAGATATAGTTATGTCATTCACTCCCTCACTTCCTTCAAGCCTTTACCCATATGTTAACTTTCTCAGCAACTCCTCTCCTGATCATCCTTTTAAAACTGTAACCTATAACCTATTTCTTCTTCTACCTCAGAAATGTTTCCTACTTCCATTCCCAGCATTATTTTTCTCCACAGTATTTCTCAAAATAAATGATGTATTTGTTTATTTATTAATTTTTATTGCCTGTCTCCTTCAACATATTATAAGCTACACAAGAGTAGGGATTTAATATGTATCCCAAAGTTTAGAAACATGCCTGGCACATGTTATGCTCTCAAGTAGATATTCATGGGATGAATGATGGATATTATGGCATCATCAAAACCAATCAGACAGGGATTTTAAGAAAAAAGTTTCAATATGCATATTTTTATAGAATTTTAAGGTACTTACCCTTTCGAGGGTGAATGTCCTAACGACATATTCAGCAAGTGGTTCCATTTCTACACAAGTTACTTTGAAGTCACCATAAACTTCAGTGTCATCAGGCCAATACTTATAGCACTTAACCTAAATAACAAAAAGTATATATAGGTGGACCTGAATATATAATACACATTAACCAAGCTAATTCTATTTCAGTGATAACTCTTCAGATCACCATAGTTAAATGACAGTATAAATATATATAAATGAGATGAAAGTATCTGTTACACAACAAATAAGAAATATTTTGTATAATATCAGAAAAAATATACATGCCTGATAATGCAATTAGATTCTAGTATAAAGTCAAAGCTTACTGTATTACTAAATGAGAAATCAAATAATTTCTCAGCCATCAAAGACTCAGGAGTGCTCATTTGAAATGCAATACCTATGAATTTATTTCAAACAATTGAATGGTATTTTGTTTTACATATATTATGTTTTGCTATTCAACTCATATTTTATGACACAGATTTTTTTTTTTCCCCCTTACCCGTCCAACTTCAACTAAATTTGTAACCATCACAATGCAGGCAGATTGCTCTTGCCAGATCATTCTCCAGAAATCATATACTGTTTCATGAACTGGGCCTATAAGAAATTAATTTGAATATCACATTATCAGGGAAATTTTATAGTCAGTAAGAAGTTTAGATAAAAAAAAAGTAATATAAACTACATGAACCAAAAGAGAAAATTAAAGGTCTAATACAAAATGTCACTGAAAGTGCTTAAATTCAGTTCATATCGAAATTCACACTGTAGGCAAAAACACAGGCATGTATGTTTGTTTTATTCTGTTTGCCTTCTGTGTTTTCAAATTCAGAAGATGCTGTCACTATTTTCTAGGGTACTTATATCTGTCACTAAGTTACTTTAATGCATCTTCATATAAATGTGAATAAAGGAAGTCTTAGGCCACCATCAAGCAAATAGTACATATTACCATTTAAGTATACACGTCATTTATAAATAGTGCATTTTTAGGGATTAATGAAATATCACACATATAAGGACACATTCTAATCTTATTTTATAGTATCGTCTCTGAATTGCAAAAGCATCTACTGGGCTATACTCTACCCCATACCATGGAACTAGACTGTTATTCGCCATGGACGATCTTTCTAACTCATAAAGAGTCCACAGTTAAACTCAATTATTCTGAAGATAATGTGAAAAGCACCTAGAAAATGACCTCTGTCAAAAGGCAAAAGAGACTATATTTCACTTTTCTCTTTTGTAAAATAAGATGTGCAGATTTCTCTTCTGATGGCCCGTGACCAATGTGGAGAGATAACTAAAGGTGGTTTTATTGTTATTGCTATGCTACTTTCATTCCCCAGTATGCCACTATAACAAGATTTCTTTCTTCTTATTTTCCACAAAGAATGAACTTGACTAAGTTCCCTTTAACCCTTTGTTTTGTTTCGGTCTTGATTTTAGAAAACTTGCAGGAGACAGTCCTGTATGTCACTATACCAACGTTGGTCTTGGGTACTTATATGCCGGGACGGGAGACTCTGCTGCAAGATAACCGGCACCTTATATAAGATGATATCTCACTTGCCTTAGTCAAAAATAAGTAATTTCTCTCCCCAGTACTGTTGACAAGTGTTCTGGGACATCAGGATACCAAAAACCAAATTTCAAAAACTACCAAGAGTGTTCTCTTTTACTTTTAATTAAAAATAAATAAATTGGGCTTTAATTTATATACATTTAAACATATAAAACAATTTATATTATACAAAAGAATAAAGAGCAATGTTAATCACAACTTTTTTTCAGTTAATTCAGATAAAATTGCAAAAAGACACTATATGGATTAATTAAGCAAGTGTGGTTATTCTATTACATTTAAACAGGCAAAGTTTTACCTTGAGTTGCAATGTAGTGGCTTGGTCTCTGATAGCCCTAAAATAGGAGAACAAATTGGTCATCATTTTATATCAATGTCAGAAATAAATGAATGAAGGCATAAAAAGATGAAGACAACCACCTGTTAAGATTAAGTTATAGTAAAAAGTCCAGAAATGAGTAGTGAACACATGGTTCACTTCTCAAACCTAGGTTATCTGAAAGGTAAAAATAAAACAAAAATTAAATATTTTAAGGGCTCTGATTAGAATATATATTGCATAATTGAATTTGCTAGGAAATCACTTCACAGATTTTGTTTGGTTTCACTAAAATGTTTATGCCTTCATGTTAATCTTTAGTCATTCATTCTTGGAGAAATTGTGCTCAAAAATATTAATTCTCATTTTATCATCCAAAAGTACAACACACTGCATTACAAATGGACAAAGACGTATTAGAACCATAAAAAAATAACAAAACATTCCAATGTTAGAGCTGGACAATGCATGTGTGCATCGAGTCAAAGTCCTGCTGAGAGTTTTTTTTTAGAGAATATTTCTGTTCTATAATATGTTCAGGAACCTGCCAAAGCTATTTTGTGTGTGCTGATAATATTAATTTACACACACATAATTATAGGTACACACATATATAGGGAAGTTTTTTTTTTATTACCAAAGCTATTTTGTGTGTGCTGATAATATTAATTTACACACACATAATTTTAGGTACACACATATATAGGGAAGTTTTTTTTTATTACCAAAGCTATTTTGTGTGTGCTGATAATATTAATTTACACACACATAATTATAGGTACACACATATATAGGGAAGTTTTTTTTTAAATGCATCTTATCCTGAACAAAAGTTTTAGTACTCTTTTCTTCTTTTAGTGTGCTAAGAGTTCTATGTGGTTAAGCATTTAAAACTGTTTTAATAAAGTTATTCCAGATAAGGGATAATTTATCATTTGCTTTCAGTTGGCTCGAATTCCAATAGATCATGAATGCAAAAATGTTAATGGTATAATGGGTTAAGCTCTGAATTTGTAGTGTAGTTCTCGAAGAGCTTTAGGAAAAGCTTGAGTTAGCAGACATCTGGTCCTATCCAGAGCAGCCATAAGACATTTGGTCCATGCCAAAAGATTCTTGATATTTACAGGGCCATTTGGCTGTGTCCAAGATGTCCGTAAGACATTTGGTCCATGCTGAAAAGTCCTTGAAATTTGGTCCTATACAAAACATCCAAGAGCATACTTGATTCACGCCAAATGGTTCTGGACAGCACCAAATATCAAGGACTTTTGGCATGGACCAAATGTCTCCATGGATATTTTGGAAAGGACCAAATATCAAGGACCTTTTGGCATGGACCAAATGTCTTCCGGATGTTTTGGACAGGACCAAATGTCCTGCCAGGGTCTTGGCAGAAAACTAAGGTTAAATAGGTAAAAGCAAGTACAGATTTGTCAGAGAACTGTTGATTTTTTTTATTTTAGAAAGTATATCATTAAGCTTAGTTTTCCATGTTGAGATGTCTGATAAATTTAAAATACTGAATGACAGTAAAATGATAATCAGAAGTTTAACCAATGTACTCAGAGACTATACTTGATAAAAGTCATTAATTCAAATTTATAATGACAATTCACAAAATAACTGTAAAACATGAACTTAATAAATGTGATAAAATTATGTATTTATAGAAATTAGAAAAAGTTGGGTCCTAACTTTCATATCATTTATATATATATATGTGTATATATATATATATATATATATATATATATATACATATACACGTATATATATATGCATATCAGATATACTGCAGTGCTTAAGATTTCTACCCTTGGCCTTACAACTAATGAATATGTTGAATTATTGATTTTAGCACACTTAGGTTTGAATTACTTTTTTTAAATAGCTGTCATTTAATGAGTGCTAGTATGTGCTAAGCATTGGGCTAAATGCTCAACGTGCATTACTTCATTTAATTCTCACAACAGAATGATGAGATTAGTGGTATTGTTATTATTCCCACTGTAAAGATGAGGAAACTAAGACACAGTTTAATTAACAGTCCAAAAATTTCCAGTGTGATTTTGAACCAGGAAGTATGAACAGAGTGTGTCCTTCTTATATGTAATTTAATGTATTCCCTCCTTAACATTATTTGATTTGATAAATGCTTTCCATTAAATAAAGAATTTACATATAGATATGTTTGTAACCAGAACTGAACAGTGAGATGTGTGATCAAAACAAACTTTGATTCAATATATATGTGTGATATATGTATTTTACAAATGCAATTTAGTAATTATTTTGCCTAAGTAATTTTAATACTTTACAAACCAATACCATGCACCACAAAATAGTCTACCTTATCATTTTTAACATTAGAAGTCAAATGTAAAAAAGTAAAATTTCAGAAACACTAATACACATCATACTATCCAGCTTCTCACATATGTTTAGGGAGGGGCAGGAATAAAAGCCAGAAACAGAAACCATCAACAAATAAAACTCGAGTACATAATAAATTGTCAAAAGCTAAAAATGGTCCTGTTTTTCTAAACATAGAAAAGGGAAGGAGGTAAAATAGATCTTTACACATGTAAAGGAGTTACAAAAAAATGAACATAGATATACTGTATGAAGCTAATTAGGTGAAGCATGCAGAGATAACTAGTAGTAAGCATTAGTAATAACTGTAATTGAGTAGTTACATTAAATACTTATAATAGGGTGCTGTTATTTACATGTAGTGGTACTTACATCCCTGTACAGCCAAATCTACAGCCCAAACCAAAGTCAGGTGTGAAAGAAAGCACAACAACGTCAGTAAGTACTAGGACGTAGAACAAGGAAAAGTGTACAGTTTGTTCTTTATTTTAAAAAGCTAGCAATCACTTTATAGGTAATAACAAGAAAAAGATTTACATATATAAGCCAACAAATTGGGCATGCCAAATACTACAAATACTTACATCTATATAGTTGGCATTAATGTAATCTGAAGAAGGATCATCTTCAACAGGTTGCAAAATTACTCTGGAGTGATCATCTAAAATTTTTAAATGATAAAAATAAAAGCTATTAAATGTCCTCCCTGTTCTGAGACAGTGACCCTAGTAAAGACTTAAAATGATTCGGTGATTAACAATAGGTTATCCATAATACACTCTCAAAATTTCCTTAGATACCAGGCATTTGAAGAAATACAAGAACTTTAATGAGCTCATTACTTATTACAATGATAATACTCTGTTCATAAAGCTTCAGCAACTAGCATCTTCATAGTTAGGAAGATTTTAGGAGACCATCCTTTTAGTTGTCCATTTTTCTAAAGAACTGAACCTACCTTAACTGCTAGTTTTGCTTGTTAGAGACAAGATTTTAAATGTATGGGATCTTTTCTCCCTACACTTGACAGCAAATGAGCCACAGAACTAGGGTGTGAATTTTGAACCCTTGCTCTCAACTTCTTATTTTGTGAGAGTCAAGTTTAAGTTCTGATGTATTCATAAGATACTGTTAAATAATTTAAGCTGAGGATAAAGTGGTGTAAGTAAACTAGTAGCTAGTTACATACTGTTACTTTTCATACTGCTCCTATGGCTTATATGATAATTTATTTATCTCATGAATACATCTTGAAGACTTAATCAGGAGGAAATCCCCAATGATAAATAACATGGAACAACTGGGGTTCAGACACTGGCTCCAAGAAAGCAAAAAATAATACTCCCACTTTGAATATGTCTGGTAGGACAGTTATAGCAATTTATCACTGAAAAACATCCTTCTTTTTCATTATCCTGATATTTTCAGCTGTTAATGGCACCCTTATACATTCATGTGCAAACACAAAATCAAGCAGCAAATTGTCTCCACCAGGTGAAGAGTCTGAGTGAATTTAATTAATGAGGATGATGAAAATTTCAGTCATTGCCAATAGCCAATGCTGTTTAAATATTAAATAGATTACTTTATAAATAGACCTGCCACCCTCTGAGATTTTTTTCAATACTTAAAACCATATAAGGAGGAATTTCATATTACTCTTTATCTTCTACATAAGGTATTTACATTCACCAAGAATCGTATGAGAACTTACATGCTATAATGTTTCCATATCGGTTTTTTGCTCTATTTTGATCTTTTTTAGCTACATCCCAAGATGCTGACTGTCCTTCAAAGAAGCTCTAGAAAAAAAACAAAATTAACAAGCACACTGAATTTAATTCCTTTTCTTGAATCAGGCCTGTCCGTTCTGAAGACCAAATAGTAAAAGCCACTTTCTTAGGGAGGAAGGGAGACCTACAGCAGTAAACAAGTTCAGTTTTCAGACCTCAAAGCTCGTTTGTTGGACTCCTACTTGTTCATCTTGGCTTGGACTGAGTTCAAACTAAGGACAAGAAATAACTTTAGGGGGAAAAAGGACCTTGAAAATATTTCCAATTTAAGATCGCTATAACTTTGTGAGATGGAAGTAGGGAAAGCATCAAAAACTTCAAAACTACTTTTAATGAGCATTTTTCAATATGCTTCCTTTAGCATTTCTAACAGGAAAAAGAAAACCTGTTTTCTCCCATAATTATTCATTAAATCATGTGCAATACATCACATTCCAGTTTCTTTGAAGATCATGAAAAGGACTGAGTCTACAGCAAGGGACCATATGAAAATTAAAAAGAGTCACCATCTCCAAGAATCTTGGAACAGATGAAATTGTTGACTGCTTTAATTGCCATATGCAGCAATATAAAATATGGGTATGGATTTCTTTTAGCAGAAAAAACTTAAACTTTGCTCAACACAGGAAATGGGGTCTTCAAAGAGTCAACGGTCTTTGAAGCGAGGTACACATGAATACACATGCAATGAACAAAAAAGCACAAGCTCTGGCAGAATATTGTAATTCCTTGCATTATTTTGTTACCACAGTGTAGTGTTTCCAGCATATATCTAAAACCAGCATTCAAAAATCAAAAATAATTTTGTTCACTCCCAAACTAAGATAGACAAGTAATCTGTAAATAAAATGTAATGTTCAGAAGATTCTTATGAAGTTGCATATATCTTAGGTGGTCTTTCAAAATAAGGTACTGCTTGGATTTTCTCAGCTTAAATGTGTGTGTACAGCGATGGAGGAGCTTCCTTCTACATCCCAGACTGATATGTCTCAGGAAGTGAAAAGTGGCAAAGGAATGGTTTCCTTTTTGCTATGTTATGTTTATTGGGATATTTAGTTTAAATCACTTCCTTTGTAGTATAAATCTTCTTATTTCGGTTAGAGTAGGAAGAGGAAATAAAGGTGAAAGAAGAATTTCCCACGTCCTTCTTTTGGCATTTTTTTGTTGTCTGGATTTGCAGTGCTCTGTTTTTCCTCCTAACCACCCTCAACCAATAATCCACAAAACAAAACACAGAGTGACAAGTAGTACATTTACGGCACAAAACTTGATCTTATTTCTCAGCAGAGGGTCAACAAGCGAAGAGGCAGAAAATATCTACTGCCTAGGTCATTCAAATGGCAGAACCTGTAATGATACAGTGGGACTCAAGGTATCTTGTTATGGATCTCTGAGTGGGGAAATATAACGTCTACCAAAGCGGTTTTGAAATAACATAGTAAATTACAGAATCCAATATTTTTTTATTTCTTAAAATGAATTTAGATGCAGATATATCCCCAGGAAGTGCCCTGTTCTTTCAATCCATCTATCCCCCTCTCCTTACATGCCCACTTGACTGTATGTCCACAGAGAGAGGATTAAAGAGTCTATAGAGGATTCCACTGCTTGCTATGTTAAAGGGAGGAAAAACTGTTAAATTCCACTGGGTGTCATGGTCAGAACTAAAATTCAACATAATATTGAAATTTTCACCTCATATTCCTCTTTGAACCCATAGCTGTCTGATGTCTTCATGAGATTTATGTGCTGCAGTAGGTCGGCTACCCTGATGGCTGGGTGCAGCTGTCCTGTCTGGTAAGGGGATTCTGTCCCCTCACATAGGTAGCGAGGTACATCCAGGAGACGACTGGACTCTGCTGTAGCACTGTGGTTCTCATCTGGCATTTTTCAGATTCCAGAAGATTAAAAAAAAGACAAAGTTACCTTGTTTAATATATATCTGTGCAAAGAAGATTTTAAGATCCTGTGATCTTACTGATAATGGGAGGAAAGGAAAGAAATATAGTATGGACCTAGGGCAGCATCCTTATAAAGACAACGCCTTTGCAGCTCAAGGTAGGAGGTTAGAGTATATTATGTGTATAGCAGCAAGACAACAAATGCTGTGAAATGGATAGAGACATCTGACCCACTATTAAAAAGTGTTAGTGGGGGATTTTGTGGCGTTCTGACTTTTAATTGTATCTGCAGTCATAGCAGTATAGAGTGGGACCAGAAGATCAAGTTGTCAATTGGAGAGGTGTTTTCACTGTTGATTAAATTGAACAAATTCCCACCCATATCCCAACCTCCCTCTAGGCAACCCATCCCCAGAGGGCTGTTCTTCTTGCCCTTGTAGACTTACTATGCCCTCCCACCTGAGATTTTTATTTTTATTTTTTTTTTACCATGATACACTCCAGACTGGAAAGCATGAACATTCTA
The DNA here is from genome assembly GCA_004024745.2 of Catagonus wagneri. Lineage (NCBI taxonomy): Eukaryota > Metazoa > Chordata > Mammalia > Artiodactyla > Tayassuidae > Catagonus > Catagonus wagneri. The sequence goes on along the minus strand of PVHT020000077.1, from coordinate 27,235,975 downwards.
CTTAGAATCTGGCCCACTATGTCTGCTAGCCAGGTTACATGTGCATTTATACTCAGTTTCCACTCCACTGATTTTTGTTATTTTTGTTGCTGTTTCTATTGCTGATACATTTTGACTCTTCTGGTTACAATATGAAAGAAACCAGGGTATGTTGCTGGGGCGAAATATTTAAATACTTCTTTGGAATTCTTCCCTGGCCCATCAAGGCTGAACCGTATAGCCCCTGCTTTACATTCCCATGGCCTCCTATTCTCCTACATTCATTTCATTTACTCTGTATTTTATTGACTGATTTATTTTCCTCACTAAACTCTGAACACTTTGCATGTAGAGACAGTCATATTTTTCTTTGTATTGTTAGTGCCTGGTGCAAAGCAGTCACTCAATAAATATTTTAATGAATGAATTAGTTAAAATCCATTAAATCCCTCACCACCCGCATTTAAGTGTAGGTCCCATCCCAACTGTGTTGTTAGCTTAAAATGAAAAGAAACTCTTAATTCTCTGTCCTTAGAAGGAAGAAAAGAACAAGAACATTTAACCTCTGAAAAATAAATATTATTTTAATGACCATAGTACTAATCATTACAATGAGAAGAAGCATGCTTATATTTATCACATTTAAACTTACCATGTTAAAAAAAATGTTTTAAGGGGTGTTATTCTGAAAAACATTTATACTGCCATACTCATTAACACAACAGAAAGTACACTCTTAGGGGAGCTTTTGTTTTAATGATAATGCACACTGTAGAGAAAGATATTTAATTAACAGTTAAACATATTTCAAGTGCTGGTACATTTGCCTGTTCTACCACCAACTCTACAAATAGGATATGGCAAAAAATGAATTGTTGTCCCCATGATAAACATTTTTTCTTCCTGGAAAAGGGGGAAAAAAAAAAAGAACCCCACAATCAGATTTGCGTGCTTCTATAATTTAGCTTGATTGCATTTACTTTACTTTCTCTTATTAGGCTGAATGCATTTTTTTTGCATTTCCTTCTAAAATTCCACATCAAATTAAAAGAACAAAACAAAACAAAACAAAAAACCTCTGCTGGATTCTGCTGTGACCTAAAAACACCCAAATAAATGAATGCCCTTTACTCTGGTTTCCCACCCTTCTACAGAGAAACATTTGCTAGCAAACATGGCTCATAAACATTTCTTTTTTCTTCTATGAGACTGTACTGAATTGATCTACCTTTGCTAAAATATTGCAATCGATAGGCCGACATAAGGAATATATACATCTCCTCAGTAAAATTAAATTCGGAAGCCACTAATTTGGGGCATTATTACATAACATACAGCTTAGGATGAGAAATAAAGAGAACAGAATGTCGGAGAGCCAAAATGCAATCACCCAAGCTGGAATAAGGTAGTCAGTGCTCTATGAAGCAGCCCCAGAGTTCACATTATACCTGCTGGAGCAGTGAAATATTTACATATGTAAAAGGCTCAGAGAGAAACAAATAATTCACCCATATTCCAGTCTTACATGATTATGTCCCAATATGAAATAGACAGTGCCTTCTGTTTTGCATTAAGCTTTAATACAGTAGTACAATGAGCAGTATTTTTTTAAAATAATCACAACGAATTATTACTCTCAGTACATTTCTACCTCAAGAAATTACGTAATATTGTGACTAGAAGTAAGAGTACATGTACTGATCATTATCTCTATTACACTTTTAAGAATAACTTCAAATATTTCCTTGATGGAAATATTTTCTGGAGTTCTTTGCAATACACTTACCAGTTATAGGGACTTTAACCCAATGAAGCAGTAAAACACAAAAAACAAAAATATGAATCAATAGGAAAGTTTCTAAGTTCTTTTTAATCAGCAAGCAGACATTACTATCAAGCAGTATTTGAGGTGCTTTCAAAAATTGCTTTATAAATACAAAATCAACTGGATGCAAAACAACTATAAACATGGTGATTCTAAGAATGATGAAAAATGCAATAAGTCATTTCTAAATCTAGATGATTAATGAGCTATTTAGCTTTCAAAGAACAAATATAAAAAAAAATCAACCTGTTTGACTTTCAAAATGAAATAAAATGCACGACTGTTTACACAAACAGATGTTTTTATAACTCTATTTTGTTAACTCTAGCCTTCCTTAAACATAAATACCCTTTTTCACAGAGAAAATTATTATAACGATCTTTTAAACTTTATGCAATATCTCCTTTTCTCTTTAAAATGCTCTGTGGGAAAGGCATGGTAAGAATTATTGTACTGTTTTACAGAGGTGGAAGCAAAGACACAAGGTATTTTCATGAGTTCATATTGTAAATCCATAGGATGGAGAGTTAGACTCAACTCCACATGTCCTTGTGATATTTTAACAATTAGGTAACTAATATTTTTTCTTGAGTTTCTAAATAATGTAATTGAATTTAACTTATTAGTTTGATGCTGATGGCATTCTATAGTGCTCCACAGAAGATGACATTTTCAGAGGCATTTGATTACTCCCAAAAATCATGACTCCTGGCTCCTCCCTACATGATCAGGCCATCCCTTGGGGAAAATTCCCCAACTTTTTTCCCTGCCATTATTGGTGTGGACATCAAAGGCAGAGTGCAATCAGAGAACAAAGACACTGACCTACAGATTCTTTTAGAATAAAGCTTTAGATTATAAAACTGTAACTTTAAATAATTATTTTATTGAAAAAGAGGTATGTTATCTGAGTTAGTTGTATTATTCCAACATATTTTAAAAAATCGAATTAAATATTGAATACATGGATAATAAAAACATGAATATAATATAAGCTAAAGTTTTATGTTCAAAGAAATTTAAATATAAAAATACAAAATCGGGAACTTTTAAGATACATTTATCTAGCAGTTTCTACATTTCTTTGGTTAAATCTTAACTATTAGAAGTACTGGGGTCAAACTAATAACAGAGTACAAACTGAATGAAACTCGTTACATTCTTAAACACATAGATTAAAAATTAATTTTACTTCTGAAAAGGCCTTATTCATCACTACCAGTACCAGTTGTCTTACATGTTACCTATTGATAAATCTTGGCTTATTCTAAATTTTTTGAAAGGTAACACATCATATAAAGTGCATAAGAACGCATAACTCCATATCAGTATTGTAGCAACATTACCTACATTTATAAATTCTTAACAAAAATAAAGCAAATGCACACATTCTTAATATGAACATGGAAATGTGTTTTTTTTAAGTGCTGTAAAATTAGGAGGATTTATAAAACCCCTTTCAATCAGGTAAATTTTTATATATGAACTTATTAATCAGACAGCACTGTCCCTTGAGATGTGTGCATTTGGGTTCATTTTACTAACCTGGATATATAAACGTTAGCCATATATTAAGAGCCACTGTACTTTCACTCCAAATTGAACAGTACCAACAACTAACAAATATGTTGTTTAAAAAATGATACCTTCCTAATTTGAAAAGCACTAGATCTAGTTGGGTTGACCACAGTTGCTCTTTTTGATAAAACCATGATTACGTTTTTGAAATCAAGCTGCTTCCTGCATTGTAAATAATTACCGTGTAGACAAAGCTATCACCCATGCAAGGAGGATCCATGCAAAAAAGATGACAAAGAATTAGGGCCTCACCTAACACAGCAGTCGGCACAAGTGGATCATTGGGCACTGCAGGGAAACAAAGCTCATGAAGGAATATACTGCCCTAAAATTGTATTTGATACTCTTTTTCTCCCTTTAAAATAGATTTATCATTTATTAAGAAATATAATTATTGAATTTTCTTTACTGTAACCTGCAAAGGTAAAATTTTCTTGGGTTATCTCAAAATACCAGAAAAGGTGCATCTGTAATTATAGTTCAGTAATTAGTTCAATTTTAAAAAGCCGAAAAACCTCAACATGACATGATAAAAATTATAAAATTAGGAGGAAAAAA
>PVHT020000077.1:27218504-27231935 GCA_004024745.2 Catagonus wagneri | reverse complement strand
GGCCAGGGATTGAACCCGCAACCTCATGGTTCTTAGTCGGATTCGTTAACCACTGAGCCACGAAGGGAACTCCCAGACACATCTTTATTTTTGCAAAACTTTTTTTCTTTTTTAATAGCCTCACCTGTGGCATATGGAAGGTCCCAGGCTAGGAGCTGAATCAGAGCCACAGCTGCCGGCCTACACCACAGCCACAGCAACACCAGATCCAAGCTGCATCTGCGACCTACGCCACAGCTTGTAGTAACACTGGATCCCTAACCCACTGAGAGAGGCCAGGGATCAAATCCGCAATCCTCAGGGATACTATGTCGGATTCTTAACCCACTGAGCCACAACAGGAACTCTAAAACTTACTTTCAACAATGGTAACATTTTATGTTTTTCTCTATCATTTATCAAATAGTGAAATAAAAATAAGATATATCAAGGAAGGGCCTTATTATTAAAACTAAATTCCAAATCACTCATACATCATTTCTAACTACTAATTTTGTATAGATATATAGCAGGGAAAATGATGGCCAATAATTACTAAAAGTTTTCACCAAGTTGAACATTTCAGAAAAAACTTCCCTTCCTGAAAAGATATAAATGCATACAACCTACCAATACTTTATTTTCTCAGCCTTACCACTACATATGTTTATAATCTGCATAGAAAACAATGCCTCTGTTGTTTACATCTGTCTTCATACACGTGTTTCCCAAACTAGGGTAAGCAAACTTCTGGGATCTATGGCAAAATACCTCTGTATACACAAGGAAAATGATAATCACAATTTGCCTTCTTCAAGTACCAATTTTACTTGGGGATTTGCTGAAACAGGTAGTTTAACTTAATTTTAAGTAACAAACACAGCACTACGTAATAGGATATAAAAATCATAGAAAATTTGAAAGTAAACAACAATATTGATTGTGGGACAATTATTCATATCATCTGCCATTAAATGGTACTTGAGTGGAAATCTTTGAAAAGATCTGCCTTTATAGATCAACATAAGGAATTCTTAATACAGATGGGTGGATGGATGGATTTCACCATTCCTGACCAATCTCTAATTCAAGTAAATTTTTGGACTTCACACCAGATGCTTAACAGTATGTAGATTCTTCTTCCTCCCAATTTACTTTTTATTACTGAAATTCTCCCATAGTATTAGACTATAGAATAATTAAATAGAATAACTTTTCCCATGCCAATAATTCCCAGAAAGAACTATGATGTTTCTTATCTCAAAAGGAACTTTATCTTACACAAAGGGAGACTCAAATGGCAAAACAATTATAAATAAATACTGGCATGAACTAGTTTTATGTAGGTAACCAAGTATTTTAACTTAGAACAGTAACATAAGATTTGATCTGAGTAGTACATGAATATTTCTTATAGTAATAAAAAGCATACAGTTTGAAGTTAAACTAAATCCAGTATCAAGACTGAAAATAAATTCCCTCTGATAAATCCCTTAATATTCCATATCAATTTTTCTCTTTCTAGCTGCTTCTCCCAACCCTCTTTCTTATTTCCACTTGAATTCAAGAATTTAAAAATCATTTATTAAAATTTTGATGAAGAACTTACATCTTGGACTAAAATTATGTTGGTCCATGAAAGTGATGGAAAGAGGATCTTCTGCATGCAGAGTGCTCTGATCAGCATAACTTCGATCCATAGCATTCACCATGTGTGTCATCTCCTGTCGGGTGTTCCCCAAGGCATCTTTTCGTTTTTTAGCAAGCTTGCTGCCAAGACAAACACAAAAGGGAAACCTTAGCATGAGGCTTAAAGAAGAGTTGACACCGGAGTAAGTAGTTCAGGAAAGCCTGAGAATAAGGATATAGACTTGGTTTAGAAAACCTGAGAACATGTCATGATTTCAGAAATTAAGTCTGACATCCAAATGATATTTGTTGATTACTATAAAAGTGTTTTATATGTCATATGGATATTTCAACTGTCAACACAAATGTCTCATTTCTTATATTTTATCATTAAAATAACTTATAAGGCATAACTGTACATTATCAAAACAGTAAATAAATATTTCCACAGTAGAGGTGTTTAAGGAAGACTTAAGCTCATGCTAAATTTTGGTTTTCCTCCTGGATGATTAATACTTTTGATCAACTTTTAGAAGTTCCTCTGGGGGGAATAACATGACTACTTTTTCATATTTATTTTACTGTTGTCATCCAATTAGAATAGACAGAGAAACCCCATTCTTTGATCTTCGTGTCAATGTTCAGTAAAAATGCAATGTGTAAAATTAATAAATTTAGCAATATATTTAAAACATTAATCTAAACCTAATCTGGAAACTTGCAGCTAAGTATGATGCAAATACTCAGGAATATATGGGGCAATTACATACTTTATAAGAAAAGTTTAGAAAATGGTATTAGACAAATGATTATAATCTTGAATTATAGACATGGTCAAATCCTAAAAATGTGTTTCAGAACTCATGGCAGAGTACCAACTACAGAAAGGCCTTATAAATGCAGCAAGGCAAATGACATTGGGTATTTGGAAATCAGTAGAGTTTGACATAGAGCTATTCAAACACTGACATGCTTATCTTTCATATCAAGGATGTGAAATACATTCTGGTTCTTTGTGAATGTTACACATGAAAACATGCAATAAAAAATGTGTTTAATTCACATTAATAAGGCACTCTAGAAAGAAATAAAGGCATTCTGAGAGCCTGTAATAGCCAGATTTTGTTTCTAAGTTTATGGCAGCAATTTGTGGTGCCTTGGACATATTTTTTAGTTGTTTTAAGAATAACATTTCTCAGCTGGATTATTAGCTAGGATACATTCTTCTGATCCTCATTAGAATCTGTATTAGTGTAAATATTCTACAAATACTTTTTTAAAAGACTCCTTTGGGAATTGTGTTTATGTTCAAAGCCTTTTCTTTTAGAAAATTAATCTGATTTGAGAGCTACTCATGTGTAGGATATTTTTCTCTAAGAACTATGGTACTTGGCCTCAGGGGTACATACCCAACAACACCCAACATATTAACATAGTAGATCTGATACCTAAGTAACAGTCATAAACTAAGGTTTAGAGATGGAAATGGCATTAATTTTTTAAGAAATAATTCTAATGATAAGGACAGTAGTATCAATAAGAAGACAATGACAAAAGTATAACAAGAATTATCACCACCACCACCATCACTACCACTACACCATCACAACTGTCACCACCACCAGCATTTAATAGCAATATTTCCTCTATTCATTGAAAGATCTCTCATCTCTTTTTTCTAGGCTAGAGGGCACAAACCCTGTAAAATCCTAACAAGTTCAGAAAGGGAATATAAATATTGCTACTGGAGAGAGACTGAATGCAAGGGTGGGGACTGTGAAGAACTAGAGAGCAATGTAGGGAGCAGTGGGACTAAGTAAATATTGGCATTTGACCCCAGAGTTGAGTTTCTTATTTTAAAATTATTTTTAAGGAGAAATCATGAATCTCAATATTTATGTTATATTTCCTTACTCTTTTAAGTGGTTCTATTGTTTTCAAATAATGTATGGGATGAATTACACATCAGCAGGTCATATTTATAGGCTTCACTTTTCAAATTTACCTCTAGGATATTTCCGAATTTATCTATAGGATATTTTGTTCTTTGACCTACATTAACTTCCAATCTGTCTTGCCTCATCAGGGAGACTTTGAACCCAATACAACTTGTCTCATTTTAGCTTTCGCTTGTAGCTGTTTTTATAGCATCAAGTTCTCTGCCTATAATAACACTCATCACATTATCATTGCAAGTGTACCTTTTAACTGTTTTCCCCACTCTGTGTTCCACAAAGGGAAGGAGCATCTAAATATCCCTAGCACTTAGAACAGTGTCTGGTACATAGCAGACACTCAGTGAATACTTGTTGAATGGATGAATGCGGCCTGTTACATGTTTGACACTTGTTATTAGGTAACTCAATTAATTCCCAGGTCAATGCACTGAAAAAGGCATGGCGATTCTAACTGTACAGATGAGCTCACTGAGGCTCAGATAAGTTAGATAACTTCCCCAAGGTTATTAATCTAATAAGCAGTAAAGAGTGACCTGGTTCCAAGGCCTAAGTCCTAATACCATATCCCATTGCTGACTTTTTAAAATTGCCGCATTACCAAGTATACTATTATATGAAGCATCCACTACTCTAAGAGTTAAACATCAGTTATTATAAACTTGAGAAGAATGAATGTAGGACAAACATTTTACCATTTAAAATGTTTTAAACTGTAAAAAATTAGTGTAATAACTTCCAATCTTTGTTTCTTGGATATGAAGAAAGAATGAATTCATCGCTCAAAACATTTGACAGACTGAAGTGTATAAAAATAAGACAACTTGAAATTGGATTAAAAATAATGTAAAAATTTTGAAAATGGGCAGTTTGAAGCAAATGGAAAATACATGTTTAAACTTTGAGGCCTTACATTAAAACATATAATTTAAACATATTTTGTGATTGAGGAAAAATAAGAAGTATTGAATCTGTCAAATGCATGACAGGTAAAAGTTTTCATAGTAATGAAGGATTTTTACTTTAAGATTCACAAACCTTTGTTAGCTGACAAATGGTGGTAGAATATATATAACCTTTGCTAATATCCACCAATTATGCATTGCCAGCTTGGTTTTTATACCTTAATCCTCACAACAACCCTGTGAGGTAGGCTTTAATTCAGGGTACTACAAAAGAATAAAAATCAACTTAGAGTTAAGCGTTTTGATCAAGAACTGACAGTTACTATGACAATGCCAATGAATGTTTAGTTCAAAGATCACATCTGGTTTTCACTTAAGTTTTACTCTGATTTATTTCTACATTTATTTGAAAAAATCTCCTATTCAGATTAGCTTCACTAGATCTTTTTAAGGCAGCTTTCAAAAACATATGTCTGTGATATTTTTTCTAATTATAATTGATAACATCAGTAACCCTATGCATTACAGCGACAGTATCAAAACTTACTACATAGTCTGGAATACAGAAATGCTACTCGTCTACTAAAAAGGCAATGCCATTCTAACATTACAGATAATGTTTGGTTAATGGTAAGCTTATTGATGTTCTTATAATTAAATATTTATTGATTCATGTATGTTTGATATTTTGTCTCCCTCTGTGCAACGAGCATATATAATGTACACTTCAGGACAGTTAGTTAAGCAAATCATTTTGCAACTACTTTAGTTTGACAGATGTGCAAATGACTTTCATCATCAAAGCAGCCAACAGCATAAACTTCTGCAGGTGGATATATGGGTGGGCTATAAAGAGGAAAAGTGTTGCATCATTGTATGAAATGGTACATTTAATTACCTTTGGCTTCATCAAACATGATTTAACAAGGCTATTATGACTCATCACAATAAGCTAGGAGCACTGTTAGTTTACACCTGCTTGTTTTAGCAGATTTTAAGAAGCCAAATGTTTATAATTTTTAAAATGTTGACAGAATTCCATTATAGTCATTGAGACTCTTACCAAATTTTGTGGTAGAGCTAGCTTAAATTTTACCAAGTGAAATAAAAACTGTGGTATATATGCCCCAAAAGTACTTAATCACAATCCTTAAGTCTCAAATGTTGGTGGATTAAATATTGACCAAGCAACAATCAAGAATACTTTGTTGTATCATTCCTTTGGATTGGATGAATACCCTGGAATTTAAAGTAATAAACTGAAAATGACTAGGGAAATAGAGTGGACAATATTTTCCTTCCTTATCCAAAGTAGCATTTCATACCTAAGCACAGGAAGAGCTATAACTTTGGGGGAGAAAAAGCGCTAGGTGACATCTTTGCATTTTTTTTATGTAGGTTGATGGGTGTTCTTTTTTTGGGGGGGTGTCTCAGTTTTACAAAATCATTGTCCTATTTAAGTTATAACATACAAACTCAAAATTTCTTCTCTAAAAAGAATGTTTTTATTTCTTTGTCACTGAAACATTATGATTTTATCCATGTGTTTTCACAAGAACATACTGATCGCCTGCATAGCCAGACCAAAGGTGTTCTGAAGTTATAACACATCCTGGATTCCTGGAAATCTGGAGAGAGATGTTATCACACTCAGACTTGACCTAATTTGCATTCTGTGAAGGCATTTTGAATTTTCTCCTTTGAATACATCACTCAGGTCATTGTGTCAAATATACAGTGTTTCTTTATACAAATATAAAGACAGGGCTTAATGAATTTCAACCACTATCTCTACCAGATGAGTGATAAGCTGCAGGTTTGACTTAAGTAAATAAATTATGCTTTGGGCTGCAGACTATGGCTACTTATGGAAATCTGTAAATAAAAATTAAAAGTAGCTGGACATACAGAAATACAATATCCCTTTTTAAAAAGATTAACAAAATAGGTTAATAAGTAAACTTTATAGTTTTAGAGTCCAGAAAAACATTTTTTGAAGTATCACCAAAATTACAAACATTCTGTTTTTTGGTGTGGGTGTTTGTTTTTTTTTTTTTTTTGAAAAGGGATACTGCATTTTTAACACATGTAAAGTCGTATATCACCCGTTTTCTACTTACAGGTAGTAGGAGTAAGAATAGTAGCTCCTCCTGGCAAGCAAATCACAGACAGTGGAAAAAGAGAAGCAATGGTGAATGAAAAGCGTGACTCTGTCACATTCAATAAAGCAGAAAAATGTGCGTTAAAAATAAAATAAAATAAAATAAAATTCATGTTTTTTTGGTTTGTATTTCAGTTTGATCATGCATTGGTTAGGTATCTTTCGCCATGCAATTAAACAGACAGATATGCAATAGAAAATAAAATTTAAAATACATAATTTGGAAAAAATAACATGCTTTTTTTATAGCCAAAAAAATTGAAAAATTAAATGGATCGTGTATTTTTAACATGCAGTTAAGCGAAATATCATCCATTACCATCTAAATGTCATGACAGATGGAACAGCTGTGTATAGAACTTCTACACTAAATTGACTGTTTTTCTTTAGATATAAAACATAAAGATCTATTAGGTTAATATAGAGTATATGCAGAATGACACCCAAATTTCTATAAATAAGTCACTATATCTTATTGGTACACAGGTACATACATATATTATGTGAATATACATATGCACAGTACTCTATATGCACAAAGATATTTCTACAGTAGATGTATGTGACCATGGTATCATACACAAACATTTACTGTACTGAAACATAATTTCAAATTTATGTTTGGAATTATTAATGTATTCATGCGCATTTAAAATAATACATAACCAATGAAAAAATGGCATACATTTGGAAATAATTCAACAGTGATTTTAAATTAAAATGACATTGCGGTTTTGAAAGATGCAATATCCCTTTTCTTAGCCTAAAAACTTACTTTATATAGACCCTCAGCTGTAGAATCTTACTAAACTAAATTCCAAACCATTTCTTTACACAGTAACCAAAAATACACAGAACTTTTTTCAATGTGAGAAATATACCTACATATATTATTCCCACGGAGGGATAAAGTCTTGAGGAACTTAACAACTTCCCATAAAAATAGAGATCATAAGAGGCTAAAATAATTTGCTTTTCCATTGTTTTTATTATAAATGTGTGTATTAAAAGGGAAACTACATTTTATACTAAAATTGTTAACTTTGGTACTATCTAAGACTCTTATAATATCTATGCTTTTGTGTATGTATAATAAACATTTGTGATTAAGTCATACACAATATATGTGTGACACACTGTATATGAGTAAAAGTCATTACAGAGTTCCTTAGATAAGTAAGAGAGTCTTTGTTATATGCCGGAAGATAATATATCTAAATATGTAATTTCATCTATCTATAAAATTGCAATTTTTTTAGTCATAGAAGTAGTGATGAGGAAGAGTAACAAAAGCACTAGCATACGTTCTAGTAAAAGACAATCAATTAAAGCATACTTAGGAAAACTCGAACATTAAACATTTAATAGGCTCATTTATCCAACCATTTAAAATATGAACCAGAAGAAGAATTTGATACATTGTGCAATTTTAGAGAGTTGTCAAAGAGCATTTTACCCACATAAAAAAATCATGCATAGAGATTATTTTGGTGTACTTGGAAAATTTATGTTTCAATTCTTTGGTTAGCTTTAAAACAGACTGCTACTGATAAGGAAAGCTACAATAACAAGTAAGTATTTTCAAATAAGTAACAAATAAAACCGGTAAACTTAACCCAATTCTGAGTGACGACATAATCAATCAGAGGCCATTTTCATGTTCTTATATCCAATATAAGATGGCTAAAGTAATTTTCATTCTAAAGCAAAGTTTAAGTCTCTAAACTGTTTAGTTTGGTTAACTCTCCAAAAAGAAATTTAAACTAAATAGACACATAAGATCTGAAAGTTATATTTAATGATTTTATGGATTGGCAAATTTATATTACTAAAATACTTAGATCATCCTGTCTCAAATATGATGTATTTTCCAACCACAGAGGTAGACAACAGCAAAAAGAGAAAGCACTTTTGGGGAAAGCACGTATGTAGCTAATTTAACACAAAACACTATAATGCATACCTAATGTTTCTAATGCAGATGTGTCTTCTCCAACATATATATCTCCAGGGGATAATTGTAAAGAGGCAATACATTAAAATAAACTCTCATGGAATTATTAAACATGTAGTATGAGTCTTATCTATATTGTTAGTGATTTATTTTGAGTACAAAATAACATATGATTTAAAGTAATGTAAGCAACATCTTTTATTATATTCCATATAATTAATGAATTACAAACAGTTTTATATACCAAAGTCTTTTAGGACTGTATTCTGTAAAAAAAAATTTTTTAAATCTTTCTAAATTGTAATATTATTTAAAACATGATTGGAAGGATTGGAGAGTTGTATTGGTTTCTAAAACAATGCCTTATAATGACATTTTAGAGAAAAGAAAAAAAGTTCAAATTATGAAAACCATATACTTTGAAATGTTTTCCAGTAGAAGTATACCTTAATCCCCCAAAGAGAATTCAATTTAAATTCCCTTTGGTCTTAATATCTTCACGTAATTCCAGAAGATGGCGATATTGATTGATATAGTATAAAAGATTAATGCTTAATTTAAAGAAATTGACTCTTCATATTAAAGTGCTAAAATATTTAGTCAGTAAATATTAATATACAGTTTCATAAAATAATGTTTATATTATTCTATCTTATTTGTAGCCAACATTTAGAAAAATAGAGTAAGAGTACCAAATAATTCATAGACCATAACCCAAGTATCATAATAAAGTCTTGTTCTGCCATTTGTAATAGATAACACTTCAAAATATAAGATACATTAATATCTCAAGTATTTTTGCATTGGAGAAATTTAAATTCATACATTAATTTCAAGGCTAAACTGACAAAAAGTACATGTTTATATCCAAAATTAAACTTCCTTAATCAAAAAGAATTTATTTACTAAAACATAAGAAATAGACTCAGATGCTGGCAACACTGTTAAAATTCAGTTCTTATTGTTTGCTCTTATTTAAAGGAGCTCAGGGAAACAAAAACCAAGTTTGAAAACTAGTGACAGTGACAGAAATGGTGAGTGGGACAGAACACAATTGGGTCTTACCTCTTTTTCACAATTAAAATGACAACTAGGAGGAGAAGGATGAACACCAAAATCCCAGCACTAATTCCTGCTATTTTCACCACTCTGTCTGTCTGCTTGGCTGGGTCTGGAATCACTTCTGGTTCTTCTGTTGCTGCTGCTAAATGAATCAAAAAAATAAGTTACTGAAAGCAGCTAATTATCACAGAAAGGTAAATTATCCCAGCTAAGGATTATTTTTATTTGAATAAAAATCACTTGAAAATATAAATACAATAGCATGCTAAACTCCAGCATGAGAGATTAAGGGCAAGATAAGGGAAATACTTTCTGAAGAGAGATTTTGTTAAGATAAAAAATAAAAACTTAGAAATAACTATCAAAGGGAATGGTGACTTTTTTTCCCAAGTGTCCGTAAAAGTTAGAACACATGTTTTTTGTTTTTGTTGTTTTTAGCAAATAAAGAGGGAAAGAGATGGGGTCAGATTTAGAGATTCATTCTTTTATCGCTTCATTCAACATAAACACTTCACTGAAATGCAAGGTGCTGTGCTTGGCCCTGTAAGGTAGTGTCAACTTGTTGGAGACTCAAGGAGTTAGGTTAAATAAATGCCGAGTCTAAGTGCTGGAGGTGTGAGTTTATGGTGTGATATAAACAATTCGAAATGATGAATAGTTGGTTTGGAGGAAGATAAGAATACACAAAGGAAAACAGATACCTCAAGGGATATTTCACATTCTCTTAACAAATTAAACCCAGATAATAAACTTGGGAAACAGAACTTGGACAAGATGAAAGCTTTTTTTTTTTTTTTTAATTCTTTGTATCCCCTCACTTCCTTTCTTTCTCAAAGTCACCACCATCCCTCATATACATATACATTTAATACTATATATCTTAGTCAATTTACAAGCTATTGTAACCCCATGAAGACATTCACCTTTTATAACATTTGCCTTGAAAACTGGCAAGGAAAGCATTTTACAAATAAAAAACCCCTGAGGTTTGGAGATACAGGATAGATTAGAAATTGCTCAAGAACAGAGACAAAATCTAACACATTTTCTGTCTTCTAAGGCAGCATCTCTCATTGTTTCCAGATTCACAACTCTTCCTGCTAAGAATCTGTGTGACAAGAGGATTAAGGATTCTTAGAATTAGGCACATTTGGGAAACTGCCTGAAAGGAGCCATCGCAGTGTCAAGAGATGATGGCTGAATAAACTTACAAAAGGGTCCGCAAATCTAACCTCAGACCTTTCTAATGGATAATTTGCTAATAACCCCTTTTTAAAATTATCCATTTTTCTACATTTCAATCCTGTCTTTTCTAGCTTCTCTCTCTTTGGGGTTCTTTACACCAGTCTCTGCTTTTACCCTCAGTTCTGTACATTTAAATATCTGCTCCAGTTTCCCAACCAGCCTGTTTCTTCCCAAGGGGGACTGACCCAAGGTTGTTTATTTTTAATTTTTCTAAGTAGGAAATTTAAAAAAAAAAACTAACATATCTGTTATAATTTCATAAAATGGTAATTTAATGGTAAACCAGTAGGAAACATAGTTTGAAGAAAAAATATCAGAACAGAGTTAACTTTGTAAAATAATCACTATAACTGTCTTAATTTATTTTATTTCAATTAGATAGGATAAAACTTCCCCATGGACAGGAAAGAAAAGCAAGTCTTCAGTTTGTTTCTTCTTCGAGTTTTCCCTTCTCACTTTGCAAATATCCAGGCTTCAGGGAATTTCTAGTATCATTAACTATGAACAGAGGTAGTTCAATGCTTACCACATTTCAAACTACATATTATAGTTCATTTCATCAAAACATGCATTATATGTATTGGATATCTCATTTCCAAAAGCAACTTCAGAATTACATACACATATCAGTATGTGTGTAGGTATACATGTATGTATACATATCTATAGTAAAAATGGGGAGTATACTTAAAGGTGAATATGAAGCTAAAAATAATATATTTATTGTTTGTAAGTGTCAAATTAGATTGGCCTGACATGATTACTGTTTGAAATAGGGAGACAATGTTTGATAGCGAAATCTCTAGAAAGGGCTCCAGGGCATGCAAACCGATCATCATCATTCACTATTTAAAGCTTACTCTCATAAAGTTCCAAATTACATGTGGTTTTCACAGGGTAATGATAATTATTACCTTGTGATTTTATGACTTTTCTCACAGAGTTAAACTTTCAAAAACTCTTTGGAAGATTATTTCCTTCTTCTTTTATTTTCTTTTCTTTCCTTTTTAGGCCACCTGTGGCATATGGAGTTCCCAGGCTAGGGATCAGATCTGAGCCATAGCTGCAACCTAAGCCACGGCCGTGGCAATGCTGGATCCTTCAGCCACTGTGCTGGGCTGGGGATCGAACCGTCATGCCAGTGCTCCCAAGACTCCGCTGATCCCATCTGGCCACAACAGCAAGTCCAAAGATTATTTCCGGTTCAATGAAGTAAATATATTTGTAATATATCATCTTAATTCAATTAAACACATACTATTATGGGATAACTACAAATATATTGTGCTGTAAATAGCATATATTATATTTTATAGAACTGCCAAGCTCCACCGGAGCAGACAACCCTCATGATATACACAGGTGCAAAATGAACCATCATCACAAAGTATGAACAGTCAGCCTTGATATTAAGTGGGATTTGTAATTATATAACAAAACTGACATGTAGGTGATGGATAAACAATTTCAAACACAGAAGATGAAGACTTTTTTTTTTAAAGTCTTATTAAATAATACAGATTTGCTAATGAATTAATGCAAACGTATTTCCAGAAATGAAAAGCCAAATTTTTAGTTAGTAAATTACTGGCCAAAGACATGGATAACTTTTCAGGTGTATTCAGAGTGCAAAGTAATGAAACTTTTTAAATTATGTAAAACAGTGTTACTACTTTAAAATAATTAACTGTCCTTATAAAATGCTGGACTTCAATTACTGTCTACCAAGTGGTTAAAAAAGAATAAAACACCAAGTTCATTCATTTGCCTTGGGTAAGAATGCTTGTTTGTCACGATTACAACTCTTGTGCAAAAAGAGTTGTTCATAAATGCTTCAAATCATTATATATCTTGAGTATAGAAGGCTAATCAAATTCTCCAGGAATATATGATTTGGTAGTTATTTTCCCTTTACTGTGAATTCTCCTCAAAGTCTTTAGCTATGACTTATTAGTATTATTATTATTACCAACAGCATTTTTATTAAATGTCTGCATAAATTTATTACTTTAGATACCTTAATCACATGTATTTCTCTAAGTTCTTGCCCTACTAAGCCTAGGAACATAAATATCCTTTTTAAAATTATTCAAGCTTAGAAGATTCATTAATGGAAACACAAGCAGTAGCCCCTAAGTGAGCATTTTCTATTTTCTTCAAAGAGAGTAAAAAGCTATTACAGTGACTGCACCCCTGAGTCCCGTTAATAATTTATGCACATACACAAAGGCAATGTGGGGCACCTTTTTAAGAAATGCTTTCCTTTGCCATAAATCTTTACCATTTTTATCTGCCAAAGAATATTCAAAGAGTCCCCAGTGTTCTGAAGCCAAGAGCATCATAATTCTTTGGACACTGGTAAAAACTAAGGTAGTATTTTATTTTTATGGAATAAATTTATGAGATGAATTTTGGGGCAAAAATAGTAAAAGTAACTTTATAAATTGTGTCCTTGCTCCAACTCCTTAAAAATAATTTACCTAAAATATTTAGGTAAAAAGTTTAGGTTTAAAAAATACAAACTCCTAAAAAATATATAAA
>PVHT020000077.1:27149101-27217504 GCA_004024745.2 Catagonus wagneri | reverse complement strand
TTAAAAATTAAAATTATGTAATCATACAAAATTGTTCTGCTCTTCATGATGGATATCAGAGATAGAAGTCTCTAAGTACAATATAAAAGATGATCTCACAGCAGACACCATCGTCCTGCAAATTCTGCAAATCCTCTGGGTGTTCCTCTTCAGTTATAATTCTGGAAACTGTTCACACTCACTTCACAAACATTACTTAAAATTGTGTAATCAGGCTTATGCTCCCAATGCCACCCACCCACCATCACCATTGCCTCTAATGACTTATTAGTTAATGAATTCAGTGTACACATCTTATTTCATGCTACCTCTTAATAGCATTTGACATTGCTGTCCACTCTCTCTAAAACATTCCTTTCTTGGGCCTTCCATTACTTGCCTTCTTGCAGTTTTCCTACGACTCTGGCTTCTCCTTTCCAGATTTCTTTGGTGAGCCCCTCCTTTGTTTCCCTTAAAAATAGGTGCTGCTTTGAGTTCCTTAGGGACCTGGGCCTCTTGACAAAGGCTTGGTGATTTCATCCACTTCCATCACCTCAGTTGCCATCTATACTGACCACTCTCAAGTCAATATATTGTAATCCTCCCTTATCCAGTTTCACTTTCCATGGCTCCAGTTACCTGTGGTCCACTGTGGCCTGACAGGCATACTTGTTTTTTAGGGTGTTGGCATGAGATGAATTTGGTACCTACGTTACTAAATTGTCTCTAGAAATTCTGAGGCCCTCTGCTAGCCATTCCTTCACAAGGCTAAAGGTTTTAAAACTTTTTCTACCATGTGCCACCATCTTCCACCAAACCCAAGTGTGGGGAGAGTCCAGCATCATGGAAAGTATGAGAGATTTAATATCAGCAAGTCTCTATTTTAATTCTTAGCACCTTCTCCTGTTTGTTGGGTAGCAATAACAAGTTAATATTTCATCAAAAATGAAAATAATAACAGTGCCTATGTCACATAGCTTTTAGCAGTAAGTAACATAACGATGGGAATTTGTTTTTTTCTAAACTATGAAACATTTGAAGTGGAAAGTAGAAGTAGACACTGCTGCCCTGGGTAGAAATGGCCGAGCTGTTAGCCCTTTGGATCCGTCATATAAAAAATTAAAAATTATGAACAGGAGAACTGACCTTACTGAAAAAGAGTTTCTAAAAAATCTTAGCAGTCTATTGTATAAATATATAATGATGAGTTTTGTAAAGTACATGTTATTAATTAAATAGTCTGCCACAGTGGACGTCTAAGCCTTACGGGAATCTTGAAGCATGCATTATTTAACTCAGCGATCCTTTGAAGTCACTTGCTTCATCATGTCATATGATATGAAAACTTGTCTAGTCTCAGATTACTGAATAAAAAACAAGGTCTGTCAGAGCTTTATATTGGTCAAAAATGAAAACAGTTATATGTCACACATTTTCTTAAACAGTAACTAGAATACAGTTTTTGTTCTTGTTTAATAAAGATACGGATATTATCTGAAAATTTCTAATGTGGTAAATAACAGTACAGAAGTCTATGAAGGCTTTAAACAACTATGAATAAAAGCATGGATTAATATTACAAATATTTAAAATTAATTTCACACTGCTTAAGGCGTCTTCTTGTAGTCTTAGATTTTCTAAATTTGTTTTAAAACCACAGTGCAAAATGTTATGTAAAATCCTGAGGACATAATAGAAATACTTTTTAAAAAAGCAAAAGAAAGAAGTAAGTATTACATTTCAGGAATATCCTTAAAAGTCAAAAAACATGTAAAATATATTTTACTTCATAGGAATTTAATGAAGGGCAAATATTTAATTTTGTGCATGAATTTTTCATGAAGCTTCCCATTTGAATTTATTCAACTGGGAAAGTAGAGCTTTAGTGTATTCTCTTATTTCTTAAACACAATTGAGTCTACCTGCTAAGTTATATCCGAAATCTGTCTTTAATTCTCCATTCCATCTTCTTGCTGCCTCAGATCAAGATTCAGTCACCTTTTACACTAAGCCTTTCTTCTGGCTTCCCATGTAGACCTCCTCAGATTTATCCTCTATATTGCCACCAAAATGAGTTTTCATATGCAAATATGATTAAATGACCCCTTTAACTGCTTTCCATTCAGGAGGAAAGGTGAAGTTCTCGATATGACATATAAAAAGCCTTTCAAAACTATGCATTAATCAATCTTTTCAATCTCAACTACCGACAGTTACTTTAGGGTATCACACAACCATCATTTAAAAGCATCAGCCATTCCCCAAATATTCAAATACCTCTGGATCTACTCCACTCTTTGGCAAACTGTGGCCCCATGGATTGTATCCAGCCGATTTGGAATACGATTATTATATGATTACAAACATTCAGCTTTACAAGATAATGCCAGACTATTACCGATTGAACATGGCCACCAGCAATGTCTGTAAACTCCATTTAAATTATGCCTTAACACTTTGTATTATCAGACCTTTGTAATCTCTGTCAATTTAGTTATAGAATATTATATGTAATAATGCACTTGATTACTAAAATTTTGAGATACTTATGTGAAATATTTATACCGATTTTTTTTCTGAAATGCTTGGTGTACAACTTTGACCCATTTTTTCCATTTAGTTGTCATCTTTTTCTTACTGGTTTATAGTAATATTTTATGTGTGAATACTAATTTTGTCAGTTACATGTGTTGCACCAGGTGACGTTTCTTTCATTTTATATATGGTATCTTGATGAACAGCAGTTCTTAATTTTAACAAAGTCAAATACAGTAATCATTTATTTGCAATCATAAAAACAATCTCTTCTTTTTTCTCTAGAGGTTTTAAAACTGGGCATCTCATATTTAATCCTGGATCCCTCTGGAATTGCATTTCTGAGTATGATATACAGTAGGAAGATATATAGCTCCAATTTAATCCCTGGTCCATATGCCACAAGTGCGGCCATAAAAAAAAGAAAAGAAAAGAAAAAAGAAAAGAAAATTAATTGTTGTCCCTGGCACATTTCACACTTCTAGGCTCTGAAGATCCATCACTAAACAAGACCAAGAATATCTCTGCTCTTAGGCACTTTACATCCCTGTATTGTGAAGCAGATAAGACACAAGTAAATAAGCATCATCTGATAATGAGACGTTCTCTACTGAGAATTAAAATAGGAGATGAGACAGAAGACCATAGTGACTTCTTTAGATTCAAAGGTGAGGGAAGACTTCTCCGAAGAAAACCTAGAGGTAGATGGTGTGACTTTACAAGTAAAGGAAGAGTGTATAATATCAGTAGCAAAATGCTTTGAATTCCATATCTATGTATTAAGTATTAAAGAGATTTCAGAGATTATGGAGCTGTCAGTTGATTTAAAAAAAAAGTTGTTTTCTTTAAACCTCAAGAAATAAAGGAGACCAGAGAATAACAATAGAGTAAATTAAAATTAATTTGGGGAAGTAAAAAAATAAGTATAATTTAAATAATATAACTGCTACAACACTAGGGAATAATGAGCTAGCCCACATTTATGCCAAAGATTCAGGAAGTGGAACAGAAAGTATAAATGATAAAGGAACTACGTTTTTCACATGTTGATTATTACATGCACGACATCGAAGTAGTAGTTGCCTATTGAGTTAAACAAATTGAGCAGAAGATTACTGAGAAGTAAGAGGAATAAGTTAAAACAAACAATGCTGGATCACGTATTCACACACAAAGTAAACACCTACTTTGTTTACAGCAAAGTTGGCAGCGGAACAACTAAATCTGAACCTTAAAATGAAATGTTTATAGATTGATAAATGGAGCTATCTGAAGCTGTTAGGGGAAAAGCTTCATGATGATGTCAGTGATTTTTTTTCTACTATAAACTATAAAATTAGGAAAGTCTCTTCTTCAGGGAAAAATTTGGAATATTAAAATCCAGGCATTGCATTTAATTAAAAGGCAAATGCACTTGACATTTTTGTTGGCACAGAACTCAGAATGCCAGATCTGGGCCAGTCATCCAAATATGCCATTCAAAGCACAAACAGGAAACATACACCCACACCCTCTCCCTCTCCCTGCCTCTCTCTCTCTCTCTTACATACACACGTACGCACACAGACACACACACACGTAATATAACTTGAAATATTAGAGAGGAAATAGAACTCTAAACAAAACCTTTAATAGTGCTCAAATTATAAGAATGTGATGTGATCTAAAATAAATATGACCTACCTTTACCAATTTCCATTTTCTTTATTTGTAAAGTGGGGTTAAGATTAGCTGCTTTTTGGCTGCTTTTAGTTATGAATTCTTTCATTTTCAGCAGGTCATTTTCCACCAAAGCTTAGAAAGTTCATTAATCTGGCATATCTCAGGAGAACACACAACATGGCTTAAATCATATTAATAGAGGTTGCAGTGCAATTTTCACAGGTATTTATTCACTAAATTAGAGACTGCCTTAATATTGTACAGAGAAGCCAGATTAAAAAGTGATTTTATTTGAGTTCCAGCTTTTCCAAGATAATTTAGTATGAAGACAAGTTATTAATAAATGTTTTAGAATTTGATACTGGTTTTAATCCTAAAATATATTTTGGTGAATGAACAGATATGAGCCACATTTTTAAATGGTCCTTGGTGATCTAAAATTATCTAAGCACTGGTTCTGTTTCACAGTTTCTATTTCCAAACATCTAGCAAACACAGCTAAGATGCTTTAATCAACTACGTTTTGTCCACTTCAAGATAATAAACCTTTTTTTATACTCAAAGCTCTACCATCGCCTAAATAGGCCCCCTTTAATAGAAAATTTCTGTCTCTTCAATGAAGCCTTCCTCTGTTCTTAAATCTCACCCTCTTCTGAATTCCTATGCACTCATAGGTTTCATTTCCTATCTGTACTGTAAATCACAGCCCAACAGAGGTAGGATGAGGAAATTAAATATCCTCTTTATGTGGCTCAGTGGAAACGAATCCAGTTAGGAATCATGAGGTTGCAGGTTCAATCCCTGGCCTCGCTCAGTGGGTTAAGGATCCTGTGTTGCTGTAAGCAGTGGTGTAGGTCGCAGATGTGGCTCTGATCTGCCTTGGCTGTGGCGGTGACTCTGGCTGTGGTGTAGGCTGTAGCTCTGATTAGACCCCTAGCCTGGGAACCTCCTTATGCCATTGGTGTGGCCCTAAAAAGCAAAAACAAACAAAAAACAACAACAACAACAACAAAACCCTGTAAACCAGCTATAATGGAAAAAATAAAAATCATTATAAAAAAACTTTGGTTATCAGTTTCTTTTATGAAACGGGGCAATAATACTCTTTCATACATATTCTAAGAATTAAATGAGATAATCTTAAAAGTCATCAAGGTTTGTTCCCTGTGTGTGATTTCCATATCTTTTCTCCTTTGAGGGCACACACCAGCATCTCCCCCGCCACCTCTCTAGCAAAGAGTAGCGATTAAAGAATCCTCGATTTAACCACCAATAATTTGTGTGACACTATTTGGAAAACAGAGAGTTTTATAGTGTAAATGCAAATAGCCTACTTACATTTTGCCTGCTATTTTAAAAGGTATGTATTTGGCATAAATTCATTCTCAGAAGAATGCCTTTTCAGTGGTGCCTTCAGCTGTCCTATACTTTGAGCAAAATCCTTTTCTCCTTTATCCTCACTTTATTCTACTGTAACCAATTTTTAAAACACTGTGGGTTTTTTATTTGTTTAATTCCTTTTGTCTTTTTTCCTTCTTGCCATCCCAACTTTTGGTCTCTTATTTTTCTTCTCTCCTTTTTTTTTTTCTTTTTTGCTTTTTAGAGCCGCACCCGCGGCATATGGAGGTTCCCAGGCTAGGGGATCCAATCAGAGCTATAGCTGCTGGCCTACACCACAGCCATAGCAATGAAGGATCCAAGCCATGTCTGCAACCTACACCACAGCTCACAGCAATGCTGGATCCTTAACCCACTGAGCGAGGCCAGGGATCAAACCATTAACCCCATGGTTCCTGGTCGGATTCGTTTCCTTTGGGCCATGATGGGAACTCCTTTTCTTCTCTTAAAATCTAATTCTCAGCAGCCTTCCAACAAGTGACCTCATTTTTCTTTGACCTCTAGTATATTTGCTTTTCAATTACCTCCAAGCTCACTGAATCCAGTGTTCATATACTTCTTTCACTTACTGCTTTGAATTCCCTAAAGCTGATTTCTAAACACCCCACTCCAGTAGTTAGTGTCCTGCTACTGTCAACCTCAGTAGCTCATGGTGGAAAAAGAAAAGTATCACCAGATGCCACAGTTCAGTTCCCAGTCCTCAATACTCCCTGGCAGACCTGCCCTTCCTGGACAATGCTGATCATTTCCTCTTCCATTAATCTGCAGTGAACTTGTTCTTTCTCATGGCCTTTGCTGAGCCTGAGATTTTATAAGCATATTTCTTTTTCAGTTCCCCCAACCTAATGTGTTTTTATATCTTGGGTATATCTATATCTATCTATCTATCTATCTATCTATCTATCTATACCCAATCATTTTATTAAAGGAAAATTGTGCTCTTCTATGAAGTCTACACATACTTGGTAGATCACAGGCCAGATCCTGCCTAACTTTAGCTATTAGAGATCACTACATAAACCAAGATACTCTGACACAGAGACTAGAAACTTACACCATAAAATCCCATCCTCAAACATTTTTCTTCTTTAAGAATACTTTACTTCTCTGACCTGTAGTGAACAGCAGTATCAGTATCAGCAGAAGCAAGGAAAAGGGCAAAAGAAGAGGTAAAGCAAGGACTAAAATCTGAAAAGCTAAGTATAATTTGAAAACTGAGATCCATAAAGATAGTCAATAAATTATTAATAACATGTGCCTATTAATAATTACTCCAAAATTCTTAGCTAAAGATTGATTTCTGACGGCCTTGACAAAAAACAAGATGAAATTACAAGTGGAGAATCAAGTGAAATCATAGGCTGTACTCTATTTTTCTTATCAGTTGTTGCAATATAATAATTCTTTCAATTTTATAAGATTAAAGATTAGCCTCTATTCTAACTCTTTCATTTCCATCTTTCAACTTCTTTTCCTATCATTTCCTTTAGATTAGGTTCACTTGACTTGCTCCACATCCTCTTTACATATCATATTAGATCTATGAGATGTTTCTAAACAACCTAGACTTAGGTCTGCAGAAAACAAGCTCCTCACTCTCACCTAAACACCTATGTTGCATCTGTGATTTCTAAGCTACATTTATGGATTCATTTACATTTATGGAAGTGGATTCAGAGTCAAGAGAAAGGAATTCAATCAAAATTGGCAAGAGAAAGCTGGTCCTGTCCCTCTCTGGTGGCAAAAGGAATGATCCTTGACAAGGACTGTGAATTCTCTTGTGAACAGAGAGGTAGTGTGAAGTTTTTGCTCAATCACGGACATGTTCACCTCCTACTAATGGACCACGGGCACCATAGGTATGATTTTACTAAATGAGCCCTGAAACATGCTGATAGCAGAAAAATTCATCCTGGGCTTCTATTGTGCTATATTCAAAGAAAAAATATCCTTCACTTTGCAAGGTATCCTTATACCACAGGGGATTTCATAAAAGGAACCAACCATGACACTACTCTCCCTGGAAAGGAAACTTTACTGGAATTAGGTGCCTCTAGTTACAATAATATAAACCCACCTCAACTTACCATCTCAAATCCTCTAACCTGCCTCACAGGAATGAAAGAAATGGAGTATATGGCCGATGACTGAGGGCTCCAGTCTATAGCGTGAAAGAAGGATGCCAAGTGTGACACCTTCTTCTGAGGGAACATTTGGTGGTTTCTGAAAGAAGGAGTGAGAGTCTGAAGACTCTCAGAGCAGCTCTAAGAAAGAAGGAATGGGGATGGAAGGAGAGAGGGAGCCTTCCCTAAAGGAAAGGTCTTATGGAAAGTCTAAGGATAGAAGCAGGCTTCTCACTGATGGAAATAAGTATACCTACGTCAGCTAAAATTCCCCTATTTATTCTTTCTTTGCCATTACAGTCTCCCTTCAGGACAGGACCTTGGATAACCATGTTGCAGTTTGAACCATTTATCAGGTGGAACACAATGGGGTGGGTACATGGGTGGGAAAGGATGGACCTGATTTGGTCCATTTTCTTGGATCTTGAAAACCAGCTGGCTTTTAAAATGGATCAGCAAACCATGGTCTTATAAATCTTCTTGATTTCCAGTAATATTTTTAAGGAAAAAGACAAGATTAATGACTCCCTATTATATTCACAATACATGTATAAATTTAGTACCAAGTTTTAAAAATTGTTATTTTCATAGTGTATGAAACTAGAACTACATTTAAACTAATCACCGAAAACTACTAGAACTTATCAGAGAACTTACAGGGACTTTTATGCAGCATGTCATAGTAAAAATAAACACTTCTAAATGTCCTGCATGGCTAAGTGAAGAGACCTACTTCTGGACCAGAACAGAGAGGGTGCCCAGCTATCTTAGTGTTCCAATTAAGAAGTGAGAGGAAGGCTGGAAGCTTCTATCTGAGATCAGTGGTTACCACTCTCTTTGGAATCTGTGTGACCTAAACATGGATATTGAAACCATTGAAATCAGTACCCCTCTTTAGAGAGGACAGGACAACCTCAGACGCACTGGTCTGTTCTGTAGTCCTCCTCTATACTAACTTCTGACCTTGAATTTTCATCTTCTTAAAGTCACATTTTATTCATCAAACTTCTTCTAACTTTCTCAACTTTTCTTCAGCCTGTAGACCTGGTCATGCCACTTAACTCTTCCTACATGTTGTAGTTAATTTTTATTTATTAGTTATGACTGGAACACAGGTGCCTGGACATCTGATTAAGCATTCTTCTGGGTGTTCCCAGACGAGATCGGCATTTGAATCAGAAGACTGATTAAAGGAGATGGCCCTCCCCATGAGGGTGGGGCTCATCAGTCTTTGGGGCCTAAAGAAAAAGGTAGAGGCAGAGAGAATTCATTCTTTCGACCTGACTGCCAGGCTCAAAGATCTACATCTCTACCCTTGGACTGAGACTAGAATTTACACCATTGACTTTTATGGTTCTTAGGCCTTTGGACTCAAAATGGAACTACACCATTGGCCTTCCTGCGTCTTCAGCTTACAGACAGCAGATGTGGGACTTCTCAGGCTCCATAATCATATGAACCAAATTTTCAAAGTAAATTGTATCTTTTTATTTTATTTTTTTGTCTTTTTGCCTTATCTAGGGCCGCACCCACGGCTTATAGAGGTTCCCAGGCTAGGGGTCTAACAGCAGCTGTAGCTGCCGGCCTTCGCCACAGCCACAGTAATGCGGGATCTGAGCCATGTCTGCAATCTACACCACAGCGTAGGGCAACGCTGGATCCTTAACCCACTGAGCAAGGCCAGGGATCGAACCCGCAACCTCATGGTTCCTAGTCGGATTCGTTAACCACTGAACCACGACGGGAACTCCAGTAAATTGTATCTATATCTATCTCTTATTGGTTCAATCCCTCGAGAAAACTCTTGAGTTATAGTACACTACAATTCCTACTATTTTCAGCTCTGAACTTGCCCCAGCAAATTTGAATGTTCTATGTTTTGTTCTGGCTTCCTATTAAAACTCTTAACCCACCAGGGCACAGTGGGTGAAGAATCTGACTGCAGTGGCTTGGGTTGCTGTAGAGGTGCTGCTTGGATCCCCAGCCCAGTGCAGTGGGTTAAAGGGTTGGCACTGTGGCTAGGTCGCAGAAGTGGCTCAGATCAATCTCTGGCCCAACGAATTTCATATGCTGTGGTTGTGGTCATAAAATAAAACTTAAACAAAAAACCTCCCAAACTTCTGCTGGGAAGTGTTCTTTTCAAAAATATAAAAACAATCAATTCTCATCTAGCATACTTTAAAATACAGCCATTTAATTTCTTACTTTTGCGATTAGAGAATATTTCTAGGCAATCAGTTAATACACAGATATCAGTCTCTGCCCACCTATATTTTTCTTTTCAAAATAGTCATTTAACCTACTCCTAAAGTTCAAAGCTACTTAGATATTCCAAGGCATAACAGTTACTCAGTCCTTTAAATACAGAACATTTCAACCCATGTGAACACATTAAATATTTTCTTGTAAGAGCTGTGTAAACATCTGGATAAATCTTATCCTATCATATCATCATGTACTTTAGCAACTGAAAGTCTATTCTAAGCCCATGACCACAACTACTTGCAGGGTAACAGATGATGTTCTCAATATAAGATTATGTTGCTATGGCATCAGCAAACCACGATCTTCTGAAGCCTCTTGTCTGGCCAGAACATTTTTAAAGGAAAGGAAAATATGAGTGGTTCCTGTTCTATGTTTCATGTACGATAAATATAAATTCAGTAGCAGGAATGAAAATTAATAATTTAATAGTTTTGTTGTGTATAAAATTAGAAGTACATTTGAACAAATCTCTGATAATTCCCAAAATTTACCAGTAGACTTTGCAGTATCATCACTACATTTTTACAGTTCATTAACACGTACCAAAAGTGAATATGAGATTATAAAATGTAACAGCAACATTTACCTTTTCAAGGAAGGTCACACACAGTGCAAATTTATTTTGCAGTACAATAAGTATACCTCTGACATATGTGGAATAAATTCTACAAAGCTGAAGGAATTTACCAGCCCTTTTAAATTAGATTATCTCAAGCTATTTCCAAATCCCCAACAAACAGTGAAACAGAGTTTTGTATTCCGCATGTATGAACTTGGCTAATAACAAAGATTTGCATAAGACATTCTTTCCCTATGAGGCCAAGTTTTGTTTTTCTTCATTAGTTTCTATGAATTTATATTCCAAAGTCTCTGGTTCAGACAGATTGGTTTTTCCAACTTTTGTAATATCAAAGTTATCTAAGCTGAACCTCAAAGGAGATAAGACATTCTCATAAATCTTTTGCTAAATTGTTCTACCTTAAAGAGAAAGGCTACATAAACACATTGAAAAACAGATGAAAATCAATAGTTTGTAGTTTAGAAAACCCTGGTTACATTCTCGCTCAAATAAGATAAAATGCTGACTAAACAGCTATACCCTAGAGAAAAGTTCATATAATAATTTTTCATCTACATATTTGTTTCCAGCGGCTGCTGTAACAAATTTACCACAAGTCTGGTGGCTTTAGATAGCACCCATTATTCTGTTATACTTCTGGGGACCAGTGTCACTGTGGCAAAGCAGTATCACTGTGGCAAAAGCAGAAGTACTGGAAGACCTATGCTCCCTTCAAACTCTCTAGGGGAGAAGGGGTTCCTTGGCTCTTCCAGCTTCGGTGGCTGTTAGCATCACATCACTGTAACCTCTGCCCCTGTGGTCACACTGCCTTCTATTCTGTGAGTTGTCTTCTTTTGCTTCTCATTCTTATAATATACACACATGACGAGACTGGGGCCCCCCAATTAATATAGAATAATCTCATGTCACAATACTTAACTTAATTCCATTTGCAGATCTTCCAGAGATCAAGGCCTGATATCTATAGGTGGCCACTATTCGGCCTACTAAAATCTACATGCTTTCCAATGTGTTTTACTTTTTTTCTTTTTCTTTTTTTTTGTTTATGATTTTTCCATTATAGTTGATTTGTCATCTTCTGTCAGTTTCTACTGTACAGCAAAGTGACCCAGTCATACATATATCTATATATTCGTGTTCTTTTTCTCACACTATCCTCCATCATGTTCCATCACAAGTGTCTGGATACAGTTCCTTGTGCTACACAGCAGGACCTCATTGCTTGTCTATTCCAAATGCAACAGTTTGCATCTATTAGCCCCAGACGTCCAGTCCATCCCACTCCTTCCCCCTCCCCTTAGCAACCACAAGTCTGTTCTCCAAGTCCATGCACTTCTTTTCTGTGGAAAGGTTCATTTGTGCCATATATTAGATTTCAGACATAAGTGATATCATATAGTATTTGTCTTTCTCTTTCTGACTGACTTCACTTAGTATGAGAGTCTCTAGTTCCATCCATGTTGCTGCAAATGGCATTATCTTGTTCGTTTCAATGGCTGAGTGGTATTCCATTGTGTATATATACCACATCTTCATTCACCTGTCAATGGACATTTAGGTTGTTTCCATGTCCTGGCTACTGTGAAGAGTGCTGCAATGAACATACTGGTGCATGTATGTTTTTCAAGGGAAGTTCTGTCTGAATATACGCCCAAGAGTGAGATTGCTGGGTCATATGGTAGTTCTATATTTAATTTTCTGAGGTACCTCCATACTGTTTTCCATAGTGGTTTTACCAATTTACATTCCCACCAACAGTGTAGGAGGGTACCCCTCTCTCCACACCCTCTCCAGCATTTGATATTTGTTGACTTGTTAATGATGGCCATTCTGACAGGTACGAGGTGGTACCTCAGAGTAGTTTTGATTTGCATTTCTCTAATAATTAGTGATGTTGAGCCTTTTTTCATGTGCCTGTTGGCAATTTGTATATCTCCGTTGAAGAAATGTCTGTTCAGGTCTTTTGCCCATTTTTCAATTGGATCGTTGATTTTTTTGCTGTGGAGTTGTATAAGTTGTCTGTATATTTTAGAGATTAAGGCCTTGTCAGTTAATAGTTTGAAACTATTTTCTCCCATCCCATAGGTTGTCTTTTTTTTATGGTTTCCTTCACTGTGCAATAAATACTTGAATGCTTTTACATACCAGGCCCTGGCTAGATGTTGGGGATATATTAGCCCATAAGAGTTAGAATCTACCTGTTTAGCTTAGAGGGGGAAAAATACAGCACACACTTCATAACTAATTGTGATAAATCTTCTGACATAAAAGACAAGATACTATGAGAAAACATAAGCAAAGACTATAATCTAGTTCAGGGAATAAGGAAAGGGTAATTATACTCTGGCCTCAAGGGTGTGTGCAAGTGAGGCAAAATGTTGGATGAAAAGATATTGTAGTCATTGGGCTGTAACTCTGAAGAGAGATCTGAGATAAGAGAAAAAGGGTTGCAAGCCATCCTAGTGTGGAATTCTAGTACAGTGTAGTACAATGATTGTAGCCATTCCGAAATTGTTGCAAGAGGACAAGGAAGGGGAGAAAAGGGCCCAGATCTAAGCCCCAAGTAATGGGTAAAATAGAAAGTAACAGGGTAGGTAAGTGTTTCAGAGAGGTTCAAAGTTCTTGCAACAAGCAGCTCTAGACAGTTCAGTGTGACTAACTAGTGGGAAGGGACACAAGACCAAACTAGAAAGCTAGGTTACAACCAGATAATGCAGACTAAAGATTTTAACCTTTACTTTAAGAACATTTGGAAACCACAAATATTTTAAACAAGTGTCATAAACACATGTACATTTTTAAATGCTCTCTCTGGTTATCACATGAAGAATCAATAGGAAGAAGGCAATGGCAGGTTGAAGGGACCAGGTGTGGCGATATTACCACGGTGCAGGCAAGGGATACAGGTGGCTCTGACTGAACTAGAGGCAGCGGACATTGGGAGGAAAGGCAGACGGATTTAGGAAGTGTTGGTAGTGGATTCAATAGTGTTTGATGACTGGTTGGATGGGAGTGTTCGGGAGAGAGAAGAGTCTACCATAATCCCCAAATATTTGAGTTACTCAGTGGATGGCAGTCGTATAAACTGAGATAAAGAATACTGGAATAGAGGAAGGTTGTAGGAGGGGAAGATGAGCTTAGTTTCGAAGTTCTTGAAGATCAGATGAGTGTGAAGTCTACATGCCAGAGAGAAAGAGATATTACAGCTACAGGGCTGTAACTTGGAAGAGATATCTAAGAGATACAGGTTTGAAGCCACCCTTCATACATAACATGATTGCAGTTATGCCCAAGTCTTGTACGGCGAATACCATAAGAGAAGAGGGCCTAGCAAGTTCTCATTGAGGCTCAGAGGTAACAAACCCGTCTAGTATCCATGAAGACGTTTGATCCCTGGCTTCACTCAGTGGGTTAAGGATCCAGCATTGCCATGAACTGTGGTGTAGGTCACAGACCTGGCTTGGATCCCACATTGCTGTTGCTGTAGTGTAGGCCAGCAGCTGCAGCTTGATTAGATCCCTAGCCTGAGAACCTCCATACGCCATAGGAGTGGCACTAAAAAGCAAAAAAAAGAAGGGGGGAGGGCCCTTATCCAAGCCCCGAGAAAAGCAAAAGGAAGAATAAAAGTTAGCAAAACATGCTAAGAAATTGTGGATGAAAAACAAAACCAAAACCCAACAAACCATGATAGTAGGCTATTATGGAAGAAGCCAAGGAAAGCAAAACTCTTGGTTTAGTCCTATTCTAAGTTTAGATAAACAGAGGAAGTATTTACCCAAAAGGTTATTTTTAATTGTTATTTTTCAGTCTACGAACTAGAAGGCAAGGAACATGTTTACTTGGACATTTTCAAACTTCACAGACGAGACCTAAGTTCTTTGTTGGGAAGAAAAAATATATATATTATTTTAAGCCTCACACAATGAATGAATGGGTTATTAATAATGATATATCTAAAATCCATAATCCTCTTGCAGATAGCAACCGAAATTGGCATGAAGCACTTTGGAGGCCAAGTTGATAAAGCAGTGATCATTTATCAATAGTTCTCCAACAGTTTTTGGTCCATGAAAACGTCACCTACATGTTGTATTGATGATTATAATGATGAAAATAATATTTCCAAATTGGATTATTATAAGATCTCTCTCTCTCTCTCTGTAAAGAATAAGTTTACAGATTTGTTTTGCTGTTGTTAGGCAATTGGTATAACACCATTTTACAGATCAAAAAGACAAGAGGAAAAACTTCTGGGCAATTTACTCTGCTTTGTTGAGACCCACTTTTCTCGACTTTAAAATGGATATGTCTTGTTCTCTAAGTTTATTTTGAAGATCACTGAATATATATTTAAAATATCTGCAAGTACTTTGCACATAGCAGAGACTTAATAGATAGTTATTAGTACCAATACAAGGGAGCAAAAAGCTACTGGCATATAACACAGAACACACTTTGGTAAGATTACATAATTTTACAAAATATTATTAGCATTCTTTTTGCATAGACTGTCTCATGCAAATTTTTAAAAATTATGTTTAAAATAACAGTGGTTCAACAGTAGATGAGGAAGTTATGAATCATTTTATATTATTTCCTTTCCCCTTGCAATAAACAGAATATATCTTCACACTGAAATTGCAGCTGACTCAATACCCTAACTATTTGTCCCATTTCACTTATTGTTTGTATTTGTTAATACATTTAAATAACTATATTTGAGCACCTGCTGTAAAAGCAGCTGAGGGGAGACTCAAGTCTGCTCTCATGCAGCCTGTAGTCCAGAAGGGGAGCCAGACACTAAACACAAAATTATAAATGAGTTCAGTGCCACAAAGGAAAAGGACAGTTTGCTCCTTTTCCAGGCCTGACATATTTCACAGAGCCCAGAGAACTCTGAATTCTTGAGGGACCTCACCACTTCTCTCATAATTTACAACAATCACTTGGCTGGTCTGATTAACGTACACAGCTAACACACTTTTACTAACATGAGAAGAAAATATCTGCATATCACCATGTGACGATGAAAGTATTTTCACTTATTCATCATCTCAGAAATAGGACATATATTATTTTTCTTAGAAGCAGACTCTTCTGGCATGATTCTCAATAGACAGAATTGTTTGTCCATCTAGTAAACAGGTAATTATTGCCTTGCTGTTCATTAGTTCATTCATTGAAGCAATCTACATGTCAGGCAATAATGTAAGTCAAATGGTAGAGTCAGCACATGAAAATGAATAAGACAGCATCTGCCCTCAAAGAGTTCAATGAGTCCTTCAGGAAACTGTGTGCCTAAAAATCAACGTGACCTTTAAATTTTCTTTTTGCAACTTCCTCTGTTGAATGAATGATGACTTCAGAGCTTCATAAATGCCAAGTTTTTAAAATATATTATTTCAATTAATTTTCACCAGCACTCATGAGGCTTGCGAGGCGGGTATTTGTATCTTCCTTTACCGATGAGGATGAGGACACAGAGCGTGACGTCACCTCTTCCCCAGTCTATCTGCAGCGCTTTCCCTTGCTGAAGTTTCTGATTGCAAGTTCTGCTTATTTCCATCTATCTCCAGCTTTCAGGAGTGGTTTTCTGAAAACCCAAATATGACGCTACCCCTGTCCTGTTTAGTATCTTGCAAGACTTTCAGGGAAAGTGAAAATGGGAATGTAAATTAAAATAAATGTACTATTTACAACAGTATTTAGCCACTTAAGATGAAGTCACATACTGAGGGAAAAGCTTATGATATAATAGTACGTACAAATAATTAGAAATTACAATATCTACAATGATAGAAAATACATAAGCAAGCATTTGATAAGGAAAGAAAAAAGGCAAAAAATAACAATAGTTGTTTTAGGATATTGTTTCAAAACACTTCATGTTATTAATACATTGGTTTAACAATTTTTATTTTATTTTTTGCTTTTCAGGGTCGTACTCATGGCATATAGGACATTCCCAGGCTAGGGGTCGAAGCAGAGCTACAGCTGCTGGCCCATGCCACAGCCACACAACGCAGGATCAGCCACGTGTGCGACCTACACCACAGCTCATGGCAACGCTGGATCCTTAACCCACTGAGTAAGACCAGGGATCAAACCTGGATCCTCATGGATACTAGTCGGGTTTGTTTCTGCTGTGCCACAATGGGAACTCCCTGTTTTAAACATTTTTAAATGAAGGAGAAAATGAAACCCTAAACTACTGCTAGCTGGCCCCTTTCCCCAAGATTAAGTTTAATCCTGAGTCTTACAGTCCTTCCATAACCCTACATCAACATACCTTTAAGCATAATTTCTCTGTATATTATTTCCCAAACATTTCACTAACTTTCATGTCTACATTTCTTTGCTCATATTGGTCCCTATAGCAGATAAGGTCTCTGGCTCCTTCTACCAGTTGATCTTGTGTCATTTTGTACAGCATTCTATTCTCTACCCTGCACATTCTATCATAATTATTAGCTCATCTGTCAGGCTCTCTCACTACTCACAATTCCTTGAAAGCATGAGGGACATCTATTTTTTTTTTAATTTTTTAATATGGCAGAGAGTAGGTGTGCAACAT
This sequence comes from Catagonus wagneri, assembly GCA_004024745.2. Lineage (NCBI taxonomy): Eukaryota > Metazoa > Chordata > Mammalia > Artiodactyla > Tayassuidae > Catagonus > Catagonus wagneri. The sequence continues at coordinate 27,200,388 of PVHT020000077.1, read as the reverse complement.
AATCACATTAAAAAATTATTCTTGTACACTTCCATAAGTGAGAACATTTGCTATTGATATGAGGTTTTGATGGTGTCCAATGGCAGGTTAGGATGGTAAATGGATTCTACTTTGACATTTTAATTCTGCTCCCAATTCTGCAAACTTCCTAATTCTTTAGTGACTGAAAAATTCCAATTCAAAGTAAGGTCAGAATTGTGCTAGTCTGCTCATGACTTCAGTTATCCATATTTCACGGTGAGGACTTAGCCAATGGAAGGTCAAATTTCTTACTTTGCTCACTCTTCAAAATACTTGTAAGCATCATGTTTCAGATTTGCTTGAGACTGAGGATGAAAGATAAGACATGACAGGATCTATGCTCTGGAGATCTATGTATCACTGCCTTAGGTTAGGCTAACTAGAAACGGAGCCCAAGACAAAGATTTGGTGCACATGACTGAAGGGAGGGTTCTCAGGAGAAAAGAAGAGAGGAATGCAGGCTAAGCAGGGAAAGAAGCAAGGTAAGACTATGTGGTCTCAGCTGGAGTCTGACTTCAGCTTGATCCCCGGAGCGAGCTCTGGAGCATAAACTGCCCCAGAGTTGACCTCGCCTTGAAACAAAGTGAGTAGGTATTTGTACCTCCATGTCAGTTAGTCACTGGCTGTAAGTGGACAGAGTTAGGAGATGAGCATATAAAGCCCAGAGAAATGCAAATGATTTTAAGCCATAAGTGATTCTGAAGAGAAGAGAGGAGCTGTGAGTCATTAGCAACTAACACTCACAGGAACTGGGAATGGGTCCACAAGCTTAGTAAGAGAGCACCAAAAGTGAAAAAAGTCACACAAAAGCACAACCTCCAAGTGACAGCATAAGTCGCTTAAAAAGAAAAAAAAAAGAATATAAAGCAGCAAGAGACAATTTCAAAGATACACATCATAAGATTTCTAACTTAGCCAACTAGCTCAACCAGCAGTTGTCCGTATTTATCTGTGTATTCTAACATTATCTGTAGAAGGTCCTTAAAACCTGATTCTTCCATTAGGTGATTGTGTCATGTGAGACATGGATGTTTCTCAGTTCCCGTTTCTAGCTGTGCATCTTGAAATTGCTTCCTTGGATTATTTTAATCTTATCAAAGCCGTCATATGTGTGACTCAAACTGCCAAAGGAAGGCTTCTTCATTTCCACAGAATCAGTCCTACATGGCTGATCGGATAGCAGTTGGATTATTCTCTTAAAAGCAGCTCATTCTCTGCACAAAGTATGTGCACATCAGGTTTGCTCCTTATTTCCCTAAGTCAGAGATCAAGTTCAAGAAGAATTTCAAGCCAAGATGAAAAGAGTTCTCCTCCAAGGTAAAAAATGTCTTTTGCTATAAGCCATACCAAACTTTTCACATGGAAATTGTTGTGAACAACTGAACACTGCATGATCTGAGTCACAGCATTCATTTTCTCCCCCCACAAATATTCATTAGAAACTAACTAGAGCCAAAGAAAGACACTAAAGCTATGTTTGGCAGATGAAATAAAACAACGTGAAACATCGCCATATCAATCAAAACTTTTAATAGCAAGGGGAGTTAAAAAAAAAAAGCCCAGTAAAGGAAATAAATGAGACGGCAGGCATGGTAACTAAAGCAGAGCTGTGGAACCTAGGTGTTGAATGCTCTGACTTTATCTTGCCCCATGTCCTTGAAAACCATTCATCTAACTAGATTTACAGTTTAGGCAACACTGTTGACTAGTAGTGATTTGATTAAGGCCACACAACTTGGTTCATGAAACCACGTTATCTGGTTCCAAGTCTAGTATATTTTATTTCACATCACAGCTAAAGATATGGTTCTTGCCTTCTGAAGTTTTGTACCCTGTCTGGAAATAAAAATGCACAAAATACCAACACAAGTTGTGTGATCTTAGCACTACGTAAATGCTGAAGAGTAAATGTTAGAAATTCAGAAGAGATGTGAAATTGAACTCTCTTGAGTCATTCTCAGAAAAAAATTGATGAAGAAATTTCAATGTCAAGTGTAAAACTTCTAAATGTTCTATGTAAGAATAGACTGTGGTAATTACCTTTTTGTGGGGGGTTTGCAGGGAGGAGACAGATAATGAGAAAAAGCCAAGTAATCAAAACTTCAATTCCATTTTTTTAAATGCTTCTGTTCCCCAATAACCCATCCTCTGAATGTTTCCATAATCAAATTGAGCCTGACCTTCTTTTCTCCTCTTTCTTGTCTTTTCCTTTATCTTTCAGTTTGTAGATTTTGAACTAAGATAGATTAGGAGTTCTCATTGTGGCTCAGAAGGTTAAGAACCCAACCAGTTTCCATGAGGGTGTGGGTTTGATCCCTGACCTCGCTCAGTGGCTTACAGATCTGGTGTAACTGCAAGTTGTGGCATAGGTCACAGATGCGGCTCAGATCCCAGATTGTTGTGGCTGTGGTATAAACAGCCAGCTATGGCTCTGATTCAACCCCTAGCCTGGGAACTGCCATGTGCCCTGGGTGCAGCGCTAAAAAAAAGACAAAAAAGAAAAAAAAAAAGCTTAAGAAACACTGAAGTGTAAAGTGACTAAGAAATGTTATCATCTCCTCCTTTCTTTCACTATATGAAAAGCAACTGACTAGTGACCTGTCTTAATCAACATCCTCAATCTCAGGCCCTGACTTCTCTTGCACCCTACCTGAGTCTGGGCCCTCCAGGTGTGACAAGCTACCAAGCTGCACTCGTCTCAGCCTCCAGCAGGCGGCAGTCTAGCAGCAGTCAGAAAAGCAAGGACTTCCTGCTGAAGGCAGGGGTTATCTGCCTTCAACAGCAAGTGCTGCTGGTTGTGCAGGCTCTGATCTCAAAATCCTATCTGATTTTGACCTCTGACCTGTTCCTAATTTCCCAGTTTTGCATTAGGCAGACTTGAGCTTGCTGTCTCTCATTTCCAGACTTCGTGTAAGCTCTGTCTCCCAACTTAATCTTCCCTTCAGGTCAATGCTGGTTGGTTCCTGCCCCACTCTACACTCTGTTTCTGGTTCTGTGCTGTTTTTCAGCCGCCTCATGGTTTTCCTCCCTCTGGCTTCAGGCTCTGTGTGACAGGTCATGTTGTTTCCCACAAACTTAGCCAGTTACCTAATAAAGATCACTAATGTGAGATTCATTATTTTGTTAGTTTTGTAAAGGCCACAGCTCTAATAGCTTCATCGAGTCATACGTCTAGAAGAGTAGTTTTAAACTCTATAATCGAAGACACTTTCCACCAAATATTAGGGTCATTATTTATAATGTCTTACTTGCCTATAAACTGATTATAATTAGATACCAAAAAAATCAAAAATCAAATATAAAGTCAATTAAACTGTCAGAGTGAAAACATTCACCTCTTTAAGAGGATGAATAAAGGCAGTAATTCCGGTTACCAAAGTTCTGTAGGTTCTGCAGTTTTTTCTGTTTTAAATCAATCTCATGAAGAAAGGAGTTGGCAGCATCTGGCACAGTTGCAGGTCTGGCTGCTGAAAGAACAGCAGCAGCAGGCGGGTTCACCATGCGAAGAGCAAAAGCGCAGTCAGGACAGGATTGCCTGCACCTGACATCAGATCTTATTCCCTTGGATGACTGATATTTTTTAAAAGATTAATTTATATAATCCAGAGCTGTATCCTACACCAGTTCTAAGCTACCTGCTTGTTTCAGGGAGGAGCTGAGTTTTTAGGTCTGAACAACAGACAGGAATGTGGGTGGAGACAATCTGGGGCTTTCGGGAAGTAGAGAGGGTGGGAGATGTGAAGAAGGTAGGAAAAGACTGAACACAGTTTCAGGATTTCTAAATCACTTCCAGTTGTTCCGATTCCCCAGTGAGTAACTTAGAAAAGCACTACTGACTTTGGCACATGAGGCCAGCACTTGCGCCTTGGCACAGATGGCAGGGCTCTGCTCTGAGTCTAAAAGCGGACTTTGCTGGGGAAAGAGGTTCACTGGCTATAATGTGGTAGAAGGTCACAATTACTGACGTCAGATTTAGAGTATGAAAGTCCAGCTGACAAATCTCTTTCCAAAAAAATTAGGACTATATTCGAGCTTCATGAGATCGTGACTATGTTCACAATTTTCACCTTGCCAGATTTCTGAGGATTTCAGAGTGAGGCCGCATATGTCCGGCTGTTACTGCATTAAGATACATTCTTATTTTACTGACACATAAATTTAGAAGTCAAAATGAAATGGTGTTTTTACATTTAATGAAAGATTTTGTATTATAAGGTAACACTGCTGATTAAAGGTCAATTTCACAAGTTAGGAAGAGTTCTGTACACAGTAGTGGATCTGATTAGGGTCCTATGAATGCCAATGAGAATCTGAACCCCTCAGGTATCAAACATCTTCACGTAAAAAAAAAAAAATACTCCTTTATATGTGTGATCAGCTTCTTGAATCAAGATGGGTTCTCCAATACAAGCTATGCCCTGATCAAAATGTAGACATGGGAACTAACTAACCATCCTCAAAATTGTTATCCATATTGTTTTTTTTAATACAAAGGGCAGTGTATTAAGAAAAAAAAAAAAGGAAAAACAGAAGGAACTATATGCAGAGATAAAGCAACTAAAATCTAAATGTGACTCACTATAAAGAAAGGCAGCTAAAGGCAGACCAACCAACATCTTCTTCAGGTTTTCAGGAAATAATCTAACAACATGATAGAAAAGCTACAGCATGTATTCAAACTGATGAGCCATTTGTGATAAGTAGCATTTCAGCCAAAGTGTTTAGTACAAGCTTCCCTTTGATAAAGGAAGGGAATCATTAAAAATCTTCATTGAAGAAATATATTTGCTTATTTAGATTTTTATGTTTGCATGTTTAACAAACATGTTTTATTTGCTCGCACATTCATTCATTCATGTACTCTATTTCGTACTGACACAAACAGTAAATGTACGCTATACTATAAGTAAATGAAGTGGTGAAGAGACTGATATCAAAGAAAACGAGGTTTATGAGTTTTGTGAAACCTATAGTCCACATAGATTTTAAAATAGGCCATCAAAAGGGCTTTTAACATTTTAAAATGTTAACAGTTTTAACATTTAAAACTGTTAAAGTTCTATACTTGACAATTCCTCTTTGAGAGTAGAGTAGTTGTGTCAGATGCTATTATTGTTTTGTTTTTAATATGAAGAAGAAGGATTGGGAAATCAGAAGTAGACAGACAAGATATGATGACTGAAACATGAACTGGAGTTATGTAAAGTACATAAGTCCTTAATGAATATTTGTGGATTACTCTGAATGAAATGTTTAAATCCAAGTGGTATACAGTGAAAGATTTGGTGAGGAACCACATATCTGAAGGGATATTGTGTTTCATGGCTATGTCAGCTGTGTGACAAGTAAATATTAGCAAGGAGAAAGATGAAAGTGAAACAGACATGGTTTTGAAACTAGTTATTTGATGTTTTTTGTGCTGGTTAAAAAAATCAGGGATTTCTCATTTTTTACTGCTTAAAATGCTGGCTTCCCAAAGTACATTACTTATTAAAAACAATTATAATAATTGTCTTTTTATGAAACTTTACCAGATCCTCCAGGGAGTGGTTTCTGCCAATATCATCTGGACACATGATGGCAATATGGCAATGATATAATATAAGGACATTCAGATTTTTACTTTATGACCTTCCACTTGAAGATATACTCACTAAAATACATCATGCCCAAGTATGGCATGTCTGGGTTCTATTCTGGGGACTCAAAAAAAAAAAAGAAAATATTCTAAGATTCTGTGTTCACAGAAGCGCCACAGCAAAACCTTCCTTGGAGCAACCAAATGAGACAAATACCAAAACATAAGCACTGCTACTGAAGATTAAGTTCTAGAACAAGGGTTCTCAGTGGGGCAGCTAGTGACTTTCAGAGCCATCTGGAAAATGTGCAGGGACATTTAAGTCCCCCAATGACTAGTGTTGAGCCTCTGTAAGATTTAGTGGTGGGGAAGGCAAGGCAGGCTGCATTAATACATGTTGCATTGTGTGATTCCAAGAGTGGCAAACAGCAGAATCTTCCTATGTCTTTTGTGTGGGTGCGTCCAATCATTTATACAATGAAGCACACATTATTTTAAGTTATTTCCTTTAGCTCTTTTCTATATTAGGGTTGGGAAATAATATTGATTACTTTTTAAAGTTATATATGTTGGTAGAATGAATGGATTTTGTCTCATGACAGTAAAGAAGGTCTTACCAGATAGTTGTTATTTTGGGGACTAGTAGGGTTTGGGGAATCTCTGTTCCATAAAAATCCCTCAAAATATGAACAAAAGGAGGTATAGGCAACCAAAGCACAGAGAGTCCAAGGGTCACAGCAGAATAAGCCCAACAAAACCACTGAGTTTTACAAGACCTTCTATTCTGTGCTGGCCAAATCATATTCCTGGGAGCGGCTCCATCTTTGTCTTTGGAGATGATCTTTCAGATAACCAAATTCTAAGCTGGCTGTTAGTGACATAGTTGTATAAAGAATGATAACTTTGTAGGTAAGAAATGATTACCCCCCCCCCAAAAAAAAAGATTTAAGAGGGGAAAGGACAGTGATAAGCCATAAACAAAGGAGAGAAGATAAATAACCCTCAGCACTGGAAAATGGCAAGAAAAAGAATGTAGAAAAGCAGGATATGAGTGAATGCGTGCCTACGGACCTATAAACATATCTTACTCATCTCAGTACTTCTGAGACTGTTTATACTTAGGACACAGCATAAGTTATTAATAATATATTGAAATAAATATAGGAAATAAAGAATGAACAAGGTGGCAAAATTAGATATATCACAAAATTACAAAGGTTTCTTGAAAAGGACAATCAAGAATAATACCTGTTTTGTTGGAATTTGTTCCCCTTCCCCTAAAATGACCCGACTTCTTTCAGTCTCTTTCTGAGCTCATTCTTTTAGTCGTGCTTAGAAATGAGTCTTGTTCACAGGGCCACCACCTCCCCCTACCCTATTATTTTGGACTAATCAGATTTTCTGCCTCCCCTCAGTCAGCAATCCAGTGTATCTGATCACTAGACTTGCGTCTCTGATGCTGATAGATCCTCTCTGGGAGAAACAAAAGACATTATACACTAAGTCATTTAAGTCATCCCAGAAAGAGACTGAATTAATTTACATCTCAGGGGAAATTTGAAACTGGAGTCTCCTATCCTGAGGTCCCTCTACTTCCTGAGAAAAGTTAATTTAGGTCATTTTCCGATACCCTGCAAGATGAGCAACTGTTCCTGTGAATGAATCCAAATAAAAGCATAATGAAAATGTGGGATAAGTCAGTCCTCTGAGGGAGTTCTCCAGCTGAGGCTCCGGATTTCTCAGTCTCCTGGACCTTGGCCCATGGAGGCTTAAGAAGGTATATTTTACAATATTTTAAAAATCAGATCTAGATTTTATTATTCATATGACACTGACACATGTTAAGTCTAGCCTAATTAGGATTTTACTACATATTTATTTCAAAGAAGTCTTTATTTAGATAAGGAAAAATAGAAAGGAGTTCCCACTGTGGTGCACCGGGATCAGTGGCATCTCTGTAACACAAGGACACAAGTTCGATCCCTGATCCCTGGCTCAGATCTGATCCCTGGCCTGGGAACTCCATATGCCACGTGGTGGCCAAAGGGAAAAAAAAGACAGAGAGAGAAGGCAGACATGTTTAAGACATTTGCAAAAATCATTTTTGGCATCATTTTGGTAAATAAATATCTTGTGATCATGTCAAGAGATTAGGGAGATGAGCATATCATTGATTATTTGGTCAATTTTAATGATGGATTCCTCTGAAACTAAAAAGGAAGTAATCCATAGTTTAGCAAACTGAAATATCCCTCTATTTTCTCAGCAATATATTACTTTAAATGACTGCATATACCATGGTGAAATTTGTCTTTATTCTTTAAGAACTTTAAAACAACTATTAAAACTGTATAATTTTTGCTTTACAGTACATTTCTATGTGATTTTTAACACTGATTCCCCAAATCATACGTTCTTTATCAACAAACAGGATATACAGCTTCGATGTTGCACGGCAATGTCTCACAGACATCATTATATAAACACTAAAAAAGATTTCTATCAAAACATCTGGTAAACAGAAGTCAAACTGAACTTAGCTGGTGATGCGTGTATTTTTCTAACTTTTTCAACTTGGTTTTATATACATATAATTTTTTTTTTTTTGTCTTTTTAGGGCTGCACCCTCATCATATGGAGGTAGAGGTTCCCAGGCTAGGGGTCAAATCAGAACTATAGCTGCTGGCCTACACCACAGCAACGTGGGATCCGAGCCACGTCTGTGACCTACACCACGGCTCATGGCAAAGCTGGATCCTTAACCTGGATCCTGAGTGAGGCCAGGGATCAAACATGCGTCCTCATGGATAATAGGCTCATTAACCACTGTGCCACGACGGGAACTCCTGGTTATTTATCTTAAATGAGATGTAAGTATATTTTTTTTTCCAGGAGAAATTTAAAACACATTGTACTTTATGTATTTTTTATGATAGTCGTGACATTTGTTTTGTCGGCATCCTTCAAAGTATTGTGTGTTGAAGTTCCCGTCGTGGCTCAGTGGTTAACGAATCCAACTAGGAACCATGAGGTTGCGGGTTCGATCCCTGGCCTTGCTCAGTGGGTTAAGGATCCGGCGTTGCCGTGAGCTGTGGTGAAGGTTGCAGATGCGGCTTGGATCCCGCATTGCTGTGGCTGTGGCGAAGGCCGGCGGCTACAGCTCCTGTTAGACCCCTAGCCTGGGAACCTCCATATGCCACGGGTGCGGCCATAGATAAAGGCAAAAAGACAAAAAAAAAAAACAACAACAACAGAAAAACAAAGTATTGTGTGACTTTTTCAAATAGCTACTTTAGACTGGACTAAAAAACTTTTCTTAGCAGTGAATTTAAAAATACTCTGCACATTTGCCTCTGCCAGCTGTCTTACCTAAAGAATCCCAACTCGCTCCCATGGCTACTCACGCTTTCCTCCACTTTGACTATTTTTCAACATATTTTGTTTGCTTTTAAAAAATAAAAAAATACAGTTTTCACAATTTCTACGGATGCTGCCCCATTCAATGTGAGAATGTCTGAAGAATTCTAAAATCACACTGTCAGTGAATAATAAAAGCATATCATAAACCAAGACAATTTAGAATCTATTGTAGTCCAGGAAATGTAACAAAACCACTAAATACCTGAAGATATTCCAAAGCAAACTGGCTTTACCGAAGCAGCAGACTTCAATAAAAGAGGTTGGAACGTTTGTTAATTTTTTCTTTTAATTCATTCATTTGTTTCAACTTGAAACAAATGAACCACATAAATTGAATAGTTAACTGTGTTCGTGTGATCATGTCTTCATTCTTTATGGGGTGGTTTTAAAACAATGGGTATCATTTTGTGAAGCAATCTGTATACAAGCATTCTAAAGTATTGTTTGAAACGTAAATTTGTGTGATTCTTTTTGAGTGTAATTTGGCTGCAATATTTTAAAATATAGACATATGACTTAGAAATACTACTTTTAGAAATCTGTCCTATAACAGACAGCGTAAACATCTTAGCAGGATGTTTAATTCATTATTGCATGCAACTGCAAGATTTTGAACAACCTAAATATCCGTAAGTAGAAGAAGGATTAAATATACATTCACAGAATGGAATATCTATTATTTTCTAACTTGAAAATATGTCCAAAACATTTTAAGTTAAAAAAATGCAAGCTTCTGACCTCCCAATGTAGGATGATAGCAATTTTTAAAAATCTGTATATTTTTCTATCTCTGTGTAGAAACAGAAATATAAATATGCCCTGAGATCATAAATAAGTTTGGAAAGAGATCATCACATTAGGCAAATACGTAGAATTCTGTATTTACAACACAACATTAGATTGATGACTTGCTTTACAAAACCTGAACAAAAATGCCTCCATAGGAGTTCCCGTTGTGGCTCAGGGGTAACGAACCTGACTAGTATCCATGAGGATGTGGGTTTGATACCTGAGCCTTGATCAGTTTTAGGATCCGGCGTTGCTGTGGTGTAGGCCGGCAGCTCCATCTCCAATTCAACCCCTAGCCTGGGAACTTTCAAATGTCAGGGTGCAGTCAAAAAGCAAAAAAGAAAAAAAAAAAAAAAAAAAAAGGGAGCCTCCATAGTTTTCAGACAGGAGGAAGATATTTGATTAATGGAGGTTACAGGAAGTTATTAGCAAATTCTAGATTATAGCAAGTTGATAACACAGGCTGTAAATATCCTACCAAAATGAACATGGAAGCATTCTACTTCTAAGAATAGATCTTGGCAGAGTTGAGGAATCTCCATGAAGATGATAGCTCATGATTAAAGACAGATGTGGCCAATGGCTATTTTTACCCAAATCCTGCCCTGCACAGTAACTGTGTACAGGTGTCCTTCTGTCCTCCTTGGAGCTCAGTATCTGGTTTAGTGCCTGACAGAGAGTAAGCACACAACAAATACGTTATGAATGGATGACCAAGCTCCCAATGTTTAGCAGCTGGTGGAACAGGTAGGTGCGGGAAATTAAACAATGGACAAAGATGTATTCAAGGGGTGACTGTCATTCACTATGATGATGTGAAACCTAAAGAAAATCACAGACCAACAAAGCAGTTGTCACCACGATCACTTCTGAAAAGTGATGTGGTAGCAAGCTTAGAGAAAAAGCTGAATTATGTACGGAAGATGGAGTCTTAGCTGCCTACCTCTTAGGACATTTCATTTCCTTTCTTTCTTCTCTCTCTACAAAACTTTTCTTCTTTGCTTTAGTCTTTAGTGCACGATTAGACCACCACCAATGAACTACATTCACTTCAAACTATCTCCCCTACTGGCTGAACTTGTCAGAAGAATAACTGGCCAATACAAAGCAGCTTTTTATAAAGGAGCCAGAACTGAGATGACAGTTATCAGTGTAAGCAGAGTAAAGTTTTACTAGTACAGTGAAACCCTACCTCAAAAGCATAGCCCTGTTGGATTTTCATCTGGGAAAGAATAGGAGCAAAGACACCAAGAAAGCAGGAGGAGTACAAAAATTGGTGGTTTCCTCAAAGGCAAAGACTGGGATTTTTTCCTTTTTCAGTCACCTCTGAGGCATATGGGGTTCCCAGGCCAGGGATTGGATCTGAGCCACAGCTGCAGCAATGCCAGATCCTTTAACCCACTGAGCCAGACTGGGGATTGAACATGCATCCTGGTGCTGTAGAGTCACCACCGCCTATCCCATTGAGCCACAGCGAGGACTCCAAGACTGGGATTTTGAGAGGCACAGATGTAAAGCCACATGTTATAAATAACAGCAACAGCCAGCAATGAAAACGCCATCTTTAAAAATTTACAATACGGACGGTACACTTGTGCACACAAACATCAGAAAGTAGCACTATTTTAAAAAGACAACTTGTATATTTAATGAAAGGTCATTGATACTTAAACTGTAAACTTCCTTCTGCTACCACCAGGGATATGCAAAACATAGTGGCAAGCACTTAACCACCTCCACCATCATATTTAAAAACATAAATTTCTGCATTTCCTAAAATAAGGATGCGGAAATGGTAATCTCTTGGCTAGCAAATTAAGCAGGAGCTCTTGGAATAAAGAGTAGACAATGTACGAAGTGAACAAGATTCCAAATTTTAAAGTTCAGTAGAAATTTGTGTAGAAAATGAAAAGAGTGAAAAAAAAAGACCTATGTTTAGGTGATAACATTCACTTTCTGTCTTTAAAATGAAAATTCACTAAGTTATATACATGCTCAATTACGTGGCATTTTTTATATCTCAGTTTCACAAAATCTGAGAAAATTTTACTTTTAAAAGAAGTTAGAATTTCCCCTTGATCTTTACAAAGGTAATTTACTTGAGAAAATTGAACACAAAAACCCCACTTTATTAATCTAAAAGTTTTAAACACATTAAAACAAATTTAAAAATATATCATTTACTATCTTTTCCTCCTATCAATCACACATAGTGGTCACTGCTCATTCAAGACAGATCCAATTAACTTTCTACTCTAATGCCATTTATTAAATCAGAGAGATAATCTTTACAGTAATCCATATTTCATTAAAAACTGAATAGAATGCATAATTTCAGACACTAAACTGATAGGGGATAAAGAATACTTTGTCTATTATGGAGCAATAATCATAAACCAATGCTCTATAACACTCTGCAAATGTGTTTCAAAGAGGCCAAACTGGATTTTAATCTCTTTCCCCTACAATCGGATAAATACAGAAAAAAAGAGGCAGAGCTCATGTTTGTTAACATAATATTGCAATAAAATTAATGTAATCCTTTTGATGTGAGGATTCACTCTAAAGACGCGTTTTTAATTGCTAAGAATAAAAATAATGTTTTCTATTGTTTAACATTTGCCTTCTTCAAAATCAAAGGATTAAAATAAGAAATCTGTATTGCCACTATATTAAGCTAATATCAACAAATAATATGGTGTATGTGTGTGTTTGTAGAAAGGGTGCACCTTCAATACTGCTTGGAAATCCCCTCACCTGCATAGCCAAGTTCATCATTTACAAACATTTCTTCCCACATAACTGCAAGACAATTGAACTAAATTTCCACCACACGAAAAAGACACCCTTCCAGTTTCCAACAGCATGCTCCTCATTTTCTTCTGAGCCCCGGTCAGTGGACACTTTAACATTCATATTTTACTAACAGTCTGTTAAAAGTGATCGAAGCCTTTTCTGTCTCGCTCCTCAAAATTCTTCCAAGCTTCTGCCCCCTGCCTAATTCCAAAGTCACTTCTATATATTTAGATATTTGTCCCAGCAGGACCCCACTTCCAGGTACCAAAATTTATATCAGTTACTTTTAGACTGTCAAAAACTGTCATGCATTTGTCGGTTTAAACAATGCAAGTTTATCATCTATGGTTCTAAAGGTCAGATATCCTAAATGAATCTTATGGGTCTAGAATTAAGGTGTTGGCAAGCCTGTGTTCCTTCTAGAGGCTCAAAGGGGAAAACTGTTCCTTTGTCTTTTCCAGTTTCCTGAGGCCATCTGCATTCCTCGGTTCATGATCTCCTCTTCTTTCGCAAAGCATATCACTCCAGTCTTTGTTTTTGTCCTCACACTCCTTCTCCAACCCTGATCTTCCCCCCTGCCACTTAAGAGGACTCTTGTGATTACACTGAGGCCACCTGGATAACTCAGGATAATTTCCTCAAGATCCTTAACTTCATATATCTGCAAAGTCTCTTTGCCATGTAAGGTAACATATTTACATGATCTGGGGATTAGAACATGGACATCTTTGCAGGGTCCATTATTCAGCCTACCACAGAACCCCAAACCAAGAAATTACTAAGATTACACTAAATTCTAAAGTTCTCCTTGATAAACAGCTGGCATCCTCAGTGTGATGCTATCATTATCATTAATTACTGAATAAAATATCTAGATTGGTCTTTAATAACATTAGAGAAACGATTACCATAGTAGACCTCTGGAAACTATACTGCCTTGGTTAACTTGAAGATGGGAATTAAACATTGACAATCAAACTAGTGATTCTAGATAGGCAGTGCGGAACGTGTGCAGTATACTGAAAAAAGTATGAGGGATTAGTTTCTGGTTCTACACTTCCAACAGTCTGTTCTTCTTTGGAAAAATCAAATCATCAATGAACATCAGATTTCTTATCCATAAAGCGAAGGCATGAGTTCAACCAGGGGTTCTAAACTTTTAGCATAAAATCATTTTGTAAAAGAAATACTACGTGGAATTTAAATATTTTATTATTTTAAGTTTTTTTAAATTCAAATTTATTTACAAATACCAGTTCCATTACTTCTTATAAAGCCAATCAGTGAAAACGTAAGTGCTGTTCAGTAGTAGATTTGAACTCAGGAGTTGAGTTCAAGTGAGTGGTAGCTGTAGTATTTTAGGAACATATTTATTTTAATATTTCCTTGGTTACATATTATCAATATATGTAATTACAAATGATTCTATTGTTTTAGTTATTCACTTTGCCAATTCAAAATACACTTAAGAATAGAGGAGAATTTTATTTTTATATTTTTTCAGATAAAAACTCAATGGTAAAACTTGAGGAATGATATTTGTTAGAATTCTGCATATAACAAGTTGTGTATGTAAGCATTATTTTCAATTTTAAAAATAGTTTATTATAAAAATAGAATAAATGATCTTGGAATTCCTAAAATGTCTGAAAAATAAACTAGAAGTATTTTCTTAATATATAATTGCTAAAATAGTAAATCAAGAAATAAATATAACAAATAAATTTCAATTGGCTTCATAACATAGAGATTAAAAATTATCACTAGCCAAAAATCTCCTAACAGTAACTTTGCTGTTTTGGAAAACTCATTACTTTATCAGAATACTTAACACTGTGTTACAGACTTACATTATATACACAAATTTTATTGTATTCTTTCTAGTCTTTAGTTTTTCTCGCGTCTTCATATGTCATGTGTTGAACTAAAGCTTCTCCAAGTCAAGGTTTTCTACATAATTTGTTTCCTCTATTGACAGTAATATAAATACTCTCTACCCAGTAAGGGAAGAAGTGAGGGAATTTAACTACTTTTTAAACCTATTCTCCTCATGAAGTAAAAAGGGAAATATAAGAAATAAAGAAATTAATAACTCCAGCAAAATTTCTTTCTACTTTTTTTTTCCATTGTAAGAGTATAATATACTTAAGATGGGACGGAAGCAAAAACTGACTGGAATACCAAGAGGGCAAACCTTTTATTCATTGTTTTTTTTCTTTTTCTACAGAAAACTAAAAAGAAAACAAACACTTCAAATTATTTCTAAAGTATGTCAATAAAACAAGTACGTAGTAAAATAAAAGGACAACTGATATATCTCCAGGGCAGTGAAAAGTGGAATAATTCTGGACAACAACAATATTCTTTCATTCCAAAGCGACTGTCTGTATTTATATTAAATATCAGCCAGGGACTTTACATATAAACAGTTGTCACTCCTACCCTCATAAACCTTACAGTCCAGAAAGTTCTTCTTCCTAAGATATGTCTGAATAACATATAATTTGGAGAATCATTAGCCTTTGAATTCTCTGTAGAAATATTATACTTTTATTCTTTTATAGTTTTTCAAAAGCAAAGGGATATTTTAGTTTTGCTAATAAGCTGAAAAATCTACTAGCTGCTAATTTACTACACTAAATAAGTTACTAAACTTTCTCTACATTAAAAAAAAAAAAAGAATTTACAACGAGAAGGCCTTTGACAGAGTACCAGGAAATACTGGTGTCTAAGAGGTTAGTTCCAAGCCACCAACCACTTGTTTAAGCTTTATTAAAACTGTACTTGTTCCCTGCTTGGTTTCACTTGGATACAGTTTCATTTTCCTCAGGCTGTAGTCTATTACTAATATACTTTCCTGTAATTCCCTCCCTTCTGAGATCAAGAAAAATGAAACCCCAAATCAGATTAATTTTTGAAACCTAGTACATAGATACAATATGCAGGAAGAGTGATGCACCTTCTCCTTCCCTGGAGGAGGAAAAAGGAGTGTGACTACCAGCAAAAGTACTAAGGCATTTGGAGGAAGAACGACAACGTTATTCTTCTCACTGATTACAATTTTTCAGAAGAGCTGGCAGCTTCTTCAAAGCTAATTCTATCGTAGGGACCAAGAAAAACCCCACCCCTGCACAGAATTTCCTAATAGCCAGACTACAGTATCACAGTTAACCTTAGTTTCCATGTGCTTAAAAAGCGGTATAAAGGGATCTAAAAATTTCTTCCTGATGCCCTACCATTTCTTTCAACATGTAGCTGGCAAAATATAGAGCATCTTAGTACAATTTAAATTAAGGTAGAATTTTAGAGGCTGAAAAACCCAATTAAATATTTTTTTCTTCAGAACTCACTGGTACTTTCAAATCCCCTTTCACTGCAATTATAAAGGATACAGCACAAGAGTGCAGTTTAAGAGCCGATATTGTTAAGATGAGTACTCAAGTTCAAGTTCACGTGTGATAAATAGGGTTGGAATAAACTCAGCAAAACACACATATACATGATACAACCAAATGCAGCACCTATGGTATTATTATAACTTCTTGACAGGCTAAGTGTTCTTCTTCTTCTTATGCTTGTTATTTTTGAATGCCTGATCACTTAAAAGGGCACTTTTATCCACCTGCATACTCAGAAAAAGGGGCAATAATGAAGAATTTGACAAAAGCAGCTTAAGACAAAATTAAAACTATAAAGAAAATGCTTTTTAAAAACTATTCTTTCTCTAGTAACTAGGGAATAGATGGCAAAGGAGGGAAGAAAGAATAAATAAAATATTATTCATGTTTGTATGTTTGATCCTATATATTGGATAAAATATTCCATGCACACCTATTCTTTTGTGACAAGTTAATCTTTCTTAATAACTGGAAGGCATGTTTAAAATACATGCCAGCTCTTAAGTCAAGATATTTTTGAACCTATATCGTCATTGTTTAATGTAAGTAATACTCTGAATTAATAACGATCTGATTTAGACCATTTGCAGGATGGGAATACACAAAACAGTTAAATCAACACCTTTCACAATCACAAGCCAACTCTAGGTTTATCCAAAGAATAAATAAGCTGATATTAGATGAATGGATGAATGGAGATATGCAAGCTTCAGCATTCTGAATTCTCTTCTTTCCATGACTTCTAGGGAACCATGTGAGCTCCTTCTTTCCATCTCTCTCTGGGACCCAGTGAGGGTAAATCCTACCAAAGTACCTATGCCAAGGCAGCAAATGGTTCCTGGTTTTCTAGATTAACACCTAACAGGAGATTCCCTATTTTTCAACACCAATGATTAGGTTATATGGACTTTCAGTGCTTTCTTCCAATCATTCTATGAAATGATTGGTTCTTTATACTTCATCTTGGAACCAAACCACACTTTTTCATTATTATTCCCAAGGAGAAATAAAAATCTAACATCAGTTCAGACATTATCTGCTGCAGATAACAGATTACTAACCAGAAATGGTTTTCATAATAGGAGCCCTTATTTTTTTTCACACATAAATATCTGGAGTTAAGGAGTTCCAGCAATGGATGGCTCAGCTCAGAGTTCTTAGGCCTCTGAAGTGGCTTATTTATTTTCCTTGACATTCTCCTCTTTTTAGCCAATTTGGCTTTCAACTTTCACACTCACACAAAATAATACCCAATATAAGAAGGCTGGTTTGTGAGGGGGGGTGCTGTCTTTGCATCACTCTTTCTAAAAGTCAGGAAGAAAAAATGTTCTTAGAAGACCTGAAAAAAGAAAAATCCTTAGATTCCCCTGACCCAAACTGGGTTACATACACAAACCTACGCCAGTCTCTACACAGATGCATGTAATCTGTTCAGATCAATGTTTTCTCAAAGTGTGGTCATCTGAGCAATAGTATCAGTCACAGCAGAAAAGTTCTGAGAAATACACATTTTTTGGGCCCTTCTCCATGCCTACTGATGCAAAAAATCTGGAGTTGAGGCCAATACTCTGCTCTAACAGACCTCCAAGTGGTTCAAGATTCAAGCTAAAGTTTGAACTAAACTAATTAAAACTAATCTGATTCATTCCCTGAGTCTAAGCCTAACATCCCTGAGCAGATGAGGTTGCTCTCTCCTCTAGGCCTTTGTGTGTGTACCCTCGACCTTAAATGCTCATTTCCTTCATATCACCAGTGAGTCTTTCTCTGATAACTGTATATAAAATACCAATGCCTGAGACAACATTCCAGCCATCCCTATCCCCACTTACTGCTTTATTTCTCTGTGAAGAATTTATCACCATCTGACATATCACATATGTATTTGTCTCGGCTCTGTTCTCCTCCACTGGAATTTAAGTTCGTAGAAGCAAGGGCTTTGTTCTATATTTTTTCACTGTTCTATCCCCAGGGTCTAGAACATTGTTCGGTATTTAACAGGCATTACATAAATGCTAAATACATGACTGGCATATTGATAACCAAGAGAAATTGGAAAAAGTCAAGGAATGGTTAATGGGTAGACAAACAACAGTTTGCCAAAGTAAACTCTTTACAAATGGAGATTTGGAATAAAGTCCATTCATGACTTGAAAAATTAAGTGTTAAAAGGTCTGTATTTCATTAACTTAAGAAAACTCTTGTTTAGCTTAAATGCTATATTAAAAAAAATTACCTATATTACATACTTTTCTGTTCTGTCAAATTTGATAGCTTTTATTGGAAATGGACAGATTTGACCAACATAGAAATCCCCATCAAAATTAAAATTTTAAGTAACCATTTTTCTTCTAAAAAAAAGAAATTCATTTAAGGGAAATTAAACACAATCAAAATAGCTTCAAAATGGTAAGCTACTTATTACATAAACAGATTATATATAGTACCTTCAATTTCATATATTATTAGTCTTGTTTCTTAGTTCTATTCTAGGTAATTATTTGCTATCTTGATTGTTTATAGAACATTTTTTTGTAAATAAGTATGTGGCTACATAAATGATTATTTGTATACTGAGAACACTTTAAATGATATAATATGCTACATACTATTGAACAAGATAAAATGAAAACTCACTTGAAATGCATCTCTTGTTAATTACATATGGATAAAGCATATTTCCAGATAAGTATTTTTGAAAATCCATCAAATAATTCTTATTAGGACTTATATAACACTTTCATTATAAATCTCCCATCAAAATATCACTCACTGAAATTATTTGTTTGAGAAGAAAACAAAATTCTGGAGGTATAAATTCCTCATGGCACCACGGCATAGGACTCTCAGCTGCTACATTACAAATAGTTGTGTATGTGTATATATACCAACTTAAAGCAGTGGTTAAAATGATACGTAAAGAGGCAGAAAACAAGCTGATACCAAACAGCCTAAAAGAGTGTGCTTTCGGTAGTCAGAGAGACCTGTGCATGCGGACGGTGAGCACGCAAGTCGCACAGCACTCCGCGCCAGACAAGACGCTTTCCAGCGCTGTCCCTTTTTCTTGACGTACCACAGAGCTCTTTCCTGACGCTTATTCTGGTTTCGCTTTTCAAAGATAAAAGTGGGTTAAATTCCGTTTTTGTGTGTTTAAAATTCTGGTTTTAGTTATGCTATTTTATAAATCACGTGACTTTCACGATTTCCAGTACAATTTAAATAAACACTTCCACTCCACTCCTGCCATGCATATTCTCAATGACCTCTCAATGTGAGTCAGAGAGCAGGACCAGTGATCTCAACTGCAACGAACCTAACACCCAGAACGCTTTTTTCTGTCTCACAATATATATTTACATCACTATTTATTTTAGACATTATGAGGCGATTACTTGCTTCATATTTCTTTTAACAGTCAAAATCTATGTCCTCTTTATGTGTTGGCTGCCACTGGGTGTGACTTCCAAGAAGGCAGGAAACAAATACTCTATTACAGTTGAATTTTTTTTAGAATAAGTTTCACAAGTCAAAATATTTGCAAAATGATCATGGTATTCTAGTGTGTAGGCTAGTTGATCTTGGCTTTTAAATTCTTTCACATTTGCCACAAGAATTTTTAGTACCCTAAATCAGAACAGTGTACACATTTTAAGTATACAATTTAATAGTTTTTTTGGCTATGTATACTATACACCTACAAAATATTGAACCATTCCTTACCCAGAAGTTTCTTTCACCCCTTCCTAGGCAATATGATTCTCTCGTTTAGTAAGTGGAATATTTAAATACTCTGCCAAAGAGGAGTTCTCACTGTGGTACAGTGGGTTAAGGATCTGACTGTAGTGGCTCTGGTTGCGGTGGACGTGTGGGTTTGATCCCTGGTCCAGGGAGTGTGGGTTAAGGATCCAGTGTTTCTGCAGCTGTGGTGGAGGTTACAGCTGCAGCTCAGATTTGATCCCCGGCCCACAAACTTCCATATGCCATAGGCGCGGCCAAAAAAGAAGAAGAAAAAAATGCTCTGCCAGGAACATTTTTATTTTCATATTGAAAAATTTTATACCAAAGCTGACCCATACTTATAAGATGTCAGTTTACAATGCAGTTGGGCAGTAAACTGATTTTACCTTAATGGTATGGTTTTTTCCTACGTAGAAAAAAATGTTAAATGTTCAGAGAAAATATTACATTAGGTCTGGACAGAAACATTTAAAAAGCAAAACCAAAAAACTCTTACTTTTCCCCCAGGTAATCTCTATCATGAAAACTTTTTTTGTTTGTTTGTTTTTTTTAGGGTCGCACCCGTGGCACATAGAGTTCCCAGGCTAAAGGTCTAATTGAAGCTGTAGCTGTCAGCCCATGCCAGAGCCACAGCAATGCAAGATCCAAGCCACATCTGTGACCTACACCACAGCTCATGGCAATGCCGGATCCTTGACCCACTTAGTGAGGTCAGGGACCAAATCCGCAATCTCATGGTTCCTAGTGGGATTCGTTTCCGCTGTGCTGCAGTGGGAACTCCCTCTATCATGAAAACTTAATTTTGTCCTTATTTTTATTTCTTTCATTTTTGTGTAACAGAAATTATATCCTTCTGAAATAAGGTACAAAATGATTATAATAATTATGATGATGATAAAATAGCAGTTAACTCTTAACTGATAGTTATAATACACTATATAAGTATTTCATATATATAAATAATTTTCAACTTCACAATAATAGTAATAGCCCCATTTTTAGAATGAGCAATTAAATATTTTGCTCAACTTTAAAAACAGTAAGAAGGGGAAAAGCCAGGATTTGAAGCCAGATAGTCCAGTGCCAGATTTTTTTTACTCATTAAACTGCTCTGTCCATCTGAGATCCAGAAGCATAGCAGGGCTAGATTTTAGGCAAAGAAGAAACTACCACAAATGGACCCTATCTTACAACCTCTGAGTATCTGGCAAATATTCTATGTCACGTGGTAAATCTGATTTCTATAATCTCAATTCTCCTGCAGTCAAAATATCATATATTTGTCATCAAACTTTTGTTTGTATTGAACGAGGGACAAAATGACACCTAAGCTCATATAAATGCAAATAGTTAACTAACCAGATAAGAAAATTTTACATTTTAGATTCATTTATAATTATCTTTTTTTCAGTTACATAAATTTTAGAATTATTTATAGCTGTATAATTTTTTTTCAGCATGACCATATATAAGAACTTTCTGGAGGCTGATGTGAGACCACTTTACATTTCTGGCTCTATTTTAAATCTGGAAAAACATAGTTCCTAAATCCCTTCTGCTACTACCTTCTAAAAATTTCATCTTTAACTCTTGATCCATAAGCTAAGTTTTTAAAATAAAATAAATGCTTATATGCGTTTATATATATATCATCTCTTTTCCTTCATTTAGGACTGCTTTATTTTTAAAAATATTCGAATCTTAGTATTCGAATTGAAAAAGTGTACATTGTTTTTTCTCTCTTGTGAAGCTTTTTTATTACTTCTCATGAGTCAAAGGAAAAGTCTTCTGTTATTGCCTTTACAAATCAAGAGCATAAAACACATGCTTAATTGAGCAGATTGATGATGAGATGGAGAAAAATGATGACAGGAAAGACGCCAGCACAAACAGAATATGGCCATTCATTTTTACTCCAAATGAATCAACTACTGCTCATGAATGGGGTCCTAATGCTAAATTCTGGCAGCAAACCACCCAGAACACCAATCCTCTGCAGAGCCCCACGTCTGCATGCACACAGCTTTTCCTCATTTCTCTTGCTAGGCTAAACCAAGTAGCTCTCTCTTCCTTGTTGGCATGGTCAAGTAACTTTTTTTTCCCCTTTTTTGGGAAGAGTTTAATGTTTATTCACATGGGTTTTTCAGAACAACTGCATTATTTGCAACTTGTATTTCCCTTGTCAAGTGTTCCCTGAAGTAGTAATATAATGTCACATTGATGAAGACAGTACAATAATACATTTGTGCCGGTGGAAACTGAGGTCTCTGTGGCTGTAGATGGTTTTGATTATCAGTGCAAGATTATAAACATAGTGTACACAGGAGACTTTTCTCCCACTCTGAACTCTAGATACTCTAGATACTTATTCAAAAATGAAAATGTTTTCTCTTAAAGAAACAAAATCACTAAACTAGAATATGCGACGTCAGGAGGAACAGCTCTGGCTATTAGCTATCACAGATCTAATTTCTTGGTACAGTTGGAATTAAAACAACTAAGATTTTTTTTTTTTTTAAAGTAAAGCATCTTCAGACAAACTGCTCTACTGATACTGAACCATCATCTCCAGACCTGTACTCTTACTTATGCCTAGACTAGCTCAGTCTACATTTGACTGTCTACAACAGAAAATAATAGCAGTTTTTAAATACAGAATTTCCCGTTTTGAGCTGGTATTGCTGAGCTTTTCCTAATACGTTGGCCGATGAGCAGCATAAGACTTTGTAGAGATTAAATAGCAGAAACAAGCCCTTCTAAGGTTATCTAAATCCACCCTATTCTCAAAACAAGATTCCACCAGTCAAGTACTAGAGGATGGAAAGTAACACCCCATTACATGTTAAAGATACCCAAGTGAGTCAGGGAACTTGGCTGGCAGTTTAACCAAGCCCTACTACAAATACAAATAGAAGCGCCACATTTAATTAGCCCTGAAACAGGGAACGAAGCTCTTTCATTTCAGAAAGTTGGTGAATGAAAAAAAAAAAAAATGGGGGAAAATAAAAAGCAAACCTCTTACCTTTGGTAGCGATTCGCACACACTGGGTTTTAGTTTCCTGAGTTAAAAAAAAAGGAAAGAAAGAAAATAGTCAGTTATATTGTTTCTTATTTCATAAACTATTGAATAATATATAATATATTGAAATCAATCTAGGATTATAAAATAGGTTTGCAAAGAAGAGAGTCTCAGTACTAATGAGACTAGTTTTATATATGTTCTCATAGAGGTTTTTTAAAAAATCTAAAATAACTTAAAACATTTTAGTATTTTTTAAATATTTAGGTATCTGTGTTCCGCTTGCAATGAAACAGGCTATCTGGTCTGGGACAAGCAATATGGCCTTCTATTTGTATTTTATACTTTTTGAATGATAAGAAAGAAAAATGTGGAGTTCCCATCGTGGCTCAGCAGAAACGAATCTGACTAGCATCCATGAGGACACAGGTTCAATTCCTGGCCTCACTCAGTGGGTTAAAGATTAGGCGTTGCCATGAGCTGTAGAGTAGGTTGCAGAAGTGGCTTGGATCTGGCATTGCTATGGCTGTGGCGTAGGCCAGCAGCTACAGCTCTGATTAGATCCCTAGCCTGGGAACCTGCATATGCCGTGAATACAGCCCTAAAAAAATAAAATAGAACAGAATAGAATAGAATAGAATAGATAAATAAAATAAAATAAAATAAAGAAAAATGTATTTGCAAAGCTAATGCAACTCAGGTCCAAACATAAATTTCATTTAAATTGCAAAGCTGTAGACTTAGACCAAAGCTGAACATTACATAATTTCACTTGGATTCAGGCATGACTAAAGATCTAAATGATGGAAATTAGAAAGATCACCAAAAAACTGCATCACAGTTGCAGTTTATTTTATCTGTTCTCTTTCCCTTTTTAATTTAGTTTTTAGAGATTAAATGTTTTTTGATGGGATTATTTCCCTCCTCTTGCTGGACAGATGGGATCTAGGAAATAGAAGTAGAAATGGGAAAGGACAAGACATTTCAGAGCTTAAAAAATCTGTTCTTTTTGTTTTTAAGTGCTGGATGGTACTAGAGGGTGGAACACACTTCCAAGTCTGCACATCCATCCTCCAGGACATAGTTCATTCATTTTACATCTCTGATCATACTAGAGGATGGCAAAGATGTTAAAGACAGTGAACAAAATAGAGGCTATTTGTTTTCAAGATGTATTTGTAACTCCATCTTGAGTAGTTCTATAGATTGATAAATAAAGGCTTTATATAATTTTCTCTTATTCATGTATTATTATTTTTAAATTAAGCAAAAATAAAGCACTGAGGGGGAAATTAGTAATTAAAAATGAAAATTTGTACTTCTGGAGTTCCTGTTATGGTTCAGAGGTAACGAACCTGATTAGTATCCATGAGGACGTGGGTTTGGCCTTAAAAAGCAAAAAAAAAAAAAAAAAGGAGGAAAGAAACAAAGGAAGGAAGGAAAGAAGCAGGGGGAAGGAAGGAAGGAAGGAAAAAAGGAAGCAAGGAAGGAAGGAAGGGAGATCTGTACTTCTATTACTTGTGACCTGAAGCCTTCATAGTAAGCTCCTGTTTCATATTCCCATAAAGGTTCAAAGGGATTTTGATTTCCTAAAAGCAACTGCTGTTAACTCTATTAGGATTATCAGGCGCTGCTAGCAGAAGGCATGTCAATTTTAAAATTTTTGTCAAGATTACTGTGAAATATATGATTGTTACTCTGTACTTTGATTAAACCACATGTAGATATATTAACAATTAGAAGATAAAATTCATAGCAAAGCTTTTAAAGAGTGCCAGAGAAAATTCTTTATAGGTAACAGACATTCATTAACACTTCTCTTATATCACAGACTGAGTAATGAAAGTTAATTTGGAATCTCTCACCTCTCTAAAGATGAATACTCAAACATAGATACTCAGATCAGAATGGATTAAAACCTACATGGTTGTCTCATTTTTGAGTGGCCCCATCATGGCAGTGGTTTGGAATGATGTGTGCAAGAGAAGTGGGCGGCTGATTCGCCTCTAAAGACTCCCACTTATGTAAAAAATAAACTAGAAGATGAGAAGAGCATCTTTAGCCATGAGCACCCTCTAGCTTTGAAGCATCTTAGATGATGCTGTGGCATTCTTCTTTTCCATATACTGTAAGCCAATCATACAGGTAAGCATGAAGATAAAAATTTCATTCAAAAGCGGTCAGACAACACCCTTAGTTCTCATAGCCCCCTACAGAAATGTTATATCTTCCAGTGAAACTATTCCAAGATATAATAGGACTGTTGCAATTGGATATCACATATTTCACATCATCTCCCAGGTACCCACTGCAGGGACTCAATTACCCAAACCCAGCAATGTCCTATTTAGCTACAAGTACATAAAAATGTCATTCTTCCACTGAACATTAAATCGTAGAAGGTTTCTGTTCTCAACATTTTTTTTTTCTATCCCTTCCTGCAAAATAAATAAATAAATAAACAAAATATGTTTTAGGAAAGAAAATCTTTCAAGAGAACAGCGTGAGGCATGAAAGCCCAGATTATGTCCCCACATATGGAACCACTGGTAGTTTCTCACTTCCTGTTGTGTTTCCCTCTTCAATATTCATTTGGGATCTGTGGCAGTGTTCAAAAACAACTGTGTCCAAAATGGGAAAAGGAGGGGCAACCAGGGAAATGGAAAACAGGCTTCTCAAATAGCACAGCACCCCGCCATCGCCAGGCAGCCTTCTGTTTAGGTTCTGTCAGATATACCACAGGCGCCCTATTACCTTGTAATCAGAGGATTGTTACTCGTTATTTACTATTTGGCTTGTACTCCTGAAAAGTTTGTAAGGGTTCATTAGCCTGCTGTGGAACACGCATTCTGTTTATCCTGCAGTAAATTTAATCTTCTCAAGTGTGCCACCACTGAGCAAAGAAGACAGAACAATACCCCATGTTTGCTGGGGCTGGAGTCCCAGCAGCAGCATACCCACCTTTGCAAATCATTTTACTCACAATTGCTCTTGTGGGCTTTCCTGAAGAGGGCTCAAGTAGAAGCAGTTACTAGGAAACAGGAATCCTGGCTGGTGTAACTGGCATGGAGCCGCAGCCCTACATACAGTAGGCCCAATACTGTGCATGATGCTGGGAACAGAAACAACACCCCCTACACACTGATTTTTTTTTTTTCTTCTTTCTTCTTTTTCCCCTGACAAATGTTACTGAGTATTTATAAAATTCGACTGCAGCTTTTCCTCAGGGCAGTGAAAAAGCAAAATCTTGGAGGGAGCTCACCTTCTCCACACTGCTCATCGCCTGGAAATAGATGTTGTATCCTTTGCGTGGAGCCAAAGGGGGGTTCCAAAAGCCCTGATAGGTCCTGTTGTCGCCCACTGTGAATGGGGCAGGTTCGGGAAGATTCCCTGGGGGCAGTTCCGCAGCGAAGTAGTAGGGCGCACCCCCACTCATGGCATTTTGGTACGTGACAGGAACCTGGTAGCATTCCATGGCCCCGGCTTCCCTCTTGGTTCGGTGAGGGTGCAGTTCCTCCACAACAATCTGATAGGCACTTTTTGGAAAAAAAAAAAAAAAAAAAGGAAAGGAAAAAAATCATACGTTTAGGGATTCTTGACCCCGAGATTTCTCAAGAAAGGAACAGGGTATTTAATATCAACACGCAGCATTTCGAAGTCTTTAAAGCCAGTCTAAACCCCCTGACTTCAGATTTTCAAGCTCTTTTGCAACAAAATTGAATTTCACATGGATTCCGCTTCCGCCTAACCCCAATGTAAATTACTTAGGACCCAACAAAAGGGTAAGAAAAATCACCAGAGAACTCTACACATTTTCAAATGTGGAGAGAGGAGCCACCCTAATAAGAAACCTGACATTAACCAGAGACACGTCATAGATTAAGTTCTCTGTCTGATATTTTTAAATGTTTAAAACTAACATTTTCCTCTGAAATGATAGCGCAGGAGGCCCAGCTCCAAGGCCCAACAGAAGGACTGCCTCGGGGCGGGGCTTGCAGCACCAGTTTGTGGTTGTCATCGCATTAGAGACAGAATGTGCTGACAGGCTTCTCCACCTCTTGACCTTCCCATGGCATCAACACTAGCTCTGAGCTACGCGGATCTAAAGCACAAGTGACATGCCGCAATTTGGGCACAGATGGACAGAAATCTGTCCTTGCCACTGAAATAGACTGCCTCCTTCTTCTAGAGTTGTTAATAATAAAATGTTACAAATTGTAGAAACAGATGGCATTTGGCCTATTAAAGCTCAAACCTAAACCTTCCAATACCTTTCTTAAAAGACTTAAAACTTTCCTCCAGTAGCTAGAATTTTACAGAGGATAGAGAAAAATAATGAAACCTTACCATAAAGATCTCTGTGATGACTAAGTTTTTAATCCATTTCTGAAACTGCTATATTAAAAATATTCTTTCTCTATAGGACATTCATTAGGTAAACTTTTTAAAAGTAATGTACACCTAAGAAAATTAACATATATGTTTTGTATATTATATATAATAATGAACTTAAAAGAAATATGTTTTTAAATTCCTGACAAGAGGAGAAAACGCATTGTGGCCACATACAAACGGAATATAAATAAGCTGCAGAGTTCCTGCCGTGGTTCAGCGGTAACAAACCCAACTAGTATTCATGAGGACACAGTTTCAGTCCCTGGCCTTGCTCAGTGGGTTAAGGATCCAGCATTGTGGTGAGCTGTGGTGCAGGTCACAGACGTGGCTCAGATCACGCGTTGCTGTGGCTGTGGTGTAGGCTGGCAGCTATAACTCCAATTTGACCCCTGGCCTGGGAACCTCCATACAATGCAGGTGTGGCCCTAAAATAAATAAATAAATAAAAGCTGTGTATAGGGCTGTGTGTTTGAATCTTGAATTTCCAGGCAAATACACTCATTTATATAGAGAAAACAGTTGCTATTCAATGCATCTCCAGCAGCAATAGAATATTTTTTTAACTTCTATAAAAATAGAGATTGAATTTGCATCTAAGACAATTAAACATTAAATTTTATACCAGTTTAGAATCTAGTATAAAAGTCTAACTTAATATAGACTCTGTTATACCTACAAACAGAAAACTTGAATAGATTGAAAGGAGCTTTATAAATTAAAGATTTTTTTCGTAATTAAGTTCTCATTTTCCATTGAAGTATTCCTATGAAATTAGTAGACTGGTATCCATCTCCCTTCCTTTAGAAATAAAACAGAAATTGTACTCATGTCAGAAACGAAGATTTGGGCAAGTAACTAAGGCAGAATTCTGTATTATTTGAAATTATATGTACTGTATCAGTCTCTACGCCTCTGTCAAGTTGGGTCTCTAAGCTCCTAGGAATGCTTTTGACAACATATATGCTCTCTGAGGGTCTATGGAGCAGGCACTTGTCAATTTTAAAATACAGGAAATACAGAGGCATAGCCCTTGGAGACAGAGAAAATAATGTGAGATCATAGCTGACATACACTATATTAAGCAAACCTAGTCTTTTCTTTTTCTGGTTATTTTCAATCTAGAATCCATATTTGTATGTTATACATGTGCATATCCTGTGGATACATACACGTATGTAGATAAACTTGTATGTGCACACTCTCCCAAATAAATCTAACCTTATATTCTTGCCCTAATGGGCAATAATGATAATTACGCATTCCCTAGTAATCATTTAACCTAATCATTAAAACTAAATTCCTTGTTAATTATCCCATATTTCTAGAAAAATCCAAAATACTTAGTGAACAGTCTTAACTAATTCTATTAAATTGACATAGGTTGTAATTGCAAATTAAGGACCTTCACATAAGACAGCTTGTCACTTCAGATACACTGAGAGCAAAGCATACTGCTGACGTCAGAGAAGAATAAAGGAAGAAAAGGTACAATCTGCTCTCGGGGAAAGATCTCATTGAAGGTGAGATGGTGTCCCAAACAAAAAATTACAGAGTTCATTTTAAAAAGAAATTACCTTACCTTCACTTTTCAATCTGTCTGAGCAGGCTGTTCTTTAACCACATATTCCTCATTTTTCTAAAGTTGTTCTTTCCCTGCTACTTTCTTATTTATCAGTACAAATTAATTAAAGGGCAGAAAGTACGGAATGAGATATCATATTAGAAGTGATTTGACTGATTACCTGAAATGGGCCTGTGCTCCTTCATCCTTCTGGTGTCTAATTACCTAATGGTACTTAACTCTAGCTAGATCTAAATATTATTTGAGTTCAGTACTCTTAGCAATTTAACATATTCCAAAGGCACCCGAATGGTTTTATTCACTCTATCCATATTTCACATTTCCCTATTCCTT
The DNA here is from genome assembly GCA_004024745.2 of Catagonus wagneri. Classification (NCBI taxonomy): domain Eukaryota; kingdom Metazoa; phylum Chordata; class Mammalia; order Artiodactyla; family Tayassuidae; genus Catagonus; species Catagonus wagneri. The sequence continues at coordinate 27,171,322 of PVHT020000077.1, read as the reverse complement.
TTAATTAAATTTTTAAAATATTTCTATAATTAAGTTAAAATCAATATACTAGCATCATGAATCTTTACTCAACACTCAAAATATGATTTCTTTGTTGAAAACTAAAAATGACTTCACCATTCTATAATTTAACTTGACTGAACATTGGTAATACAGTCACTTTAAATTTTTTAGGAGGCAAAATGATGAGTTCTTATCATACAATTTCCCAACAGTTATAAGACTGTAAGAAAATACATACAAGGATTTTGCCATTAGCTCAAAGCAATTACATGATAGACATGGTAGATATTCTTTCTGATTTAATGCTTAAAAATTTTGGAGATGACCTCAAATTACCTATAACAGCTTGCTATGGATTTTTTTTAACCCATTATTAAGGAAACCCTCTGTGAATCAAGTTTGAGTTTCAGCTTATACAACTTCTTGGTGGTAGTAAATAACAAATTACACAATTGTACACTTCCTCATTTTTTATTTAAAATGTTTCCTTAAAGCTTCAGGAGAAGTGCCCTAAGGCCAATGTTTTACAATTCCTCTTATCAGCAGACTTTCCAAGATCTCACAGCCACCAGTGCTCTACTGCCTCAATGCCAACATTTTGATAATCCAGAGTAAAGCTTTAATTACCATCATGTCCTGCTTTCCCTCTCTTCATTTCTTCTTAACTCCTTAAACATAGAAGTCAGGTCTCTCATGACTTCTCTATTTCTGTAAGAACTACCAGTTTCTGAATCAACAAAGCTCAAAAGGCTGGCATTAACTTAAAAAATATTTATTTTTAAAACTGTCCTATATCCCTTGTAATATACCTTTTTTTTTAAATCCCCATTGCTCCATCATTAGGGAAGTATTTATAACTTTATGTTCACATCACTGGTCTAGTTTTCTTGCCTCCAGTTTCTCCTTCATGGAATATAGGCACCCATCTATCTATCTATTCATTCCATAAATTATTTTTTTAGTATTCTCTAGATATCACAAAATGTTCATAGAGAATGTAACAGAAAATCATTTTGAGCACTGCTGATATTTTCCTAAACCACTGCTTTGGGCTAACCACTCTTCTCCAACTTCCCACTTTGTCTAAATTACGTAATGTCCTCCCACCATCAAAATCTATGCTCGTTACACTGGGGTTTACATTAATAAAACTCTACCTACAAATAAAATCCAGGATCAGATGGCTTCATAAGTGAATTCTACCAAACATACAAAGAGGAACTTATACCCATCCTCCTTAAAATTTTACAAAAGGTTGAAGAAGAAGGAACGCTGCAAAAGACATTCTATGATACCACCATCACCCAAAGATACCACCAAAAAAGAAAACTATAGGCCAATAACTCTGATGAATATAGACGCAACAATTCTCAACAAAATTTTAGCCAACAGAATCCAGCAACATATAAAAAAGATCATACACCACGACCAAGAGGGATTCAACCCAGGTTCACAAGGATGGTTCAACATATGCAAATCAATCAATGTCATATACCACCTGAACAAAAGAAAAGTCAAAAACCACATGATCATCTCAATAGATGCAGAAAAAACATTTGACAAAGTCCAACATTCATTCATGATAAAAACTCTTACCAAAGTGGGTATGGAGGGAACATATCTTAACATAATAAAAGCCATTTACGACAAACCCACAGCAAATATAATACTCAATGGAGAAAAGCTGAAAGCCTTCCCACTAAAATCTGGAACTAGACAATGATGCCCACTCTCACCACTTTTATTCAACATAGTATTAGAAGTCCCAGCCACAGCAATCAGACAATAAAATAAATAAAAGGTATCTAAATTGGAAAAGAAGAGGTGAAATTGTCACTGTATGCATATGACATGATACTATACATAGAAAACCCTAAGGACTCAACCCAAAACTACTTGAACTGATCAACAAATACAGCAAAGTAGCAGGATATAAGATTAACATTCAGAAATTAGTCACATTTCCGTATACTAACAATGAAATATTAGAAAAGGAATACAAAAATACTATACCTTTTAAAATTGCACCCCCAAAAATTCAAATACCTGGGAATAAACTTGACCAAGGAGGCAAAAGACTTATATGCTGAGAACTATAAAACTTTAATCAAGCAAATTAAACAGGATGCAAAGAAATGGAAAAATATTCCATGGTCCTGGGTTGGAAAAATTAATATTGTAAGAATGGCCACACTACCCAAAGCAATCTACAGATTCAATGTGATCCCTATCAAATTACCCATGACATTTTTCACAGAACTAGGACAAACAATCCAAAAATTTATATGGAACCACAAAAGACCCAGAATGGCCAAAGCAATCCTGAGGAACAAAAACCAAGCAGGAGGTGTAATTCTCCCAGACTTCAGGCAATATTACAGAGCTACAGTAATGAAGACAGTGTGGTACTTGTACTAAAACAGACATACAGTCCAGTGGAACAGAATAGAGAACCCAGAAATAACCCAGACACCTACAGTCAATTAATCTTTGATAAAGGAGCCAAGAATATAAAATGGGAAAAATACAGTCTTTCCAGCAAGTGGTCTGGGAAAACTGGACAACTGCATGTAAATCAATAAAACTGGATTCTCTCACACCATGCACAAAAATAAACTCAAAATGGCTTAAAGACTTAAATATAAGACAAGACACCATTAAAATCCTGGAAGAGAACATTGGCAAAACATTGTCTGACATCAACCCTATAAATGTTTTCTGAGGTCAGTCTCCCAAAGCATCAGAAATAAAAGCAAAAATAAACCAATGCGACCTAATCAAACCGACAAGCTTTTGCACAGCAAAGGAAACCATAAAAAAAACCCAAAAAGACAACTTACAGAATGGGAGAAAATAATTTCAAATGATGCAACTGACAAGGGCATAATCTCTAAAATATACAAACAATTTAACAGCAAAAAAGCCAACAATCCAATTGAAAAATGGGCAAAAGACCTCAATAGACATTTCTCTGAAGAAGATATACAGATGGCCAACAAGCACATGAAAAAATGCTCAACTCAAGTCTGCAAATAACAAATGCTGGAGAGGGTGCAGAGAAAAGGGAACCCTCCTGCACTGTTGGTGGGAACGTAAGCTGGTACAACCACTATGGAAACAGTGGCGGTACCTTAGAAAACTGTACATACAACTACCATATGACCAGCAATCCCACTCTTGGGCATATATCCAGACAAAACTTGAAAAAGACACATGCACCCACATGTTCACTTGCAGCACTATTCACAATAGCCAAGACATGACAACAACCTACATGTTCATCGACAGATGATTGGATTAAGAAGATGTAGTATGTACACAAATGGAATACTACTCAGCCATAAAAAAGAACAAAATAATGCTGTTTGCAGCAACATGGATGGAACTAGAGACTCTCATATGAAGTGAAGTCAGAAAGAGAAAGACGAATGCCACATGATTTCACTTACATCTGGAAACTAATATGGGCACAAATGAACCTTTCCACAGAAAAGGAAATCATAGACATGGAGAACAGACTTGTGGTTGCCAAGAGGGAGTGGGAGGGAGTGGGAGGGACTGGGAATTTGGGGTTAATAGATGCAAACTATTGACTTTGGAATGGATAGGCAATGGGATCCTGCTGTATAGCACTGGGAACTATGTCTGGCCACTTGTGATGGAGCATGATAATGTGAGAAAAAAGAATGTATACATGTATGTGTGACTGGGTCATCTTGCTGTGCAGCAGAAAACTGACAGAACAGTGTAAATCAGGTATAATGGAAAAAATAAAAATCATTGTAAAAAAAAAGAAACATCTTATCCCATCCTTATATCTCCATTCTTGCTTCTTGCTCTACCTCCTAATATACATTATCCATTTCAAACTTGTATGACTATTGTTACCTAAACATACAAGGCCTACTGTCAAAGAGTTTCTTCCTTTCTCCTTTCCGAGCTTTTCTACCTCTGCCAAGAAGGCTTCTCAGACTAGTTCACTCAGTAATTACTGTCTTGTAAAGCCTATGGAGGAGATTCTTGAAGTGGAGATAACTGAAAGATGGAGTGTGAGTAAAACTCAGAGTCATGTGTGACACCTTTTCAATGTAGTCCTTAATCTACCCACAAATCATAATGCCACAGATGTACAGACAAGAACCACAAGTGGTATCCCTCAGGAAATCTGGGGTGTAAAGAAAGGCCAAGAACCACCGTCTTACAATATTTACTACTTTTATCATTAGCATGCTACATTACAAATACTATCTGGTACTATACTACTATAGATACAGTAGTATACACATATTATAATATGTCATATGTATTATATATACAATAGCCCTATTCTTTATTTTTTTAGCTTTTTTTTTTTTTTTTTTTTTTTAGCTTTTTAGGGCTACACTTGCGGCATATGGAAGTTCCCAGGCTATGGGTCGAATCAGAGCTTCAGCTACCAGTCTACACCATAGCCACAGCAACACCAGATCCGAGAGCTGTGTCTGTGAACTGCACCACAGCTCATGGCAACACTGGATCCTTAACCCACTGAGGCCACGAATCGAACTTGCACCCTCATGGATACTAGTCGGATTCGTTTCCACTGCACTACAACGCGAACTCCAGCCCTGTTCTATTTTAAGTTCTGAGGTTATAATAATGGACATAAAAGCAATAGTCTCTTTTCTCATGAAGCTTACATTGTACAAGGGAAATAAAATAAAACAAATGTTTAAAAACACACACACAAAGACACACATGAAGAGCGGATAAGTGCTCTAAAGGAAAAGTAAGTCAGGACAGGGCATTGGGAATGACAGGAATGAAGAGTTCTGTTTTATAAGCAGCGGTCAAGAAAGACCTACGTGCTCTTTAAGCAGAAACCTGAAGGAAGGGAAGGTTTCAGCTGTGTGGAGGCGTATATTAGTTACCTCCTGCTGCACAACAAATCACCCCAAAACTCTGTGGCTCAAAACAACAAACATTTATTATCACAGTTTCTGTGGGTCAGAAATTTGGGAGTCGCTCAGCTAGACGTTCTGACTCAGAGTTTCTCAAGGTCACAATCAAGTTGTTGGCTGAGGCTGCAGTCCTCTAAAGGCTAGAAAGAAGATTTAACATAAAGGGCACATCTCATGTTTTCCGTTAGAAGAAAAATTCTACCTACTATGATTCTGTTGAATAAACATCTATTTGATTTTACTTGGACCATATGACCTGTGTCCCATAAAATGGGGCAAAAGGATTATTTCCATCTTTGTTTAAATTTCAGAGCATTTTTACCCAGAATTCAAGTAAGTTCTGTTTCATGATAGTGGTTAGAAAAAAAATCAGGTGTTACTATCTGATCTCTTTTAATTTCTGGGATGAAATGGAATATTCTGCAGATGGATGAGGACAGGGGTCCTAATATTTCAAGTTGTGTATATGTGACAGCTGACTCGGGGAGTAACTCCAACATACAAGGTTTGAAACTCCAGCTAAACTGAGTTCTATAGTCTGATCTGTATTTTTGTTAAACCGTCACTGAGCATCAAACAATTTCTTTTCCTGATAGAATTATGGAAGAAATGATGGTTTTGAATGCATTTCATGACATATCTTAATTACCTAACTAAAAATATATGGTACATAATATTTTAAAATGCAAAATTAGTTTTACCTACAAAATAAACATTTGGTTATATTCTAGAATAGATAGCTTCCTGCCAGCTTAAAATAGGTAAAAATTATATCTGGAAAATGCTGTGAAAAAATACACATTCATTCACTGCATCTTCCAATAAACCAAGTTCCCCACTGAGGAACAGTCCTCTTTATTTTTGCAATTTTCTGCTGCTATTTTCATTATTTGAAGACAGCTACACTGGGCTAATCTTTTAATTAATGGGACATTCTATGCATTCTAATTTAGTTATATCTACTCAGGTTAGAATTTCAATTCCTCTAAGAAGACTATAAAACATTTTAGAAAAAAAGAAAATAAATTATGCATTCTAGGGAACTGATTCCAAATGTGGGTAATATTCATTTTAAATCAGTAATGATTGTCAAAGTGATGACAGTTTTAAAGATAGGTCCTGAAAAATTGGTAAGGGGATTCTAAGGTCTGGTTAAGTCAGGCAGCAACTTGCAACCTTTAGAATGAGTATATATTCAAAAATTAATTTGGTCAAAAAACCACACTTGCTAGAACTGCATTGAACATGTTTTACATTAGCGTAAAACACAGTTTAATGAATAGTGAATAACAAAGTGCCTGGTGATACTGACTGCTGTATTTATTTAGAACAGGATTTTTCACTGTAGTGTACCTTATTTATTCTCCGTACATCATGACATCTTAGAAGGAAAGCTTGGTTAAAACATTGGTAAGATAGGAAAACACATGAAAATATTGTATATTAATATATACTAATTTATAACACTCAAAAAAATTCATTCCAAAGAAAGAGCAAGCCTTTTGTTTGATTTGGGATAGCAATCAAATAAAATAATAAAAATTACTTATAGTTTTGTTATTATTTATAAACCTCAAAAACAAAAAACACCACTATCTTGAATTCTTAGATGACTTTTTGCTCTGCTACCACTTCTAGAATAAAAGCTACCATCATCTCTCACCCAAGTCTCCATTCCATCCCTCTTCTCACCAAGCTTCATAAATCCTGCCCATGTAAAACTTTGTATGGGAGCCACAGCCCCACCTGCATGTCCACTGTCTTAGTGTAGCCCTGTATCTCTTCTTATGGGGACCATTCTGCCTTCAGTCTGGTTTACTCCCAGTTTATTCTCTATATTCTATCAAAGTTGTCTTTCTAAGAATGTACAATTGCTCAAGATAGTTTCCACTTAAAATCCTTCTGTGGCCACTTTCAGTTTCTAGATGGGCATTGAATATCCATCCTCTTGTTCTGGGCCCTCTTATTTCTCCAATCTTGGCTCCTGTCACTTCTCCCACACACACACATCCTTCTCAACGACCTGAGCTACCTGCAGTTCTGGAATGCACTATACGGTGTCACATATCCAAACCTTCCCTTTGAAATCATTTGAAAGGCTCAATGTCCTTTTTCTTCTGAGCAACCTTTCCCCTCTCTTCAAAGTTACCCTGGGCTAAGGTCATTTCTACTTCTTCAAAACTCAGCTCCAGTACCACATTTTCTAGCTTCTGTCACTTCACTTATGGTACTGCCCTGTTATTATTCATTGATTTATGAGACCACCACTCCCACTTGAGGGTACATATTAAATCGCCTTATGTGATTTCTATTCCAAGTATCCAGCTCAGTTCCTGGCACATATTGAATGTTATTAAATCAATAAAGTTTATATAGATACCACTGGTAATTTTAACTTTCTTAGTAAAACTAAACTTAACTAAATGTATAAACTCTATGTAACAAGGATTCCCTATGTGCTATAACACAGGCTTTGGAAACTGCAATCTGTTTGATATTAGGAAGACCAGAGGAGAAAGATTTATATTTCCACTGGTGTTGAGATAAACTGATGGTGAAATGAAGTCTGGCAGAAGCTAGTAATACTGTAAAGTAGGGGAAGATAGAACCTAGTATTTAGGGTCTGTGATAGCAGACAAAGCCAACAGATGGATACTCTGAGGGGGTTTAGCTGCATGGTAAACAGGTCTGGCTTTTATCCAGAAGGGAGGAGATGGACCACAGAGTAGAATGGCAACAGGAATTAGCAGAGAAGAGACTCTGATACACTGACATAAATAAAGAAGAAATTGGGTAGAAAGTCAAATAGTTTCAAGAATCTGAAGGAAGTGATGAGGACTGAGTCAAAGATTTGAAGTACCAGACCATAAATACAGTGCTATGAAAATTGATTACATCAAATTGGGTCTTCATTTTTAAGGAAATTTGATCACTGGACAAGATGAGCCTCAAGGTCAGGCTCCAGTTATCGGTAGTGGTATCGAAGGTAAGAATGTGGTCAGAGGAGACAAGACAAGATTACCTAAGTGAAGAATTCAAACCAGCAAAGGAGGCAGGGCTCATCTGAAGCCTAATTGCCTGACTAGACCAGTCTGGTCCTGCCACCTGGCCCCCCACTATGGGTGATCCCAGAAAGTCAGGCAGGTCATCAATCAAAAACAAAAGATGGACAAGGTGGGATTACAATATCAGTTAGAAAACAGATTTTATTTTCTTAGGAGTAGCATTCTTTTAAAATGCTTTTTATTTGTTTATATGTCATTTTGATTATTTCTTCTAGTATTCTTGCAAATTAGAAATTTTATGGTAAGTAATTGTAAATAAAATCAAAGATGACTCAATTTAAAAACATGTTATCGATAATATACTCACTTATTCAACAAAGTTCATGGACACCAACAATGAGCAAAGGATTTATAAGGCTGCAGACCCCTCCATCTATGACAAATCTTGGCAAAGGTCTATGTTTTGTTACGGTCTTTTTATATTTGATTTACGATGCTTAGTACAGTGACTTGCACAAAATACATGGTCAGTTAACGTTTGTGTAATGAATGGATTTAATTAATAAAGAGTGTAAGTTACATTATGTAGCATTATTGTGCAATAATAAACTGCATGTGCAACTAACATTAATTAAAGCTGAGTTCACTCAAATCTCTAACTCTTAAAAAACAAATGCAAGTACCTGGTAGCTCATTTAAACAACAGTAGCAGAACTGAACGACTACAAAGTAAATTTTATCACAGGTAGGAACATGTGAATGAGCTTGAATATTTGCCAATAGTAAAACGTTGCATGCAGGCATTTTCTCTTTTGGATCAGCAATCAGACTCACTCACAGATCACTGATTCATGAATAAAACTATATACTTTGCATTTTTAGTAGCCAGTGCTTCACAAATGTTTGTATTACAAGTATATTAAGTCATCTCCTTTTCTCTGGTGCAGTAGTACTGTGATTTTTAGCCAGACATGACATGAGTTTACATTATGGATTCAAGTTCTTTTATCAGTTTTTTTAAATTAAAAGTATTTCTTCATTTTCAATGATACAGGATTATTTAAATAGTTAATATGCCTCCATAAGGTCAAATGTATTCATTTTATACATATAGAACAAAGATTAATTTTATTTTAATTAATGTATAAACAATGTGAGATGACTCAATTACGAAATACCTACACTGATTTCTGTGCCTTGATTTATTTCTCAACAGAAATATGAAAACAAAAGTAACTACAAAATCTATAGGTTTCAAATGGAAGTTTGCTTAAGCTTTGGATAGATATCTAATTATAAAAGAACAGGAATTAAAACTGCTAGAATAATTTGACTCTATCCCTGAAAATAAATGGCTTATAATTTCTGCAAGATGAGGATAATGTGGGAAATTTTAATATTGGAGAGATAAAGTAAATGGCAAATTGAATTTTAATATTTACTATGAAATTCCTGATAAGCAGTAATTTAGGAATTAACAGGTCACATAAGCTGCATTCATTTTAACTATTCTCCTTTTATTTCCTCAAAGCTTCCTATTTTTAAATCACTCATATAAAATTATTCATAACAGATTTAATGCATTGGACAAGAGTTATTTTCTCATTCCATTTCTGACAAATACCTTCAAAGTCATATACCACAGATACCAACAGAGGGAAGGAAATGAAATGGGACTAGAGGAAAAAAAAAAATCAAAGAGCAAAGCTCTTAAACAGCAGAGAGGTGAATGGTTCAGTTCATGAATATTTCAGAATCCCCTTAGAATTTTACTCTTAAAAGTTTCTCTACAGGTTTGTCCAAACTAAAAACAAACAAAAACAAAGGGAAAATTAAAACCATTCTGACAGTAATTGTAAAATGAATGACTCTTAAAGATGAACCACTATGTTGGCTGCTGAGGAACTATAGAAAAGATCTCTCCCACTGGCTGTTTTCCTTTGACTATTATTCCCCCCCCCCTTACCTGATAGGTGCACCTTTAGCCTGTGCTGGTCTCAACAATACAGTTATTGTGGTGGCGGTTTCATTGAGAGAGGCATCAACTCCTTCATAGTCAGGTAAAGTTGGAGCTATTAAATGATTTATGAGGAAAAAAAGTTTTAGTCAATGGACAGGAATATAGCATAGTTCAAGAAAATGATCCTGACTGAGGGAAAAAAATCAATTTAATATTTAATATCTAAACTGTACCTTAACATATGCCACTTAATGTTAACTCTGAGAATCTAAAGCAGTAGTAGATATGAAGCCAAGATTTGTTGTTGAAATTCAAATTACAATCTGGTAACTTGTGAAACACAATCTGAAAATTTTGTGAAGATGTTTTAGCTTTTAGTTTCCTGAGACCTTGAAATCAGCATGGATGGGATGGGAGGAAGGTGATAACAGCTTAGACTATGGGGTGTTGAAGTTACGGAATTGCATATGGAGATGTAGAGACAGAAAAAGCAGGAACTAAGGTAAAAGGCAGAAAAAGCACCTGCCTGGGGGAGGTGGTGCTGCTTCTGATCCAATAGTTGTGGAATGACCCAGCAGTGGTCTGGATCACTTTTACCACAGTGGTACCAACAGAAACGTATCTGGGAAGCATGATGAATGAGAATGAAAACTTTAACTGTTATTCACGATGAACTAGTGCATTGGTGGCCAGATTCTTGAAAAGAAGAAACTAAGAAATTTTCAGACTATTTGATAATGATTGAGGGTAAGGGGGCTTCCTAATCTGAACTGGGTGAATAATCTCAAATAGTTTTTGATTATTTCCATGTAGAATGATGTTTAAGGGAGTATGTGACCAGTGAAATGTGTGCATTATCAGAAAAACTGAGAACAAACTGTATCTAGTAAAAAATTTAAAGTATTTCATTCATCCATTGAACATTTGCTGAATACTTATTACGTGTCAAATTTTATGAGAAGTGCTATACATATAAAAACAAATGAAGTGTAGTCTCTAAAATTTATAGAATTAAAAGTAGGGATTCAGTTATCAAAAGTGAGTCTAAACAACAATAAAAATTATAGCAAAATTTAAGTGACCGAAAGAGGGGACAGTTAACTAGCCAATGCAGTGATTCTCAGACTAGTGTTAGAAGCACCTCAAGGGCTTCTTAAAGCATAGACTGCTGCCCCTCTCCTCTACAGTTTCTGATTCAATAGGTCTGGGGAGGGGCCTGATTATGTACATTTTCACATTTCCACATGATATTGATGCTGTTGATCCAGCGACCACACTTATCTAAATTCCCAGTGTTGGGAATTGGGAAGATGCAACCCAGAAGACTTCAGGGTTCAAGCAATGCTTGAGCTGAATGCTAAAAGAGCAAAAACTCATCAGAAAGATAAAGCATGGAATAATATGCCGGAAATAAGAAACAGTTATTTGAAGATATCATCACCTAAAAGGACACAGCTACAAGCAGTTTGCTATGCCTGGAACTTTGGATTCATGGGTGGGAGTGGGGAGGATGGGAACAGCCATAAAATGAAGGGCCACAGATGCATGTTTGGACTTTATCATATTGGATACAATATATCAGATCTTGAAAAAAAAATTAAGAAAAAATATATGTCATACAAAGATCAATAGAAAAGGCATTGAAGCAAGTTAAGTCTGAAGGCAAGAACACTGCTTAGAAAGATATTTCAATGATCTGCTTAAAGTGTGGTCCAGATGGAAAGGAAGAAAGAATGACAAAAGAAAGAACAGAATTATCTCAGAGTTGTTTGGGAAATAGAATCAACGGATATTAAACACGTTCAATATGTATATGTGTATGACTATAAATGTATATACATTATATATCATATGTGTATTATACATACACACATACACATAAATCATACTGTCAACCATGATGCCTCCAATAACTTGATTTCACTTTTATTCAAATTCCTTTTAAAATGATGAGGAATAGAATTACTGGACTCAAGAAATAAATAACAATAGATTACATTAAACTCAGTGTATATGTGATTCTCAAGGATATGCTGTTGCATACCAATTCTGTTTGCACTTTATTCATTTACATACCTGAGATATTGGTAGTCACATTGATGGCTGTGGCTGGCCCAAAGCCTTTAACTGTGCTGGCTCTTATGAAAAACTGGTAGGTTGTTCCAGGATGGAGATGCATGAAGACATGGTGTGTACTGTTCCATAAATTTGATACAGTCTGGGGAGGTCCAGCCACTGGAACCGCAGGATCAAATGATCTTATGCTGCTGTAACTGACCTGTTTTAAAAAAATATATTTCCTATTACAAATCCAACATATATCATAAGACATTCAAAATAAACCCTCTCTAAATAAGACAGCATTCAAGGGAATCTGTGTGGAATGAGTCATATTTTTTTACTCATTTTCCTTCTAATTTTGATAGGGCTTTTCACAGTCATTCTGTATCTACTGTCTGCTATCTATCTATCTATCTATCATCTACAGATACAATTAGAGTTCTATTTGATGATCAACATATATCTATTTTATTCCATCAAAAGATAAATACACTTAAATATGAACGTACACGATCTTATGATCATGCACAATGTAAAGCATATGAAACAGAAAGTCACACTAAAACTGAATCAAGAAGAAATAGGTAATTTCAACAGACCAAGCATTAGCAGTGAAATAAAAACCTGTAATTAAAAAAATTCCCTGAAAACAAAAGTCCAGGACCAGATGGCTTCAATGGGAAATTCTGCAAAGAAGAACTGAAAACAGTCCTTCTCAAACTCTTCCAAAAGACTGAAGAGGAGGGAATACTTCCAGAGTCATTCTAAGAATCCACGATTACCCTAATACCAAAACCAGACAAAGACACTACCAAAAATAAAACTACAGCCTATATTTGATAGACGCAAAAATTCTTAACAAAATATTAGCAAAAATCCAACAAGCACATAAAAAAGATCATATTCCATAATCAAGTGAGATTAATCCCAGGGTCACAAGGATGATTCAACGTATGCAAATCAATGTGATACACCACAACAAAAGAAAAGATAAAAACCAAATGATCTATAAATAAATACAGGAAAATCATTTGATAAAATTCAATATCCATTCATGAAACAAACTCTTACCAAAGTGGTATAGAAGGAACATATTTCAACATAATAAAACTATTTATGACAAACACACAGCCATATAATACTCAATGGTGAATGAAAAGCTGAAAGATTTCTAGCTAAAATCTGGAACAAGGATGACAAGTCTCACCACCTCCATTCAATACAGTATTGGAAGACCTCACCACAGAAGTCAGACCAGAAGAGAAGAGGTAAAATCATCATTATATTTAGATGACATGATATTCCATATAGATAACCCTAAAGACTCCACACAAAAACTATTAGAATTGATCAGCGAATTCAGCAATGTAGCAGAATACAAGATTAACACACAGAAATCTGTTGCATTTCTTTATGCTAACAATGATATATCAGAAAGGGAAAGTAAAGTTAAAAAAAAATCCCTTTTAAAATTGCATCAAAAAATTAAAAGAATAAACCATACCAAAGAGTTGAAACCTGACTTAGATGCTGAGAATAAAACATTGATAAAGGAAACTGAAGATGTTTCAAAGAAATGGACAAATATTCCCTACTCTGATTGGAAGAATTAATACAATTAAAATGGCCATACTACCCAAGCAATCTATAGATTTAATGTGTTCGCTATCAAATCACCCATGACATTTTTCACAAAACTAGAACAAATAAATCCTTAAATTTATATGGAACCATCAAAGACCAAAAATTGTCTAAGTAATCCTTAGGAAAAAGAACAAAGCAGGAGACATAACCTTCCTGGACCTTAGACAACACTACAGCTCTAGAAATCAAAACAGGATGTTACTGCCACAAAAACAGACATAAGGATCAATGTAATAGAATAGAGAGCCCAGAAATAAACCCCCACATCTACAGTCAATTAATCTTTGACAAAGGAGGCAAGAATATACAATGGAGAAAGGACAGTTTCTTCAGCAAGTGGCATTGGGAAAGGTGGAGAAAAGACAGTTTCTTCAGCAAGTGGCATAAAAAATATAGTTACCAACACGGAAAGGGGATGAGGAGGGATAAATTAGGAGTTTGGAATTTATAAGCTGCAATACATAAAATAGATAAACAACAGGTTGTACTGTACAGCACAGGGAACTGTACTCAACACACTGTCATAAGACATAATGGAAAAGAATATGAAAAAGAATATATAGATACATAAAACTGAATCTCCTTGCTATACACCAGAAAATAATACAACAATGTAAATCAAGTATACTTTGATTTAAAAAAAAGAAACACAGAATGTGTTCAACAAATGTTTGTTATAATTAACATTATTCTATTCCTTGTTCAAGTTGCATAATTTTAAGTATGCTAATAGATTCCCATTCCTATGATGCACTCTGCAGCCACTAGAAATGTAAGCATTTTATGCTATAATAAACACCAACCACCCAGGAACAGAACTACACAGTTGTGCACGTAAAATGATCTTTTCTTCTTTTCAGCTCCTTATATTTAAAATAAGATAATGACATAATATTTACAATTGAGATGAAGCTCTGGAAAACTGTCAGATTTATGGAATATTTGGCTCTGTAGGTATTACCCCCACCCCTGAAACAAATGACACTCAATCCCTCCCCTATATCATAAGAAATATGAGTTTCTCAATTTTATAAAAATCTCTTCCCTAAATCAGCATTTATTTTAAGAATCTGAGGATTCTAGGTGCATACAATATTTGTTTTGATGCTTAATTTAGGAATCAAGGAATTTATAAGTTAAAAACAGAGAAGAACTAATAATGATTCTAATCTCCTAATTGTCAGTTACTTCTTTTCCATTATTTGCCTTTTTTCTTTTATTCTCCCTTCAATCTGTATTTCAGTAAATTTCCTTTTTCTCCCAGTACCTCATACTGAGTGATGATTCCATTTGGATCCAAAGGTTCTTTCCAGTTCAAGAAGATCTTATTTTCAAAGGATGTTCCTTGAAGAGAATTGACTGGTACGGGGCCAGGCACTACAAATAAATACATTTTTTGGTGATAAGGATCCTTATAGCAGAAAGAGAAAAAATAAACATGCAAACTAGATAAACAAATTAAAAGTAAATTAAATAAATAAAAATAAGTCCTTAAAAAGAAAATAAGCTGTATGGCATTTTCTGAATTTAATACATGAGAATTTAAGTATATCTATAAGCTTCTAATGCAGATTATGTACAACTGCAAAGTTACTGTTATTCAGAAGAATATTCTATCACTTTAGAGAGCTGAATAAATTGTGTAGCCTAGTTTTCTCTGTTGTATACCTCTAACAACGTGAAGATCTCATTTGTAATGTTTCAAGAACAGAGCTTTCCCTGAAAGATTTCCCAGAAACATTTTTTGAAGATTATTACAAGCCCCTAACATGTATCCATAAACAATGTTCATAAGATAATAAATTATAATAATAATTAACACTCTTTAGGCTCAAAAGCCAAACCATATGTCACTAATTTGAAATGCCCAGTAATAATCAGTCTGAATTTTACAGTTATGCTTAATACTTTTCTAAAATTTTTTAAAAGTGTTGATTATCACAATTAAATAAAAAAAAAAAACCTGAAGATGAATATCATGCTCCAGTCTTAAAAAAAAAATTCCCTTTTGCAAAGCTACAAATCAAGCCATCTTATGACATCGGACTTGTTTGGAACTCATAACTAGTTATGAAGTATCCCCAGGTAAGACAAGATTTGAGAAACCATCCCAGTCCTTTATTTGCAAGTGTCTTATAACTGACAATACCCAGTGGCAGCAATGAATGATGTGTCGATTTCTACTGAAAAAATACAAGATATGAGATACTATTGTTAGTGTGTATTTTCCTTTTATGTACCATACTTAAATACTTAGTTGCTATTTCTTTACATAGATGTCCAATTTCTTGTTCTCATAATGTTTAAAAATATATCCTATCCATGCTACCTTGCTTAAAAATGTTTTCTTTTGAAACCATCAACCAAATGTTGGGAAAGTATGATTTTTTAATTAATATTTTTCCTTAATCTAACGTTTCAGTGAACTTCACACATGACATTATCTAGAAATGTATTTTCAGAGTATATAGCAATTTTGTGAAGACTGAAATAAATTAAAAATCACTGGATCAAAGGAAACGCATTGCAATGTGGCCAGCAGCATCAAGAAATTCTGAATGATACGTCAAAAGAGTAAGATTTATTTCAATCTACAAGGAGACAGTGAATGATGTTATGACCTCTAGGTCAGCCAACATAATCTGGCACATTAATAATAAATTCATAAAGGAAAAAAACCCACAGTAAATAGAAAAAAAATACCAGGACTCTATTCTAGAAGATATGTTCATATAGGTAACAGCTGAGGGCTCGAGCAAAAGTTAATCAAAGGCCTCCACTTCTCTCAACCCCTAGGTCCACAATATGGGCATAGCTCTGCTGGTATCAAGGCAGAGCGGCTGTGATGGATGGACCCTGTGTGTAATTTGTGGCATCTACTGGATATTATCACGGGCATTAGTTTGTTTTCCAAGAAAGTACCTGTTGTTTCCATTCCACTCAGACACAGGGTTACACTTATAATTACGAGAAAGTATTTCTTCACCTTTCCGTAACTCTCATGGAAGGTGGCTGTTGGAGGGAGGAGCAGGTAAAACTTTATTACTGAGTAAATGTTTATTGAGTAAATGTTTATTGATGGTATTGTAATTACTATTTATGTTCCTCAAACATGACTTGGCCGCAAAATACTATGAAGTGGCCTGGATATATTTCAAGTTGTTCACAAATGGGGATAGTTTTATATATTTGTATAACTCTGCATGAGAAAAGGAAGAACCCTTCCCAGAGTTTGTATATTTCTCTGCTCTTCATATACATGTTCTACTTTGTCAACAGAATTCACTTCAAGTAATATTATGGATACACTTCATACACTCATGGAAAAGTTTGTGGGAAAATGATGTCCAAGAGAGTGCCTATTACTGATCTTGCACTGGGACTAGTATCGTGGATGAGAGAAAGAATTACTTTAAGGGAACTACAAAACACACACATAAAACAGGTGGGGGTAGGGTTGTGGGCACAGATAAATTATATTCAATAATGTTCCACATTTGAAGGAAGACCATTCTATATATAGACAATATCTATATGTATGTATGATTTGTGCAAATACACCATGAAATTACTAAGACTATCATCGTGGCAGTCTTCATATTGCAAGAAATGTCACCTCACATTTCCACATCAACAACTTTTAATGGAGACAGAATGCTGACTTTTATTCCCCTGCCTGTAATTTATTGGAAAGCTGATTCAGCTAAATTCTTTTGCACATAAGAAAGTCCCTTAAAATGTAACTCTCAAATGGAAGAGAAAGGAAAAATGAAAAGTGGGTGGGGTAAGATTACATTAAACAAGTCTTACAGTCTTTAAAATATAATAAATATACATTTAAAAATAGCTTTGTATTAGCCAAAAAATGTCCTTAAATCAGGCTTTGCTGCTGAGCTAACTCCATAATATTGATTTTTATGAATTCCGGAATAAAAAATGAAAACAAAATCTCAAACAAAAAAATTCTAGCCATGCATTGAAAAAAGGTATGCAATAAATTAAATATAAATTCTACCTCAGGGTTCTGGTGGGAAATCATTCTAGCTTTACTCTCATGATTTATGGATGTCTCCAGAATTCTTTTCATGAAATTATATTCCCTTATTAGGTGGCTGATAATATATTATTTTTCCATGTATATAGGGCAGCAATAATTTAGTAAGACTGACTTAATTGGATCATTATAATCCATCAATCTTCCAACAATAGATTATGATTTAGATTTTTTCCCTCCTTCACGAACACTGAGACACATCAAGTACTCTATGTAGAAAGAGAAGCTCGTAATGAGACGATCTGAACACTGAATTACTTGCAAATACTTCAAAGAAAACCTGTATTTCAACCATTTAGTCTTACAGATAAAACAACAGGAAAAAAAAAAAAAAACTCTTACAGTAGAAGGAATTGCTTTGTGACCCTACTACGAAATAATAATATGCAACTCAATATCATTACAAAAAATAAAAATAAATAAAAACAGTTTAAAATAAAACAAGGTTAGGAAATAAGATTGAAATTAGACTCTACAGTTAATGCTACTTTACTTTTACAAAACTATTTCTAGATAAAATAAATAGCACAGTCATAAGTTTGATTAATTTAAAACATAATTAAACTCCCAAAGCAATTCACTTCCTAATTAGTAATCTAGTCATATGAGTATCCGAAAATACATTAAAAATTTTATGCACTATGAAAAGGATTATATAAGCCTGATTGCATTCTTTGGTTTGTGGAGAAGAGAAGTGGACTAAAAACTCATACCAAAGAATACCATCAAAATGAAATATATTGCCACAGGGTGATTGGCTAGTGAAGCACAAAACTCATGTAAATGAACCTAACATTACCAATTAAGAAATCATGGTTTGTTTGTTTTTTTCAATTTTAGGTGCAGGCAACATAATATGTGAGTATATTCTTATTTCCAAAATCAGGGATTATGAAATGTCTAGTGTACAATGAACACTTAGATGCTTTTGCCCCGCAAAGGGAAGCATCAACAAAACTAAAAGACAACCCACGGAATGGGAGAACACATCTGCAAAGGATGTGACTGACAATGGGTTAATATCCAAAATATACATACCTGTCAATATAAAAAAAAACAACAACCAGAAAATGGGCAAAAGACTAATTAGACAATTTTCTAAAGAAGACATACAGATGGCCAACAGGTACATGAAAAGATGAGCAACGTCTGGGGTTCCCCTTGTGGCTCAGTGGTTTACAAACCAGACTAGCATCTGTGAGGATGCAGGTTTGATTGCTGGTCTCACTCACTGGGTTCAGGATCCAGCGTTGCTGTGGCTGTGGTGTAGGCCAGCAGCCGCAGCTCCAATTTGATCCCTAGCCTGGGAACTTCCATATACTGCAGGTGCAGCCCTAAAAAGCAAAAAATCAATCAATCAATAATTATTATAGAAATGCAAATCAAACCAACAATGAGGTATCACCTCACACTGGTCAGAATGGCTATCATCAAAAGTCGACAACTAATAAATGCTGGAAAAGGTGTGGAAAAAAAGGGAACCTTCATACACCGTGGTAGGAATTTAAACTGGTGCAGCCACTACTGAAAAACAGTATGGAAGTTTCCTAATAAAACAGAAACAGAGCTATCATATGATCCAGCAATCCCACTTCTAGGTATATATCCAGAAAAGATGAGAACTTCAATTCAAAAAAACATATGTACCCCGATGTTTATAGCAGTTCTATTTATAATAGCCAAATCCCCATCAACAGACGATGAGCTTAAGATGTGATGTTTATATTCAGACTATATATATATATATATGTGTGTGTGTGTGTATATATATGTACATATATGTGTGTGTATGAAAATACATATATATATGTATATATGTGTGTATATGTGTGTGTGTGTGTGTGTGTGTGTGTGTATATATATGTATATATATATAGCTGTACCACAGCATATGGAAGTTTCCAGGCTAGAAGTCTCGAATCAGAGCTGCAGCTGCCTGCCTACACCACAGCTCATGCAATGCTGGATCTTTAACCCACTGAGTGGGGCCAGGGATCAAATCTGCATCCTCATGGATTCATGGATACTAGTTGGGTTTGCTACTACTGGGCCACAACAGGAACTCCTAAAACAAACATTCTTTAAAAATGTCTACTGTAATATAGACATTTTAATATTTATCCCACTTGATAAAATGAGATAGAGATTTTTCAGAGCTTCTGAATCCATGCTTAGACTTCCCATTTTGATAAGATAATCTACGTATAAAACAACAACACAATCATTCTTTCTTTCATAAGCATGTGTTTTGTGGGTATGGGGGGTAATATGAGTGTTTGTATATTTACGTATGAGAGCAGGGTTTGTTCTTTAAAATATTGTTAATGCTTTGATAAGTGCAAGTTCAAACATGATAGCTGAGGTAATTGTGTTTGATTACCTCAAAGACGACTAAAGTACATTTATCATGAGTAAGTCTAAGGTTTTTTTTTCTTTGAAAATGTAGGAGAGATTGGATTAAGATGGCGGAATAGAAAGACTGGAGCTCAACTTCTCTCCCAAAAAACAACAAAACTACAACCAAATGCTGAGCAGCCTTCAACCAAATGGACTGTAAACTTCCAAAAAAGATATTCTACTCCAGAAGACAAAGAGGAGGCCACATCAAGAGGTAGGAGGGGCGATTACCTGATAGAAGCAACCCCATACCGCCCGGACGGGAAGCCTCACAGACTGAAAAGTAACTGCATCACAGAGACTCAGTAACTGAGAGTTCTGAGCCCCACGTCAAAACCCCACGCCTGGGGATCGGGCACAGGGCGAAAGAGCCCCTGGAGCATCTGGCATTGAAGGCCAGCAGGGCTTGTGTGCAGGAGCTCCACAGGACTGGGGGAAACAGAGACCCCATTCTTGAAAGGCACACACAGACTTTCACGTGCACTGGGTCCCAGGGCAAAGCAGTCTCCATAGGAATCCAGGTGGAACCTTACTGCAATTCTTGGAGGATCTCCTGGGAAAATAGGGGTGACTGTGGCTTGTTGTGGGGGAAGGACATTGGAGGTGAAGCTCTCGGGAACATTCATCAGCCCGCATTTCTTTGGAGGTGGCCATTTCTGGGAAAATCTGGTCCATCCCATCAGCGCTGAGAAGCCCCAGGCCAAACAATAATCCAGGTGGGATCACAGCCCCCCCCCATCAGTAAACAGGCTGCCTAAAGACCCCTCAGGCACACAGCCAGCCTCTAATCTCATCCAGAGACAAAACCCCACCCATCAGCGGGCTAGGAATCAACCCCACCTACCAGTGGGCAGGCATCAGTCCCTCCCATCAGGAAACCTACAGCAAGCCCCACCCATGCCAGCTTTAGTCACAGGGGAGGCAAACTCCAGAACTAAGAGAGGCTACAACTCTATTGTTGGCAAAAAGGTCACCACACCAAAAACCTATAAAAATGAAAAGACAGAAAACTCTAACCCAGATAAGGAAGAAAGAGAAAAGCCCAGAAAAACAGCTCAGTGATGAGATTATCAGCCTCCCAGAAAGAGACTTTAGACTGTTGATGCTGAAGATGATGCAAGGCATTGGAAATAGACTGGAAGCAAAGATTGATCATTT
Source organism: Catagonus wagneri (assembly GCA_004024745.2). Lineage (NCBI taxonomy): Eukaryota > Metazoa > Chordata > Mammalia > Artiodactyla > Tayassuidae > Catagonus > Catagonus wagneri. The sequence goes on along the minus strand of PVHT020000077.1, from coordinate 27,150,100 downwards.
ACAGGAAACACTGAGCAGAGAAATACAAGCTGTAAAAATTAAACAAGAAGAGATGCAAAATACAATCACTGAAATAAAAAATTCATTAGAAGCAGCCAACAATAGAATACAGGAGGCAGAAGAACGAATCAGCGGGGTGGAGGACAGATTAGTGGAAATCACTAATGCGGACGAGAAAAGAGATAAAAGATTGAAAGGAAATGAGCTGAGTCTCAGAGAACTCTGGGATACTGTTAAACGCACCAACATCCGTATTATAGGGGTGCCAGAGGGAGAAGAGAGAGAGAAGGGGACAGAAAAAATATTCGAGGAGATAATAGCCGAAAACTTCCCAAATATGGGAAAGGAACCACTCAGTCAAATTCAGGAAGCACAATGAGTACTATATAAAATAAACCCAAGGAGGAACACCCCGAGACACATATTAATCAAAATGACCAAAACTGAAGACAAAGAGAAAATTTTGAAAGCAGCTAGGGGAAAGAAACAAATGACATACAAGGGAACCCCAATAAGGTTATCAGCAGATTTCTTATCTGAAACTCTACAGGCCAGAAGGGAGTGGCATGATATACTTAATGTGATGAAAGGGAAAAACTTCCAACCAAGATTACTTTACCCTGCAAGGCTCACATTCAGATTTGAAGGAGAAATCAAAGCCTTTACAGATAAGCAAAAGCTAAGAGATTTCTGCAACACTAAACCAGCTTTACAACAAATCTTAAAGGAACTTCTCTAGTCAGAAAAGAAAAGACCACAACCAGAAACAAAAACACCACAAATGACAAGGCTCACCAGTAAAGGCATATATACAGTAAATATACTAAATCATCCATGTACAACTATGCTACCAAAATCAGAAATCGTGGGAAGAGAGCACAAATGCAGGTCACTGGAGACGCACATGCAATTAAGAAACCAACAACTTAAAACAATCTCTTTTGTATATAGACTCCTATATCAAAACTTCAGGGTAAAAAAAAAAAGAGCAACAAAAAC
>PVHT020000077.1:27048335-27148101 GCA_004024745.2 Catagonus wagneri | reverse complement strand
AAAAAAAAAAAGAGCAACAAAAACCCCAAACATTTAATACAATGGCAATAAGAACATATATATCAGTAATTACCTTAAATGTTAACGGACTGAATGCCCCAACCAAAAGACACAGACTAGCCGAATGGATACAAAAACAAGAAAACAACCAATGGATCACTGAAGAAATCAAAGAGGAAATTAAAAAATACCTAGAAGCTAATGACAACAAAGACACGACACTCCAAAACTCTGGGATGCAGCAAAAGCAGTTCTAAGAGGAAAGTATATAGCAATACAAGCCTATCTTAGGAAACAAGAAAAAGCTCAAATGAACAACCTAACTTTACATCTAAAGCAGCTAGAGAGGGAAGAAGCCAGGTCATGGAAACAACCAAATGCCCATTGACAGAGGAATGGATAGGGAAGATGTGGTACATACACACAGTGGAATATTACTCAGCCATTAAAAGGAACGGAATAAGAACATTTGTAGCAACGTGGATGAACCTAGAAATTATCATATGAAGTGAAACCAGTCAGACAATTAGACAGCAACACCCAATGCTACCGCTTACATGTGGAAACTAAAGAGACACAATGAACTTCTTTGAAGAACAGACAATGACTCACAGATTTTTGGAAAACCTTGGTTTTTCAAATAAGACAATCTGGGGGGTGGGGGGATGCACTGTGGGTTTGGGACACAAAATCTATCGAATTGACTTATGATCTTTGTACACCTACAACTGAAATAAAATTCATTGTTAATAAAAATACAGAAATAAAATGCATAATATTTAGAAAAAAATGTAGGAATATGAATCACTGTAGGACAATATCGTGTCCTTCAAAACCTGAGGCAAACAAAGTTAAAAAGCTTTCACTTCACTTTATTACAACAGGGGGAGGGAGTGGGATGGACTGGGAGTTTGGTGCTAATAGATCCAAACTATTACATTTAGAATGGATAAGCAATGAGGTCCCACTGCAGAACACAGAAAACTATATCCAATCACTTATGATAGAATATGATGGAAGATAATGTGAGAAGAAGAGTGTGTGTGACTGGGATACTTTGCTGTACAGCAGAAATTGACAGAACACTCTAAATCAACTATGATAAAATTGTTTTAAAAATAGTTATAATTAAGAAATTTTTAAAAAGCAGCAGAAAAATTCAAAATCATTTCCACTTTGCACAGTGAGAAAGCTTGAAGTGCTAAGGAGAATAGTGACCTATTTAATAGCAATCTCATACTTGGTAGGCATCAAAATATACATCTGAGCCTAAAGTTTAGAACTTGAGGGAACTGGGAACACTTGGGTATGAAGTACATCCTATTTTCTGAAACCCAAATAAAAATGAAGTCCTCCTTACAAGCTATTCAATGAGAGTTTTAGAAGAGGATGGAACCTTAGAGATCATCTAATTTAAACTTTTCATATAGATATGAGATATAGAGAACTGGCGGGGTCAAAGGACTTGCTCAGAGTTATTAGAGCTAGGTCCAAAAACTCATGATTCCTGACTCCCCATTCATCTTTGCCTCAATTCACTATCTAGCACACTATTTTTCCCCTGCATGCTTTCATTAATAAAAGGAAATTGTGAAGATGAAATGTTTTGAAGATGAAAGAATACATTATTGTCATTATTAGATTAGCATTTTCTTTTTGTCTAAGATACATTTTTTTGAATCAGAAAATGTGTTCACGTTCACCTCAACAAAATACTCTAGTAAATATGTGTGTGCAAATTATAATATTAATATAAATTTTTCCTTCTTTATTGTTTAATAATTTAGAAGGAATACACATAAAATCGGGCAAGTTATAAGTCAGTAAGATGGATAAAAGATGATAGTGTGTCAGTATCCGATAAGCATCTTTATTTAGACTTAAAAATATAAACTTTGGCCTTTTTTATATTTACAATTATAGAAACCATCTAAAATGAATAGAATAGGTAAACAATGAATCTTTCAAATCTTAAGGAAAATGAAAGCTATTAATATTGGTTTGTAATGCAAAAAATGAAAATTTTAACTAAGTGCATTTCACCAATAGGTAATCGATGCAGTGCCACAAACAGTGAGAATTATTTTTGAACATTTGATAAAAACTTTTAACTTTTAGTGTAGTTGCTACTTTTCTAACACTGTATAAAAATCCCAAACACTAACAGTTCATCAGTATTTGATGCTACCCTGAAGAATATTAAGCTTTTTGTTAAAGGCAAACTCTTTCCAAAGTTAACCTTATTAAAAGTATTTCAGAATGCAATTCAGTTTTGATTACTCTAAGCAAAACTGTAAGCAAGTACATAATTCTTATCATATAACTTCCCCCTTTAAAAATAATGAAGAGTGAGCATACCATCTTCATCAGTTTGAATAATCGTCTCCTCACTCTCCTTCCGGCCTTCTGGATTGGTTAGGATCATCTTGAGGCTGACATTTGTATAAGGTGGCAGATGGTTCACAACATGCTGAGGGGCTTTCGGGTCCATGTCCAAACAGTCTGCCTTGCTCTCGTTGTGACCACGGAAGTAATGGTAGCAGATAGTGACATTAAAAGTGTGGCAACGCGTGATGTTGTAACCCAAGGATTCCCAGTCTACAGCAATGCGTCTCGCCTGTATCTCAGCAATTTTCAGAGTCTTTGGAGTTCGCATAGGTTCTGAAAAATGAATCATACGCACAGATAGCTGTCAACTTTATCATGAATAATCTTGAAAAAAATATAACACTGAGCGTGACAAAGTATGTGTAAACCCAGGAAAATCTAAGAGTCATATTATATCCTCATTTTCTTTATTTACTCATAATCTTATTCTTGAAGATGTCTGTTAGGGGCTATGATTTACCAATGAGAAAAGACATGAAACATAAAATGTCAAGAATTCATAATACTGAGGAACATCGTGGAAAAATAAAAACCTGAAAATGTGGCCGCAATGCTTTTGTAGTTGTTTCTGTTTTTAGTAACCTATTCCCTGTATTTTCTTTTGTCATTATCGAGCAAGTGAATTAGCTAATACATCATAATGGATAAGAGTCAACATGTTCTGCTCTATGATTTGTCATGTCACCAAGCTATGCTGTATACTAATTAGTCTAATTGTAACACTAAACTACCATTTACAAAAATGACGCAGATATTAATTAACATTTATTATTTCAGTAATGATGTTGTTCATCAAAGCAGAAAAATATCTGAGAAAAACTGCAAGAACACATGTGGATATTCACAATGTGATCTATCCTTCTTGATCTCTTTCTGTCTTTCTCTAGGAAACACTCAGGCTTGACAATCCATTCAGTGTCACCCAAACCAAACCGGGAGGTAGATTTCCATTCAACTGGAAAATGTTGGCAGAACTAAACACTCCATAGACTGCAGTCTATCCATCATTGCTTCCCAAGTGTATATACTTTCCTCATGCAAGACTAACTTTAATCATCTAACTTAATCAAAATAATTACTCTATGAAAGTCATGGCCACGGCAAAGTCTACATAGTAAACAAATACACAGCAAAACTTTAATACATTGATTTGACAAAGAGATTAAAGTTAAGGCCAAGGTCAAGGCCTTGATGGTGCATCCATTAACTCAGTAAGGATAGTTAAGCCCTTGCCAAATAGAAGTTTGTAGGAAAAAATACAGAAAAATAAGTAATGAGTGTTTTCATAAATTTTCACTTTTGAGATTAAAATCTCAATTGTATGAAAGTAATCAGCATGGCATACAGATGACAAGCCCAAACTAGGATCCCAATTCAATGTAATCTGAAATTTAGTGTGCAATTTGAAATACACTCTGATGGTTTCTCAATTTAAAATCTCAAAACTATAAATACACACACACATTAATCTTTGGTAGAATCCAAAGCTTAGGTTTTAAATTCTGTCTGCTTGTCTTTTGATTGTTTATAATTCCATTCCCCTTGTTTTACCACTTTTTAAGTATTTATCTTAAGCACTATAAGTTGGCTAGAAGAAAGATATGCCTTTCTAATCATTTTAAAAATCTCTCTACATGCTTGGCGCTATGTCAACATTTTCCCTAGCAGGCACAAGAGTGAGATGATGACATTTTCATTTCAGTATAGTTAGTCTTTGGCACCACTGCCCACAAGCTGGTTAGGCACTTATAGGTAGGATTATCCTAAAATTTCCAGGTAAACCATGATTTTACTGCCTGTTAGGAACTAATCAAATACATCTGAGTGGTCATATTACATATTTTGTTAGTCCATATTTTGTCCTAAAAGCATCTAGAATTAGAAAGTAAGATTCCCCTCCAAAATACCTGGTGCATATGACCAAAAATATCCCATTAAGCAATGGGAGAAAACTCCAAAAATATTTATTCCTCTGTTTTAATTATTTTAGGTGTAGTAGTTATATACTTGTTTCCATATGCAGCTCATTTTGAATCTGACATTTTATCCCTTTACAAATTCCACTTTTTCCAAGTGATCATTCTTTCTCATCCATCTTTTCATTTCATTCCACTATTTAATTTGCAGGTACCCTGCATTCCAATACAACTACAAAAGCATAAGAAAAGCATAAAAGAAACTTAAGACACAAATAAAAGGTATTCAGTGCTCATGGTTTGGAAGAATCAATATTGTTAAAATGGCCATACTATTCAAAGCAATCTACAGATTCAATGCAATCCTTATCAAAATTCCATGGGTGTTTTTTTCAAAGAAAAAAACAAATAATCCTAAAACTTGTATGGAACCACAAAAAAAAAAAAAATTGCCAAACCCATTTTGAGAAAGAACAAAGCTGGAGGTATGATGCTCCCTGATTTCAAACTATATTACAAAGTCATAATAATTACAACTGTATGACATTTGTATTAAAATAGACATGTAGTGCAATGGCACAGAACAGCGAGCCCAGAAATAAATGAACACATATATGGTGAACTTATGACAAAGGAGTCAAGAATATACAGTGATGAAAGAACTGTCTCTTCATTAAATGGTGTTGGGAAAACTGGACAGTCATATTCAAAAGGATGAAATACAACCACTATCTTACACCATACAAAAATTAACTCAAAATGAATTAAAGATCTGAAAGTAAAACATGAAACCATGAAACTCCTAGAAAAAAAAAACATAGGTGTTAAGCTCCTTGACACAGGTCTAAGCAATGCTTTTTTTTTTTTTTTTAAATCTGATACCAAAAGCAAAGGCAACAAAAGCAAAAATAAGTGAGTGGGATTGCATCATACTAAAAACATCTGCATGGCAAAGGAAAACATCAGCAATACTGAATGGGAGAAAATACATGCAAATCATATATCTGATATGGAGTTGAAATCCAAAATATAAAAAGAACTCCTACAACTCAATAGCAGAAACCTCAAACAAGTGTATTAAAAAATGGGCAAATGATCCCAGCAGATATTTTTCCAAAGAAGACATACAGATAGTTAACAGGTACATGAAAACATGTTCAACATCACTAATCATCAGGGAAACATAAAACAAAAGCACAAGATATCACCTTACACCTGTCAGAAAGGCTATTATCAAAAAAATCAAGAAATAACAAGTGTTGGTGAGGATATGGAGAACAGGGAGCCTCTGTGCACTGTTGGTGGGAATATAAATTGGTGCAGCCAATATAGAAAAAGTATGAAAGTTCCTCAAACAATTAAAAATAAAACTGCCATATGACTCAGCAATATCACTTAAGTATTTATCTGAAGAAAATAAAAACACTAACATGAAAATATATAAGCACCCACATGCTCATTGCAACATTCTTTACAAGGAAACAACTCAAGTGTCCATCAAGGGATGAATATGTAAGGAAAATGTGTTATTTATTCCATGTATGCAATGGAATATTATTAAGGCATGAAAACGAATTGAAATCTTGACATTTGGGACAACACGACGGACTTCCAGGGTATAATGCTAAATGAAGTAAGTCAGACAGAGAAAGACAAATACCATATAATCACTCCTATGTGATTATGAGAACTTAAAAACAAAAGCAAAAATTAACAACAAAAACATCTCATAGATTAGTTACAGAGAACAGTTTGGTAGTTGCCAAGAGGCAGGGGATGGAGTGTCAGAGAAATGAGTAAAGGGGGTATACATGTGTTACAAACGAAATTAAGTTTACAAAAGGGTCTATTTTACAGATGTATGACATAATTTCACTGATAAGACTGGGGGAGGAGTTCCCGTCGTGGCACAGTGGTTAACGAATCCAACTGGGAACGATGCGGTTGCGGGTTCAATTCCCGGCCTTGCTCAGTGGGTTAAGGATCCAGTGTTGCCGTGAACTGTGGTGTAGGTCACAGACACGGCTCAGATCTTGCGTTGCTGTGGCTCTGGTGTAGGCCGGCGGCTACAGCTCCGATTAGATCCCATTCTGGGAACTTCCATATGCTGCAAGCGCGGCCCTAGAAAAGACCAAAAAAAAAAAAAAGGGACTGGGGGAAAATCTACCTAAGTAATTTTGGAAATGAGTAGAGACTATAAGACTAATAAAAATCCCTCAAACAAAGAATAACCTCCCCAAAGTGAATATTCATAGTAAGGAATTATACAACTGTAGGGTGCAGTCATCATAAAGACATTGCATTTCTGAACAGTAATTTTTTTTTTCTTTTTAGGGCATATGGAGGTTCCCAGGCTAGGAGTTGAATCGGAGCTACAGCTGCTAGCCTATGCCAGAGCCATAGCAACGCCAGATCCGAGCTGTGTCTGAGACCTATACCACAGCTCACGGCCACGCCTGATCCTTAACCCACTGAGCAAGGCCAGGGATAGAACCCTCAACCTCATGGTTCCTAATCAGATTCGTTTCTGCTGAACTACGGAACTCCTGAACGTAAATATAAAGGCCTCTTTATATTTTAAAATATAAAGTGTACATATGAATGTGAAAAAGTGTAAACATGCTGTTTAATACCTCATGGACTAAGAGCTTATTCAATCCGCCTGTCATATTACTGACTATATATCTACATTTTCTCCTAAGCTGATCATAATTTTATAAATTAATTTCTTTATTTATAAACTTAAATAATTATAAAAATTTCTTCTAACTAATCTCATTCTATGAAATATCTTCTGCCTTCTGGCTTCCTTCCTTCAACCCCTTTATGGAGCACTGAAAACAAGGAATGTGTGTGGTATTCAATTTCTGCCCAGCTGCTGCACTTACCTGAGTGTCTATTAGAACTGCTTGACGTTCTGAAGAGCCCTGAGCTAAGCAAAGTCTGCATAATTTGGTGTTTCTCTAAACCTGGAAGAGCAAGAAAAGATGCAAATGTGTGCCTACTGAGGGATGCACCATCAAAAGCTGAGGCAACTCACCATCCCCTACTCTTTTATTCTCATATTTGAAAAGAAAATGTAATTTTTAAAATAAAAGTATACCTAGGCACTATGAAAGAAGACAGAGGAGCTTTACATATTCGGTTCTTATGGTTTTAAGAGTTGGCAAAAGATATATTCATTATGTAGCATGTAAAAAAAATATACCATTCACTTTGAGTGAAAATTTTGTTGTGTATTTATATGCTGCTTACTTTGACACTTATGTAATTTATATTTTTTAATTATCATTTAAAATCTGGGAGCGGTATCTTTATAAGTCCTATATGTATGTGTGCAAATCACAATCATAATTTCACTAGTCAATACTTTATGAATTGCTATAAAAAAACAAAGATTTGTAAAAAGGAATAGTCTTCTAAAAGGCAAAGAAACTCTATACAAGGCCAATGTGGTATTTAAAGTTTATGTTTTTCACAATGGCTTGAATAAATGCCATAAACTGAATTGCTATTACTAAAATAGTGACTTAAATATAATTGTATTCTCACCTAAGGTAATATTCAGAAACACACATACACATACACAGAGACACTTCTAAAGTAAAGTCCAAACTCAATTATTTTGTGCTCTAAGGCATCTGCACTAACTTGGGAGGTCGCTGTCCATTCACACTTCTTCTTAATTGACATGTGCCTTATTTTTGTTTCCAGTTTTTACTGAAGTAGGACACACTCAGCTATATATGCATGTGTACACGCAATACATTTATATATAAATACATATTCAAATATACACATATAAACACATACAACAGGCACTCTACTGATGTCTATTAGATCTGACGTGGGCTGACAACCCTGAGCACATAGAGTTTTTTTATATCAGAATATAAACATCAGGGACTAGAGACTGTTCTACTACTATGAAATCCGTTCAAAGTTTATCAGAGAATTCAACAATAAAGTTACCTAAATTCCTCACCTTGATCCATTATTCTTATGCCTTGCTATTAAGTGCACTGTATTTCTGAGACATGAATGCAAAAATGAAAATTTAAACTTTTAAAATTGGAAAGAAATTACTTAAACTGTCATAGAATCACTGGAAGCAGAAGGATATTGCTTAGGATTCACTATGTTATATAAAGCTGAGCGTAAGTGCTGTTTTAAGGATTAAACACTTAAAAGAAATGACCTAATGGCACATAGAGGCATCACAGTAAGTAGTATTTACAACAATGATGATAAAACAATAGGGATCACATTCCTCAAAGAACCACCTGTTATGTGTTTTGAAATTTACTAAATGTTCTTTCCTCTTCAATTTTTTTTTTTACTTTCCATTTTCAAACTTTTATTAGCTATTCTATACATATGTTTATAAAACAGTTCTCTCTCATTTTGCTTTCTAGAAAAGAAACAAAGAATTGAAAAAATTGTGGGGTAGAATTTTAGCATAAACTTGGGAAGAAACACAGCAAAAAAAAAAGTGATCTTCATGAATTAAAGGACCATATTAAAATATTTTGAACAAACTGTCTATCCATTGTGAAATAAAAACAGACCACCTTATTATATAAAGCATGCTATACCAGACACTGTAGAGGATTCTAAAGTGAACAAAACAATAATAGACCTCAAGGAGTTTAACATTTATTTATTAAAAAATGATAAACTAAGAAAAAGTTAAATAACTAAATCAGTATGATGTAAATGGTATATGAATGAAATAAAATACTATAGGAATTCAATAAGGAGAAACAACTTTCACCTGTCAAATGGAGAAGACATTTAAACATTAGATCTCAATGGATAAGGCAAGGAGTCTATAGACACAGTTTGGATAAATAACATAAAAGCAGAGGAAACAAGATGAAGAAATATGCAAAACATATGGGAAAAACAGGTAATTCCACTTGGTTGCTATACAAATTATCTAATGGGACATTGAGTAGAAAAAAATGTTTCGGAAAAGATTGGAAAATCTTCAGATGTCATGATAAGAGGTACTTTGATCTCACAGCCTGTGGAAAGTGAGCAGAAAATCAACATAATCAATTAACTACCTTAGAAAAATTAATCTGGAGGTTGTGTCAATGTGTACAGACACTGGAGGTAGAGAAATCCAAAAATTGCAATGTGTTAGGGGAGAAGAGAAAGGGCCAAGAAAGAGTGTGATTTCAATAGACAACGGAAGCAACTTCAGATTGCACAGGGATGAGTTAACAATAGGTCAAGGTAAGATGGTAAAGAAAAACCATAGTCAACTTGCTAGATCATTCTGCTTTTTGAAATCTGTGTGATCAGTACACACCCTAATCCAGCTCTCTGCACTAAATCATCTATCAGAGGATCCAGACTGGGTGAAATCTGTAACATAAAAACCACAGCCACCAGCAGAAGATTTAGTTTTAAGACCACATGTGGTACACGTGGAGAAGAGTGGGTAGGGGTGGGGACAGAAAGAACATTAAGAAGCAGGTAAAAGAACTGGACCCATAAGCAATATCTAATCTTTTCCTAGTTTACTTTTTTGGCTAATGAATCCCATCTCCTCTTATTAAGTGCCCTTTAGGCAGATGTGTACCGAACTGGCATAACATTCTCTTCAATTCATTGATTTCCAATAAATCCTAGGATTTATTAGGAAGAAAATTTTAGTATTAGCTTATCCTTTCTGCCAAATGTTAATCAGCCAGGTTTACCAACTTTTGACATTCCATTTTTCCTTTTTTTGTTCACCTACTTCCTAGTTGTTACAGTGAGAAAAGTCGCATGAAATCAGGAAGCAATAACAAGAAATAGCAAATATGGAAACCATATTTCAAATGAGAATATGACTATGAAAAATAATATATGTGTAACTGAATCATTCTGAAGTACGGGAGAAATTAACATTGTAAATCAACTATCAATAAAATTAAGAAAAAATGAAATAGCAGAAAAGTTACATGTCAAATCCATGACCAGTAACATACAATCAGCAGATAAAAAAAGAAGTAACATATCACTGCCCTTACTTAAATTCTAAACAAGTCAAGTACAGGGTTCTCACCTATAATAGTGTTTGTGTTCAATATTTCACCCAACTTGATAGGATAAAATGAAGAACTACTTAATAATTCTCTGAAGATTAAGAAAAATTAAGGCAACATGAGTAGACAAAACCTGTTGACTTTGAGTCACCTCTCAACAGGAAGATGATTTAATAAGTGGTTCTAGATAACAGATAAAAGGGAATTCAATTTTTTGGTATTTGCTAAACAACACGTGACATGACAAGTCAATATCCAGGTCTTTTTATAGTGATAATCTGTGGTTGTCCTGAAAGAGTTGTGAAAACAAAAGCTTTAACAGCTACAAGAGAATCAAGGGCAGGGATCACATTTCCCTAGAATCAGTTTTAAATGATAAAACTTATTATCCAGCTGTCAGTCAGCAAGAAATAGAAGATGTCCCAAAGCTCACACCAAGAAGAAAAGGAAGATCTTGTCAAAAACGTCACAAACTAAGAACACTGAAACATGACAGGAAGCTTTGTGCTCCTGGCTGCCTTTTCATCAGAAATCCTAGAAGCTGACTGCAAAGCACAGTTTCCATTCCATTTATCAAAACAAATTCAAGGAAAGTGAATTTCCTGACTGCCAGGGAAAATATTTGTTAGTGTACAATAGAAAATAATTGAGGTGAAATTTCTGAACCAAGGTGATTTTTTTTTTTTATTTTAAAGAAAGAAAACACTGGCATACCTTGAGGGAGGAAACAATCTAAGTACTTTGGAAGACATTTTCCAAAAGCTTTTCTCCATTGATGCTTTGTATTTTTATTCTTTTCCTCATGGTAATAACTGAGGATAATCAAGGCTTTACACTGCACATCTTTTCAATCTTATAGCATCATTAGTCTTGCCAAAAAGATTTCATCTCTGCTCCCACGGGTCAAATTGAATTAATAATAAGTTGGTGAGATGACTTGATTAGCACTGTAACATGAGGGAGCCTGAGGTCCAGGAATAATCATAAACCAACTGTCAGCTCTTTTAGCTTTTTGGCTGTGTTGTTGAAGTGACATGCTTGGACTCGGGGGATACAGAGTGACAGGGGTGCATGGCTCACTCAGCTCTCCTGCAGAGTCTCAGTAATACTTACCCAGTACCATCAGAACAACACGAAGCACATCATCATATTAAACCAAAATATGTCATCCTCACCACTCTCAAGAGTTTGACTGAAGTTCATCATACAATTCTAGTAACATTTGCATCCTCTCTATAATAATGCTAAGGAAACTGTTTGATTTTTAAAAGAACGTAATACCAAAGTGACATGGAAAAAAAGACAAAAATACCTATTTTTTTTTTTGTGATAGATAAAATCCTCCTAAATGTCTTGTTAAATCTAATTCTCAAAATCTGGGGAGTTGAAAATTTGGGGATTCTTTAAAGTTTTTCACTTAAATTTTTATGTAATAATACTGGACTGTGTAGGAAGAAACATGTAATTACAATCAGTGAATCCATTTCTGATACTCCATATTCTGCTTATGTGTTATACTTTAAACAACACTTAAAAATCAAAACATTTTCTATAGCTAACTACCTCTACTTGAATAAACATAAAGTAGAAAAAGAAAAGGTGTTTTTGAATTACAGAAGGAAAAAGAGAAAAGAATAACCTACTCCCACTGTAAAAACAAGCTTTATTTTTCATAAAAATGTTTAGCAAAAGCATTAATCAGACACAAAAATGTAGAGTGCTTTATATACTACCCAAACAAAGTAATATGGAAAACACCACCCCATAATATAGTGTATGAAATAAGAGGACTGTAGAGGAGCTATACAGAGCAATTACAAAACTCCAGAGGGAATTTTCAAAGCCTTCTTCCTCCCTCAAAAGAAGATACATCTTTGGATGTACTAAAAAATTGAGGTTAATATTCTGTATGCTAAGCAAAGTGGTTGGCCCATAGTATATGCTTGGAAACTGTATTTTCTGAGCAATAAGGGAACTAATTTTAATGTGTTTTAAGTTCAAGAGCTAATGAAAACAGAACTTAGGAACTCAGTTCTGTGATGGCTCCAATTCTTCGTCTCTCCCTATGTTCACACTGTTGGTCATGTGGCTTTCCAATTCTTCACAACGAAGAAGTGGGGTCTGTTTCCCCATCTTTTGACTTGGGTCTTGCCTCATGACTTGCTTTGATCAACAGAATGAGGCAAACGTGGTGGTCTGCTCATTTTCAGCTTATATCTCAAAAAGTCTGTGAGCTCTTGCTTGCTGTTACAGCTCCACCAACACTTTGGAGCAATCAATGCATGTGGATCAAAGCTGAGTTATTCATCTCATTGTATGAGCAAAGGTTAGACTAGATCAGCCAGCAGCCAGTCCACCATCAGACGTGTAAGTCAGACATGCTCATCAGAGCCTTTATGCCACTGATGAGATTTTGTGGTTAGTTGTTGGTCAGCATTTTGATATAATCTCTATTCCTAATCTCTTCACTTGGTAAATTAGTTTAACATTTGTGTGAAGATTATGTCAGTGATCTTTCCATAGAAAAGCACTTTACAAATTTTATTTCTCTACTAATGAATTGTGCTGAGTTACACATGCTTATTTAGTATTCTTTTTGTATTAATAGTAAATATTTATTAAGGGCTTGGCATGTGCCAGATATTATGTACCTGATACATGATTTCAAAAACAACTTTAAATCAATTGTTTTTTGTCTTTATTTCCTGTATGCTCTTTGAGGGCAGCTTCTTTTCTTCACTGTGCTCCCACAGATTCTAATATATTAAATATTGAACTAATAATCCTAAGATATGACATACCAATACTTTTTCTAAGCCATAATAATTGAATCATTTTTAGCACCCTAATCCATTGCTTCAACATAACATTTATTAAAATATCTTAATTTTTATATCAATATAAGTTTATAGATGTATATAAAAGTGAATCAGCAAATCAGTCTAAACGACTGCACTTTTGAGTGGCTAGGTCTAACAGAAAAACACATTTACGTGTATATTTTTATCCAAACCCCTCTAACACCACTTCAATGAAGAAATAGTATGTGGTTTCCTCAACTACATAACTCCACTGTAAACATCTTACATTGGTCCTTGAATGAGTCAGTCAATTCAAACTCAGGAATTACTGTAAAATATATTAGTAAATGAAAGGTTAAGAGGGCTCACATTATTTTATTTTTCTGTTTTTTTTTGTCTTTTGTCTTTTGGGGGCTGCACCTGCGGCATGTGGAGGTTCCCAGGCTAAGCGTCTAATCGGAGCTACAGCTGCTGGCCTACACCACAGCCACAGCAATGCGGGATCCAAGCTGCGTCTGCAACCTACACCACAGTTCACAGCAACGCCGGATCCTTAACCTACTGAGCAAGGCCAGAGATCGAACCTGCAACCTCACGGTTCCTGGTCGGATTCATTTCCGCTGTGCCATGACGGGAACTCCAGAGGGCTCACTTTAAATGAGGCTCTTTTATGACACAAATTGCCTCATAAACCGCCCAAAATAAACTACAACAATTACAATATAATGATATGCCAAGTATATACAACTCGTTTCACTCCTTATAAAGATTATGATTTTAAAACGACATAGGTCCTTCTTTCATTCCTTTTGGAAACATAAAATAGACTAATTTGCTTTGGGTCACATTCCTGAAGGAAGAAGATAAAATTTCCAAATTATATAGGAAAAGAGCTATAGTAATACAAAATTCAAAAGTGATAATGGCTATTGACAGACTTTAACATATCATTTGAATCTGTAAGATGCAAGTGTCTGGTAATATGCTTGCTTCAGGGGGACAGAAAGACAGATAAGGCCTGCAAGGGTGATGATTATTTGTCCATTTCCTTTTCTGAAGTCACCATTTATTCTATGCTTTCATGCATGATTAACAGCTTGCAGATCCTTCACATGTAATCAATATTTGTGAAGTTTTATATTAGGTTTAGAGATTAGACAGCCTTGATTATAAATTTTATCGATTTGTACAGCTTAACTGCAGAAATCCCTGTACATTTTTCAGAGATTAAATTAAAAGGAGATATATGGTCTGCAGACACTAGAAATGCCAGTGTGATTATAAGGTGTGACCTCTTTATACTCATTCCTCCAGATGAATAAAACCTACCCGGTATACTAAAACATGAATCAGCGTGTCAACAAGCTTCAAGCTGAGATAGTAAACAGTGAAAATGTGACAAAAAGAATTACAAAACCACAAGGAAACCTGACTAACGCTATAATTAATACAGGAGACTTGTAAAAATTAATTGCTTCAGCTTATTTGTAAATTAGGAAATTGACAGAGATAAGAATAATGAACTCCTTACCTTCTACCTAGAAAATGTGAGGTTATATTAAAACTGAAGACTCATGATCTCTCTTAAGATAAAGGAACAAGACATTTAATTAACCAGAGAAATACAGTCATTTCAAATTCAGCAAACAAGCTAGTGACTACAACATTCATATCCAAGTCAGCTTTAGGAATATTCCTACCTTAAAAACTTTTAAGGAACTGCTGTATATTTTATATCCACTATTTTAAGGTCTGAGATTGTCCAGAACAAAATCAATGAATGTGTATACACTCAACAGATGCCGAGCAGAGAGGCCAAATATTTTCCAACATAAAGACCTTAGTTTTCTAATTTTCTATACAGCTTTCTGAATATTATTTTACCTTTATTCTTCTATGAAATACCTTTCACTATACTAATTAAGTATGTCTCAGATCTGTATAAGTCCTATACAAAATGACCTATAAGGCAGAAATAAGCAAAGAGTGATACACCACGATGTACATCCTGAAGAATTCATTTCCCTCCTTTTGAAAAGGTGTTCGACAATTAGTTTTAGAGCATGGACTGCCTTGTGCTAGTCTATATGGTTAGGCAAATGTCCCAGTATATTTTATATTGGCCTTGAAAAAAATGAAATCCCCTTAAATTGTAAAAATAAAAAATAATCCACTTATCATTACTTTATGCAAGATAGTAAATGAAAATATTTCTATTAAAATGTACTAATATTTTCAAATGACTCCATAGAATAGCAAAAATGGTGACAACACATAGAAATGATAACCTAGGAGACTGCTTTCTTTTGTTTCCACAAATAAGCACTAGTAAGGCTACATTTAGAAATATTATGAAAGTTCCTATTTCTAGATATTCACAAATAGTAAATGAAAGAGGAAGTGTATAAAAGTGTAAAAGCACTGAAGAATTATTTTTACGTTTGCTCTGTGTACATGCTACTTTAGTAATCACATTCTTTCCATATCCAAATCCATAGGACCAGTTCCAAAACATTCCTTGTTGGGTCTGAATTTCAACTGTCTATAGCTTTCCATCCGGATGCTCTAATACAATACATTTAAAACAAGATTTATCATCTTCCTTTCATGAGTGCCTCACTCTAACCTCCCTGCTTCTATTAAAGGCTGCAGTGCCTAGACTAAAACCTTTACCGTATGATTGACTCCTCTGTTCCTCACATAGCCAATTACCAAATATGCTACATCATTTCATAAGATCTATGGCATTTCTCAGTCCCATTTTTTAATCCAGGGCCTAGGTTTCTCTCACCTGACCCATTGGAAATTCTTGTTATTACCATTACTTTTCAGTGCATTCCTCATCCAGATATTCCAAAGTGCATTTTTAATTACATGTCCATTCAAAACATTGTTAGAGGTTTCCTAGGCAGGCTAAACAAATATAGTAAACAAATAAAAACACCAAAACCTTGTTCTATAACCCAAGGATCTCCTAATAGAACATACAAGCAAAGATTCCTTAATAAAACTTCATATATACTTCTCCAAATGCCCTGCACTCCAGTCAATCTACTCATCAGATACCAAAACTAGTATAGAACTGTCCAACATATGTGCTATTGTCCATTCCTTTCCACCTATTTAGACTGCCTTCCCTTTGTAGATCTCCCTATTGAAATAGTTCAACATCCACTTAGAAATATACTCTCTTCCCAGTGAAAGCTTGTTCTAGAAAGCCTGACAAAGTGATAAGTGATCTTTAATTTTCAGAGACTTTTATCTGTACCTCTATTAAGGCATTTAACGCATAGGATCTTCCATTCATCCTGACTGTGTGTTCAGATTTCCTATATAAAGACAGAAACTTGAAACCAGAAACTATGACCTATACAGAATAAATAGTGCATGTAAAATGGGCCTTGATAAAACAGTTCTAAATAAATAAATGCTAAAATAAATAATCAGCTAATATGAGTAACACACAGCCGATTTTTAAAACATAGAAAACTCCAAAATCAGCTTCTAGTAGAACAAGTAACTTTAACAAATATTTAACAAGTAAATACAAATGGGCCAGACTAATTCCTTAGGATAAAAAGAAAGAAAAAGACATCACTCTTTCCCTGTATAGTTTACAATGCGGTGAGGTACAGGCTCACACACGGTAAGTTTTTCTTTTTTTTGGCTGCACCCACTTCTGTTCCCAGGTCAGGACAGAACCTACTCCACAGCAGCAACCTGTGCTGCTACAGTGACAATGTCGGGTCCTTACCCTTCTAAGCCACCAGAGAATTTGTTTTTTTGACTGCACCCACTTCTGTTCCCAGGCCCGGGACAGAAACTACTCCATAGCAGCAACCTGTGCTACTACGGTGACAATGTCGGGTCCTTACCCCTCTGAGCCACCAGATAATTCTGATAAATTGTATTTTAATTTGTAAGAACAAAATACTATTGGACCGAAGAGTTAAATGAAATTTTAAAACTCCAGTGATAGAAACAATAAGTTGTTTCATCATAGTAGTACCAATCAAATTCTTTTTGAAAGGATGACTAAATACAAAAAACAAACAAACAAAAAACAAGGTTGTAGAGAATCCTGCCTGCCATTTTGCATAGGAAAGAGAACTTCTGCCCACACTTTCAGTATCATTCACGTAGGGAATATTAATCGCCAGCCGGATTTCTTCCTGAATTCCAGATTCACATATCCAACTGCCTTTCAAACATCTCAACTGGGTTGTCTAATGGATATCTCAAACAAAACCTGCAAAACTGAGCTACTGCCACGCCACAGTCTATTTATCATTAAACACATTATGCAAATTTTCCCCATCTCAGTAAAACATGTCCATATTCTAGGTATCCAGGACAAAAATCTTGGAGTCATTTTAAGACCTTCTTTCATCCTACACCTCACATCCATTTTATCAATTCTATCCCTACTCTCTGCAACACGTTTAGCGTCTGGCCACTTATCACTACTTCCACCACTATTTCTTTGAGCTTAGCCACTATCACCTGGGGCTGCAATTAGTGAAACTGTCTCCAGACTAAACTGGTATGAACCACTGCTTCCTCTTTTGCTCCTGTCACATAGTTGTCAGAGAGATCCTGAAATCCCTCCAGTGACATCCACCTAAGTCAGAGTAAGAGTGGAAGTCAGTCATCACAGTGGGCTTCTGGGTCTTGCACATTCTCCTACCCACCCCACCCCCAACATTGCTCCCTATCTGGTCTCATCTCCCACTGCTTGGTCTAATTTACACAATAGATTTCACTTAAACACACTAGGCACGTTCTTGCCTCTGGCAGGGCCTTTGCACTTCCTCTTCTCTTTGCCTAGAATATTCTCCCAGATGGTCATTTGTCTCACTGCATCTTCTGCTACAAGGCTTTATTCAAATGTCACCTGTTCGTGAAGTCTTCCTTGATCATTTTATTTAAAATCCCGCGGCTGTTAATTGCTTCATTTTTCTCCCTAGTACTTATTGCCATCTAATATCATTTATATCTTAGCTATTTACCTTTATTATTTCTTGACTTAACACTAAAATGTTTGGTACATAATCACTGTTCAATAAACATTTGGGTTGATGGATGAATAAATGATGGATCTTTGCATCTTCTGCAGTCAGTAAGTTCTTGACACATAATCAATGAGCGACAAATTTTTGTGGACTAAAGGTTACTTTTTTTTTTCCTGTTTTTTTTTTTTTGGCCATGCCTGCAGCATGTGTAAATTCCCAGGCCAGGGATGGAGCCTCAGCCCACAGCAGAGATCGAACCCACTGCAGGGACAATGCTGGATCCTTAACCCACTGTACCACAAAAAAACTCCTGAAGGTTACTTCTAATAATAGAAGAGCCACTATTAAAATTCTACATCTGAATTTAGTTATAAAATGAAATTTAAACTATGACCACATGCATCCTCCTGAAATAGCCTTAACATGTTTTCATGTTTAAGAAGCAAAGTAAAGATTTCAATTTGAATAACAAAAATGTCAAATTACTGAGAGAAATCAAGTGACAGGAGGGAAAAAGGTTACTGTAGACCTTTGAAAAACCAAGGTGGAAAATCTTTGACAGAAGGAAGTATACAGTTAATGCTGGAAACCTGAAAAGTACTTAAAAATTTTTATTTATCAAGAATATCAGGCTGATTTAATGAAATTCATTTGGAAGTACCTTTTATTGTTTTTTTAAATTTTTTGAAGTGTTTTTCTTATTTTCTCAACTAGAAAGCAAGTTTCTCCAGGGCGAGAAATATATTTACTACTTCACTTATTCCTTATTCAGTGCTAAGCATAGAATAAGAAAGAGATGAATATATTAACTTTAAGCAATTTTACCCTAAAGGAGTTGTTATGAAATCTAAGGACTTTGAACATTAAATGTCAAAATAAACCTCATCAAGACAGAAAAAAAAAAAATCCTTGAAGTCAATGGATGTTATTTTCAAAGCACATGAAGAATAAACTTTTGATATCTTAGATTATTTGACATTTCAGCTTAAAAATTAGATGTTCTATATAAATTGAGTTTAATACATAAACAATTGATTTTGTTGTAGGTTCCACTGTAGAACAGATGCTGTCATTAAATGCATATTAAACATCTTTTTCATTTGCATAGAGACCTAAACAATTAGTTCTTTAATTACAGCCTGCATCAGTACTGTTTACCAAGAGTTTACTGTCAATCACGCTCTCTGATTCCTGAGGCCAAGTTCCTTTGGGTGCTGCTTTTATTTATACTAGTCTGTCTATTTTAGTGACCTAGAATAAATTTCATAAGACTATTTTCTAGCCTGTATGTGTTTCTGAATGTGGTACATTTCTTAAGTTACTGAACTTAGCCACAATAGAGGCATGGCGACCTCTGTTCGTGAATAGACCATATATGTGTATGAAACAGGTTAAAGGGAGTGGAATGTGGAATCAGACTTGTGGTTACTACAGCAGAAGTTAACTTAATATCCACATCCACCATTCTCAAATCCACACAATTGGGGCAAAAATAGTATCTACCTCAAAGAATGGTTGTAGGGATAAGATCTTATATGTACACTGCTTAGGACAAATACCTGGCACATTTTATAAACAAAGTGTGGCTTCGTTTATAATTCTGTATAATTAAGACGATCTATCACTATTATTTGTGAGAATAAAATTCTGGAGAAGTAGGAAGAAGCCCTCCTGCCCTGCCCCCAAACTGGATTACCTGTCACCTATGGCTATTTACCCATCTTCTACACTCCAAGTAGAAAGCAACAGCACTCATTTATAATTTTCAAATTGTCAAGGTAAATAATTTTTACAAGCATGGTTTCTGGATTACTCTGCCCATTTCCAGGTTCTTGGAGAACATGTATATAATATACAAGGGAAAACATCTAACTTGGAATTTTAAAAAGCCCAAAAATCTAACAGAAATCTAACAGAGAACTTTACAAGAAGATAGATAATACTACTGAACATAAATAGAATCCCTTGAGCCTAATGACTCAATTTCATATGTGAATGCAAACTCTTATTCTCTACAAGGGAATTTTTCAATATGTCATTAAACACGAAAACTAAAAACTTTGATTTCTTGTTTTGAATATAAAGCTATTAGGGAGAGTTGTTTAAGAGGTCTTGCTATTTATCTTCTATCTGAATAGTTGCTTAAGGATATTTCCAGAAACCAAATGTCATGATCAAACTCTAGATATTTATAATATTCTAATATACACCACTCTAACGGTTTCCTGCAACATTTTAACATGTCTTTTGCACATGTTAAAAAAAAAGAATTTGGAAAGGTCAAACTATCTGAGAACGTATTAAAAGTACTTTACTACGAATTCTTCAAAAATGGGTTTAATTTAAAGAAATGTCAAAGTGGTTAAAGAAGAATAAAGATTCTTCTGAAATTATAATAAAATTTGTCTTGAATATAAGGGCAATATATCCAGTCGTCTACTAAAAAAATTCTCATAAATAAAACAAATATAAAAATTCAAGTAATTATACTTCAACAATTAAAGTAACTGAACCTCACCAGCATGTAGGAATTTTGTTTGTTTTAAGAAATAATTATACCATAAAGAAAGGGCTTTAAGCAAATCATTAAAATGTAGTACTCAGAAACTGAGGTTTGGCAGTTCTATCTCATTCTTTTTTCTCTTTCTTTTATATAAACTGAGAATGCATTTTTTTTTTTTTGTCCTTTTGCCTTTATGTAGAGCCGCACCCGCGGCATATGGAGGTTCCCAGGCTAGGGGTCTAACAGGAGCTGTAGCTGCCGGCCTTCGCCACAGCCACAGCAACGCAGGATCTGAGCCGTGTCTGCAACCTACACCACAGCTCACGGGCACGTCGGATCCTTAACCCACTGAGCAAGGCCAGGGATCGAACCCGCAACCTGATGGTTCTTAGTCGGATTCATTAACCACTGAGCCACGAAGGGAACTCCCGAGAATGCATTTTTGTATGCATTTTTAAAAGTAAACCATAATTCATTTCTCTGGTTCATCAAAGAATGAAGAATATCAAAAGTACATATTTTAAAGACATTTTGAAACATCTTACTTAAGGCATTCCTAGTTTATAACGATTTAGAGAATATTTTTTTCAAAAAGTCATCCATGGTTTTCCAACATCACTATATTAAAAATATTAACTAAAACAATTATTCAAGCTTATCATCATGGTTGTTACTCTCCTGGTAAAGTTAATACTCCCTAATTTGAGCATTTGTTGGGATTCTAGAATGTCTTCTCTCTTCTAAGGGAACTTTTGTGAGAACAAGATTTATGCCATATTTCTTTGCATTATCGAGTCAAGCACAATATCGTGTAGTAATTGCTTCCTTAAAATTAACCTACTGAATGAAAGAATGAAGAACTTGCCATAATTAACATATTCAATCTCTTTTCTTTAAAGACAACCATCTCACCTTTTTGACTGCTGTCTCCCTTTGACTGAGCAAAAACATGTGATAAAACCTCTATCCCAAAGTAGTATAATGCAAATAGGGATGGGGAAATAAACAGTATGTATTCAATACCTTCAAACTTTTATGTTCAAGTGAAATGTATATATAATTTTAAATAAAAGAATCATTATTTAATTTTCCAAAGGCTCAAAGGAAAGTGTTAGTAGTATATCAATTTGCTTAGGCTATACGAATATTACTTCATTGTGTTTCTTTTAAAAATATGACAAAAATATCTGTGTTAAATGATAACACTTGTGACAATTTGGGAAGGAAAGATTTACAAGCTTCTCCAAAAGAACGTGTGTTGCCCTCACTGGGGCTCTGCATCACTGGGTGAGGACTCACGTTGAGGGGCATAATTGAGATAGCACTGCCTGCTGGGCAAGAGAGCAGCCCTCTTCCTGGGCACAGGCCAAGGATCTGCACAAAGAGGCCTCTGCTTTCTTATTTGCACCATTGTATTTCTTTTCATTTGCCAACATTCTTATCCCTACAACTCTCTTTTAATTTTACATGAAGTTGAAAGGGACCTCTCAAATGCCTCATTACATCACCAAGCCATGCCAAAACCAAGCCACGCCAAAACCAAACCAAATCCCTAAACAGCAAAAAACACACTCAGTCAAAAGTAGTTATTCCTAAGCACATTTTTAAGAGCAAGTATTGGAATGCTAATATTGGACTGTTTAAAACTTATACTAAATTTATCACTCTTTCTGTATGATGCTAAAACAACAAATTAGTCATTTTCCCAAATAAAAACAAGCTAAAACAAACATTGTCAATCAAAACTCAATAAAACGACAAAAGAAGCAAAAGAAAATTTAAAATTTTTGATGTGGTTACAGAGCACGAAAAAGAAGGCATAGAAACGTTAAGCTTTGAATATATCATTCATTTAATATTCAAAACAACTCTAAAACATTGATATTTTCTCCCCAAATTTTATAAAACATGACCCAGAGACTAGGAAGGAATTAAGTAACTTATTGACGGTTCAGGCAGAATTCAAATTGAATTTTGGCAGACTCAAAAACAATACACAGTTTCTAATAGTGTATACAATTTATATTAAGGAATCTGGAAAACTTAAGTAATGATATATATAAAGTTTTCCACAGAATGCTATTAAAATTTACTACATTTTAAAAATGTAAAATACCTACTATGTTCCAGTAGTTATATTTAATTTATACTACTGTGACTGTAGCTCTTTAAATAATATCAAAGTAGCTAAATGCAAATTAATAGCCAAATCAGGTTTCTAAATGAGTTCATCCTTTCCATCCTCACCATTTTTCACATGTGCCAAAAGTTTGAAATGTAAGATTAATTATTATTTTCAATGTAACCCACTTACATTCTTAATAATTGTTACATTATTAATGGCGCACACCTGCCATAAGGACTGTGCTGGTCCAATTCTCTCATCTATTTATTTTCAAGCTGTGTGTGTTATTATTCAGACATGTTAAATTTGTTTCTTTGTTATTTTTTGCTGCTAAATAGCACAATTAAAAATATATTAATGTCTCAGAATTGGTTTATGAAATCCCCCCAAAGAGTAAAGAACATCATATCCAGGTCCTTAACATGAAGAGTGAACAAGATTAGAGAGTCAAAAAACATAATGTAAATCTTTTTGTGCTAGGGCAAGCAGTGATTAAAAAATAAGAAAAAAAAATCTCACTGTACTGTCTACAATAAAGTATTGTCAAAGAGTGACTTACATCTACTGACACTTTCTCAGCATTTTAAAAACAAATTCAGTGATCTCTGAAGTAAACCGAACAAATTTTTATGGAATGAGAGCAAAATAATGCTTTTTCACGACAAAATTGATAACTTTAGTCACGAAAGATAAGAAGGGAACAAAAGCAGATTTCAAAGTCGCACTCTTTCTGAGAGGATCATAAAGCCATTGAGAAAATTAATGATCAATAGCATACAATCAAAAAGTCAGGAGAAACTACTGACAACACATCAACCCCAATGAACGTCGTCAGACATTGCATAGCATCAACATGGAGGACACCTAAGATGTAGAAGAACAATGCCTGTCTCAGAAAGTAGTAGCAGACATTGCATTCAACAGCTGAACAAATCACTGATGTGCCTGTGATAAGCTCTCTTGACAGGTGTGTGGAATAAAAAAAGGAGGACACCATGCTCCATAAATCTGGGTACCAAACATCTTCCCAAACCAGGACTACATGTATGTGGCAACAAGGCAGTGAATTCAAGACTAGTACAACACAGCTAAGTATGCAGAGAGTAAAGTTGGAATTCTGAATAGAGAATTAAATAAAATTCAAATGTCAGTACAGATATTTAATCATTGAGAACAGCCAAGAATCAAGCATAAGGCTATCTGATCTTGATTCAGTGTTGAAGGAAATAATAACATAGGGAATATAATCACCTTGTATTTTCAGTGCATTGAGTCAAGAAATGGGCAGTGAATACAAATCTTTTCTGCTATATACGTGCATGCTGACTCTGGAAGGGAGGAAGTTTAATTTTCAAAATGAAGGATAATAATAATAAACACATTTCTTCCTCCACAGATTATGCTATTAAAGACCATTTCAATGATTTCAAAGTGAATGCCTAACTAGCCCAATTTCAGCAATATATTCAACTTATGGAATAGTCTAAACCTATCACATCAGACACAAAATATCACCATATTTAATTCTGAGTGTCAGAAATTATTTTTAAAAAGACTGAATAGTGACACAGCCATACGACTGCTACGTGTTTAATCTAGTTTAACACATAAAGGTTTTCAATATTTTTAGAGATTGGGGTCCTGTGGGTACCTGTACATAAAAACATGCCCAGTGCTGCAACAAAAAGTGAAAAAAAAATCTAGTCCGGAATTCAACAAAAGAGTATGTTAAAATCAATTTGCCATTATGTCTTAAGTTAAAACCTTTAACTGAATATTCATTTCTCTAGGTTCTGAGTAGGATACACTTGCCAATTTAGACTCTGATATTTTGCTAAAAGTATTTTCCAATACAATATTGATTCATCATCTCTGGTTCTGCATGAGATCTAAACATCCAGAACTGACAGTCACCAAACACTTTATAGAGACCAATCCCATGGCCCTTGAATTAAGAGTTAGAGAAAATAAGGAGAAGAGAAAATACAGAATGGATCTAAAATTTAAGATGTTTCTCAAGAGTGCTCATCTTAAATCTACATACAAGTAACAATGAAAGTTGCAATGGATGGTATTTTTCTAATATAAAACAAATAGCACTTTTAATTTGAAATAATGTTTCATTTTAAAATTTACCTGTATTTTCTAAGTTGCATTAACCTCCCTCCCTCATGCCATCTGTAGATACCAAAGTTGTGAATAACATCAGCCTAATGGGTAAAAGTTCAAATTCTTTGGCAAAGTACCCTCACTGATCCAGGCTATGACTACCTCTTTGCTGTTTCCTTCTTCATGTTTTTGGAATACCAACTATCTATAGGTCTTCATTTCATATGCATTTTTCTTACCTCCAAAATTTGGTTATTACTGTATCCCCCAATATACCTCCCTTTCTGATAGCCCCTCCTTCATTCAACACTCCATCTGGCTTAACTCCTCCTAGTCATGCTTTAATACCACTTAGCTCAAATATACCACTTAGATATTTGACTTTTTATGAGCTGAGATGTTCTCCAGGAAGTTTTCCCTGATCCCATATCTCCTCATTACTCAGTTGCGTTTATATAGAGTCTTGTGATACTGATATCATGGAATTTGTACTTTTATATTATCAATGTATTTATTCATCTCTATTGCTAGAATGTAAGCAACTCTAATTTCTTTTTTATGTTTGCTTTTTTTTTTTTTTTCGCTGCACCTGGCATGTGAAAGTTCCCGGGCCAGGGATAGAAACCCAGCCACAGCAGCGACCCAAGCCGCTATAGTGACAATGCTGGATCATTAACCTGCTGTACCACAAAGAAAATCTTTTTTGTTTTTATAGTTTTAGAATCTGACACAATATCCAACATATAGCAGGTGTATCAAAATAAGACTTATGATTGAATGAATGCTCAATTTTGCCTGTAAGGATGGAGGACAGGGTAATAGTAAAGGTTAGCTATAAAGCTTTAACAAATGTTCTTCTAATCACTGCTCTCACTATCCATGTTTGATTACAGTGAAGTAAATCCTTTTTTTTTTTTTTTTTTGCCTTTTGTCATTTTAGGGCCGCACCCGAGGCATGTTCCCAGGCTAGGGGTCTAATCGGAGCTGTAGCCGCCGGCCTACACCGCAGCCACACCAACGCAGGATCCGAGCCACGTCTGTGACCTACACCACAGCTCACAGCAACGCCGGATCCTTAACCCACTGAGCAAGGCCAGCGATCGAACCTGCAACCTCATGCTTCCTAGTCAGATTCGTTAACTCCTGAGCCGCGATGGGAACTCCACAGTGAAGTAAGTAAATCTTGATGAGCCAGACAGATGGTAATGAGGATAGTTACAAATCTGCTTATCAAAAAAATTACTTTTATAAGCAGACTGGAACTTATTTAATACTCAAATTTTAATACTTAATTTATATGTGTGTGTGTGTACATATATTCATATTTGCTGCTGTTGTCGTTTTTTTTTTTTTAGGTCCATATCTGTAGCATATGGAGGTTCCCAGGCTAGGGGTTGAATCGAAGCTACAGCGGCTGGCCTGCACCACAGCCACAGCCACTCAGGATCTGAGCTGTATCTGCAGTCTACACCACAGCTCATGGCAATGCCAGATCCTTAATCCACTGAGCGAGGCCAGGAATCGCACCTGTATCCTCATAGGTCCTAGTTGGGTTTGTTTCCGCTGAGCCATGACGGCAACTCCCTAATTTATATTTTTTAAATGACACCAAGCCCTTGCTTTTTGCACTTAAATTAGATCACTGTAAGAAACTGAATAAAGAGAACAAGGTAAAAACATGCAAAATAACTACAGTAAAGACTAGCATATATGCCACAGTTTTTGAACTATATAATCCTCTTGGATGAAAAATTAAAAAGAAAACCAAGGTATTGAAGAATTTGTATTTTTAATGCAAAATGAGCTCTTTACATTTAATTCTATGATGGAGAGAACATATTTTAGTAAACTACAATGACTCCTTATTGGCTTAGCAAAGTAAAAACATTTGTGAAAACTGTGGTTACCAGAAGCATGTGACAGAGTCAACATAAAGATAAGTACATCACAGGTTCAAAGCTCTGGGATCTGAGATTGTTTGACAGCTTATCTGGGCTGGGTCTGCCTTGCCTTGGCAAGATCCTTTTCAAAACACAGCAGACAAATGCTTCTGTGTACTTAAAAAATGCCTCTAGGGGAAGAGGAGTCATAATCTTCCTTAATAATTCACTAAGCCTTTTTTAAACGTGGTACCTAAATACAGTTTAGCACATTGAGTTCAGAGGCCATATACTCTGGCTTTCACTTGGGTGGTGACTTAGAAGAGTCTAATTCACTAGGTAAATGCAGTTTGATTTCTCACAAGGAATTCAAACTCATGTCAGTTCTATCCCTGGCACTGGAACTCCTCATTTTCTTTCCCTCTCTTTCCAAACTGTTTCCTCCTTCGACATTACGCACTTATTTGCTCAAACTCGAGTCACTCGTGTAAATTACTTTTTCCCATATTTGATACATTCACATCAAATCAAGTGCCATATTTTACCACCTGTTACTCTAAAATTCATCCCTTCCTGATTACTCTCAGATCTCATTTAGAACAATGAAACTTCTAACTCCTTCCTTACTTCCTTATCTCTAATCCTATCCTCCTTCCTCTAGTTTCTAATTACACAGGAAAATGCTCTTAGTATAATAGTCATACAACAATGGACACAAAATATACCTATGGAGTTGTTTCAATTAACTATACCCAGATATAACACATGGACACACAGGATAAAATTTCTAGAAAAAATTACAAAGTGTTAACTGTTCTTCCATGTACACACAATAACAGACACACACACACGCATATATACATAAATATACATACCCTATTAACATAATGTATACATCCTAGTGGTATCATATATTGTTTAATTAAACTTTGTGATTAATGTTATGAAGGAAAACTAAAAGGAATTTCGACAATATAAAACGAGGGAGCTTTGATTGATAATAAGGCATCAAGAAAGCACCTTGGAGAAGGACCATGTCAGTAGCAACTTGCAGGAGCATAAGAACTGATTAATCAGAGTTATTGGAGGAATATTATTTACGTAATCTTTCCAAGCTTTTGTTCAGTCATCTGTAAAATGCTGGGAGAGAGAGGATCTTGTTTTGAGCAACAATGTAAGAAGAGCTAAGTTCTCATTATTAAAACCCAGTTTCAATTTTCAAGTTTATAACACTGAATTTTTAAGTATAAACTAATGGGAATAGCAAAGCTGTTCTGATTAGAAACTCTATCTAAATTCCAGATTTATGGATGACAGCATTTATGATCCCTAAAGTTCCTCCCAGAAGACACAGTTCTGAAAAATGCAGTTTGAAAACCAATTTTCTGGACTAAGCTTTGTGTGATTGCAATGTGGTGTACTTATCAATATATATACAATAACAATTGAGCAAAAAAACAAATTGATTAGGTAACACTGCTGACAGAGTATAACATTCTTAGTTGTGCAGACTTAGTTTATTTTTATTCATTAAGATCTACACAGGTTTTCGTTTTTTTTTAAGAAAATGTCTAGTTTGGGGCTATGTATAAGCATTCATGTTCTTGTTCTAAACATTCTTGTATTTTCAGAAGTAAGTCATTTATTTGTTACTGAGTAAATGATCCAAGAGTCAAAATGTGCGCAAACTCCACAAGGAGGCTGCCTCAGTGCAGAAAATAGAAGGGATTCACGTAGCATCCAAAGGTTTTTCAATTACAATATTCACAGGCAAACAAAAATGATGGTAGTAACATAATAATCACAGTGACCTATGATTTTAAACAACTCCTTTTATTCTTCTATCCAACAGACTTTTCAGTAAAAGGATCTCTGGCTTGATTTGCATCCAATAGCAATAAACCTGGGTTACCGTAGACTTGCATGGTATGCCTGTCTTGAACAAATACCATGGCACTAGCTCCAGCTATCTAATTCCAATTCTGGAAGTAAAAGAAATAAGCAGTTCATTCTAAACCTAGTTTTGGTATATATGCATATATTATTTTCCCTTAATACGTTTTCCTCTGATATAGAGACCTCTTTTGATGAGTAGGGATACAGATTTCAGAAAAGCAAGAAAGCTGAATTCCACACCATTTCTCTTATGTTAACAGTAAAGCTTGAAAAGCTGTCCCCCATCAATTTCCTCTGAGTCATTAACATGTGTGTAAAGGACAACCAAAACTTTGGAATTCATTCTATTGATTTTTATGTTTGTAATGACCCATGAATTATTTTTTTAATGTACTTTTTCTTTTAGCTGCTTACTTAATCTTTCCCTGTATTTACTATGATAAATAAAATTGTGACATTGGTAAAAACTTCTCAATCCTGCCTTTTAAATCATTAATAGATTTAACGCCATCAGTACTAAAATTGATCCTGAGGGCACCCACTATTAACCTCTTTATACCTGAGAAAAGTCAGCCATTTACTTCTGGTCTTGCTTTCTATCAATTCTACAGTTTTAAATGTGAGAAGGAAATTTTCCAGTTATTCCTTGGCCATTAGCTTTCCTTAGCTTTGTCTTGCAAAGAACTTTATCAGAAGCTCTGAACCACACTAACATTTCCCTTCCCCATACATAATTCTTGCCAGTCCCTTCATTTGTTCGATTTCTCTCAGGTAAGAGTTTATTTAGTCATGAACAGAACAGTCAGAAACATTATTTAAATGCCCTAATAAGTATAAATCAGCTGCTTTGGAAAAGCCAGGCGAACAAATTAAAGTGACATGAGTAAATTTAAATTTCACCCATCTGTTAGACTCATACATAATCCATTAATTAAATGAAATCTAATATGCTAGTAAAGCATACTTATATGGTATTGATTCTCTCTAGCAATAAAAAGAATTTTTTCAAAAATTTTAGCATGAAAACATAACTAAACAAAAAATTGATAAGCTGTGGATCTGTTAAAAACATACTTTTTGATTGTTATTCCCTTTAAATTTTCAAAGGTCAAAATGTCATTCTATTTTAGGTGGATTGTTACTTAATATCTTTTATTCTCCAAATGAAGACTAAAAAAATCCCTTAACATATAAAAGGTTTTGAATATTTTCTTACTTGCTAAAAGCATTTCAGACTTCCTAAGGTATATTTTAAAAATTCAGAAGTACATAACATTAGTTTGAAAATATTTTCTCAAAGGATTTATTTCTAATAGTTCTGCTGACTTTGACAGCTATTTCCAGGCATAGGTAAAGTTGTCTATGAGAAAATAATAGCTAGAAAGGTAAATTTACTCAAGGATCAAATTGACATTATCCCAAAAGAGAAAGACTTCAGTTTCATGAGTTTCCAATCATGGTTTTTGCCTGCTTCCATACGAACTTTGCAACACCAGGGTGGGCTTAAGTATAATGGAAAATCAGTAACTATAATGCTTATTAGAAAAGCTTCTGATGTATTTATGCTAGACATTCCCAAATTTCAACTGAAATTCATGTATTTTAAAAATTAATTAATGACACCATACATTACATTAAAGTGTATGTAAATCAGGAACTTAAGTGCTTTACATGTCATTTCCTTTAATTCCAACAACAATATAAGATTGTTGCTATTGTTAATTTGTATTAAAAATAAGGTTAAATGTTTTATAAAATGTCACAGTATTGCAGGAAGAAGTACATTTCTTCAGTACTATGATTCAATGAAATCTGAAAAAAATGTTAACTGAAATAACTGTTCTTAACTAATGTACCAGAGACTTTTCAGTTTTACAATATTTTTGTTCTCACTATACAATTAATTCTACTTTCAAAGATGATACTATTAATTTGTTTTGCATATCAATCCTAGTCCTTTCAGATTATTTATTCAGATTATTCAGATAATTATTCAGATAATTATTCAGATAATTATTCAGATAATTTATTCAGATAATTTCAGATTATTTATTTTGAATAAAGTAATTCCACTATTTGAAATCAATCAAAATGGCCTAGGATATACAGTGCCATGTGTGTGGAGTGAACAATTTTTTAATGCTAAAATATTACCAAACTTATAGACTAGATACCAATAAGAGTGGAGGTGCCTGCTAATGATTGTATTTTACATATTTCACTGCTTTTGGAAAAGTTTACTCATTGACTACTCACCATAGTCAAGGCAGAAAAGTATAACAGCTTTAACTACACAAGAAAAAGGAGAAATTTAAAGCCTTGGGTTTGATGAAGAATAGTTTAGACAACAGAAGTCAAAACCTGCTTTTCGTTTTAATTGTTTTTTTTTCAAGGATCTCAAGACATACTTGATTTCAACTGTTACTGCAGGGAATATAATGCTAAAGGAAAATGATGTCAACTACAAGGTGGAAGTGAGAAAACCTCACAATTTTAATTAGACAATATCATTTCTGGTAGGGATTGAGATTCATTTAATATTTCCTTGCATTGATAGCTGCAACTGATAGAAATATAAATGGAAGTACCATATATTTACTCCTTACAATACAAAAATAAAATAAAATGACAATGCCTGACTGACCTAATTTGTGTATGTATGTGTTTGTCTTTTTTTCAATGATTAAATGAAAATGATTAAGACATGATAGCATTAAAATTTTATTTTCTCCTCATTCTAGTATAATAGTCTTAGTGTAATAGTATATAAAGAAACATACAAACTTATCTACAGAGAAGCTTTTTTGAAAATAGTATTATAATATTATGTGCATGAAACTCAGCTAATTCTTTAAAACTCAAAGGAATATTTCATAACAGCTGCTTCCCTTTCCCTAAATGATTGCCTTTTGGACTTTGTACCTTCCAAATGTTGGACTTTGTACCTTCCAAATGTTGAGCGAATTTTAAATGTCTTTTAATGTTCAGGGGTTTTTTTCCCCACCTTAGCAATCAATATTAAGATTGCACCACACCTGTTCTCCTGTTAAAGTTTCACTTTTCTGAACTTAGCACCAGACTACAAGAACTGAATTTAGCTTTCTGATTCATGTCTAAAACAATGAGCCAAAGGAATTTTTACTAATTTATGGCCATCAGTCATTTAACTGTGTCTCTGTAGTGTTCAGAGATGTCTCATTCCATGATAGAAGGGCAGTTAACACCTGTAAGGTAATTATATCCACCAAATGCTGCTGGCCAGAAATATGAATATATAATTGTTCTCACCATCTGTTAATTGTTCTATTTGAATCACTTATTTCATCATATATATTTACTTGGCATCTACCTACTTTTACTAGCCTCCAGAAATGCTACATTTGCTCCTAGCTGAGTTTGTCTTTCCATCAAGATGGAAATTTTAAGTTTGTTGGGGAAGACACAAATTAAACGGATAAAAAAGCATACGTGTGCATGTGCAGAAAGGAGAGGGAAGAAAATTATGCTAGTGAGAGGGAGATCCAAATAAGAATGTCAAGCATTTTCAGAGAGAAATCGAAATTTAATGGAGAAGGTAAGAGTTAACTGGAAGATAGCTCAGTAACTGAGATGGAATCCTACTTGAAATCCTATAAATTAAAAAAAGGCACTGTTGTTCTCTGTCACAAGGAACCCTAGAAAAGGGATTAACAAATCTTCACATCAAGCAGCTGAAAACATATTCAATGTCTCCCATGGCTTTAAGCATTAAAGTGGTATTCCACAGAGGTATTCAGAACTTCTATAAATGCTTGATATACATTTTATTTGCAGCATTTTAACTGCAATAAATGTTACTAACACAAGTCTGAAATTTTACCATATAAGTGACTTTAGGCAACTTCACTTCTCAGTGCCCCAGTTTCATCTCTTATAAATCAAGGATAACTGAAGTCTAAAGCTTAAGAGGGATATATGTATAAAGCATTCACATCAGTGTCTAGCAAATAGTGAGAGCTCAACAGTAATGGTTAACTACCACTTTACTATGATCATTTAAAAAACTTAGACTATTTTCACTGAGCAATATGCAATTAAGATTCAGCTCTGTCTGTGGGTGGCTTGACAGCCTCTCCCTTTTACTGCTGAATAGCATTCCATTGCATGGACATACCATAACTTCTTTATCCATTCAAATTTTGAAGGGAATCTTTAGTTGTCTCCCATTTTTGGTGAATAAGAATACAGCTACTCTAAACATTTGCATGCAAGTTTCTGTGCAGATGTAGGCTTTTGAATCAAACAGATATGAGTATAAATGTTGGATAGTATGGTAAGACTATGTTTAACAGTGTGAGAAATGCCAAAGTGTCTTCCAAAAGTAGCTGTACCAATTTGTATTCTCACTAGAAATGAATTAAAATTCCTCTTGTTCTACATCCTTGCCAGCAATTGGAAATTTCAGTTGTTAGTGGATATTAGCCATTCTAATAGGTGTGTAGTGGCATCTCACTGTTTTATTCATTTGCATTGTTGAAAAGAGTATGCCTTCTCCATTGAATTTTCTTTGTGCTTTTGTTAAAAAGCAGTTGACTATTTGGGGTAACTGAATATTTGGAGTCTCTATTATATTCTGCTGATCTATGTGTCTATTTTTTTCTCTAATAAGAGACTATCTCGATTACTGTAGGTAAATAATAATTCCTGAAATTGGGTAGTAGAAATCCTCTAATTTCTTCAGAACTATGTTGGCTTTTCTAGGTCTTTTGCCTTTCAGTATAAACTTCATCAGTTTATCAACATAAAAGAAATAGTTTGCTGAGATTTAGATTGGGATTATGTTGAAACTATAAATCAGGTTAGGAAGAACTGACACCCTAACAATATTGAATATTCAATTCCATAAACATAGAATGTCTCCCCATTTATTTAGATCTTTTAAAATTTCTTTCACCAGTGTGTTGTATGAGCTTGTATATGTTATGTTAGATTCATACCTAAGTGTTTCATTTTGGGGTAGAGAGATGCTTTTTAAACTTGAAATTCCAATTATTTATTGCTGGTATAGGAAAAAATAATTGACTATTTTATATTGACCTTATATCATGTGACATTTTATAGTTGCCATTATTTTCAGGAGACTTTTAGTAGGTTATTTGGGGTTTTCAATGTAAACAATCATGCAATCTTTGAGTAAGGATTGATTTGTTTTTTTCTTTACTATCCTCGCACAGGTTATTCATTTTTCTTGCTTTAGTGCACTAACTAGGACTTCTAGTAGAGTATTCCTCCACCTTACCCATAGTTTCTTTTTCCACAGTTTCAGTTACCCACAGGCAATTGTGGTCTGAAAATATTAAATGGTATAAATAAACAATTCATATATTTTAAATTGTGCACTCCTATGATAGCATGATAAAATCCCAAGCTGTCCCCTCCCTACCCTGCAGCCCCCAACCATCACATCTGTTTCTGATATACAGCCATTGCTATCATCATGGCTCAATGATCCAGGATCATAAGAACCAGGTGACCCTACTTCTGACACACCGTTAGAAGGTCATCAGTAGCCTAAGGCTAGGACACAATGCCTAATGTCATTCACCTCACTTCTACTCAACACATAGACATTGTATCATCTCACACTATCAACAGGAAAAAGAAGGCTAAGTACAATAGACTATTTTGAGAGAGAGACTACATTCACATAACTTTTTATTACAGTAAATTATAATTCTTCAATTATTGGTTATTGTTGTTACTTTCTTACTGCTGATACATAAACTTTATCAGAGGGTTGTACATACAGGAAAAAAACAGTATATAAAGGGTTCTATACTTTCGATGGTTTCAGGCGTCCACTGGGATTTTGGAACATATCCCCCCACCATGAATAAGGGGAACTGTTGTACGTGGTTAAATACAATTGATGGGAAAGGACATCTTTCCCTTGTTCTCAACAGTAAGGGAAAGATGTTACTTTTATGCATGTTCAGTGCATTCAGTTGAATTTCAAACCAAACTGTGGTACCTATCTTTGGCTCATGTTCTTGCCAGGGTGAAGATTTTTTTCCTTATTTTTAAATTCTAGTTTATGATGTAATTGACTTACTTACTACATTATTGCCTCCAAAGGGCAGAGGCACTTGTTTTGTTCGCCTATATATTCTAAATACCTTGAACAACTTCCTGGAGCACACGAGGGAGCCAATAAGAATTTTTAAAATGAATTTAACCTATCGGGCACAGTTGTGGGTATGATACTGCTTGTTTAAATTTTAATACTAAAACGTTTTAAGTAATTTGAACGACTTTACTACCGAAATATTTCTGAACACATGTGATGATGGAAGCCAAGACTGTAAAGATAAACAAGTCATAATTAGACAACAAAATTTTTCAACCTGTGTAGATAATATTGACAACAATATAAAAGCAATATACCCAAACTGATCACTCAGAGCAAAAGTTCATCCAATACGGAAAATTTTGTGATTACTTCCTGCCAGCTGGGTTCACTATTTGTGGCAATAACAAGTATCTGAGACCTCAGTGTGTAGAATGACAGTGAAAATCTGAAAAATTCCTTCATGGAGGAATAAAATTACAACCATGGGATGAATCAAAGTTCTCAGTTTGTTTTAGCATATATTCTATAATGCAATGGTATTAAAAACCAGTAGAGTTTATATCTGACATTAAATATGCACTTCATTTTTTCGTTTGATTTTCTGTGTAAATTCCCAGGCCAGAGATCGAATGTGAGCCACTGTAGTAACAACGCCTGAGTCCTTAACCACTAGGCCACCAGGGAACTCCTGCACTTAGTTTTAATAACGATGTTGATAATAATGACAACCTGTTATTTACTGTATTAGGGCTGCTATAACAAATTACCATGAAATGGATAACTTAAAAGAACAGAAATGTACAATTTTGCAGCTATGGCTCAAAATCTGAAATCAAGGTATTAAGAGAATTAGTTCTTTCTAAAGGCTCTGAAAAATGAAACGGTTACATGCCATTCTCTTAATTTCTGGTGGCTGCTGGCAATCCTTGGTGTTTTTCGCCTGATTTGTGTCAACCAAACTCCCACCTCTGTCTCTAGTCTCTTTTTTCTTCCTTTCTTTCCTTTTTTGAAGGGCCACAGGTGTAGCATATGGAAGTTCCCAGACTATCAGTCAAATTGGAGCTATAGCTGCCAGCCTATACCACAGCAACAGCAATGCCAGATCTGAGCAGCATCTGCAGCCTCTACCAGCAGCAACACCAGATCCTTAGTCGACTGAGCGAGGCCAGGGATCAAACCCACATCCCCATGGATACTAGTTGAGTTTGTTTCCACTGAGCCACTAGGGGAACTCCTGACTCTGTTCTCACAGGGCCTTCTTGCCTATATGTCTGTCCTCCTCTTATATCAGTGATTGGATTGAGGTTCCACCCTAATACGTATGACCTCATCTTAATATTTGAAGATACTGTTTCCAAATAAGTTCACTGTCACTGGTGGTGGGGATTAGGACGTCACCTTACCTTTCAGGGGGACACAATTCAACCCTTTATAACCTACTATCTGCCAAGCACAAGACAATTTAACAGACATTAGTTCTTTTAATCCTTAAAAATATGACCGTGACATAGTACTAAGATCATCATACCATCCAATTAGTGCCCTGAGGTATAGAGAGGTCTACTCAGTTGCCCAAGGCCACACAGGGCGGCATCTTAGGAGAATGCTATGGCATTGCTGGTCACAGGCTCAGTGGCTGCTTGTACAAAAGCGACGCCTAAACTGCATGTAGGCAGCTGTGATGGGCTGCACTGCCAAGCACATGCTGTTTAGTAAGGATAGCATCTTTCAAAACATAGTGAGATAATGGCCTGCAACTTGCACTTCATATTCACAGAGTTTAAATAAATTACAGCAGGGACTTTCAGAATTCCTTGTTACAAACCACAGCTCACTGATGGTCATGAGGCAAGTTGTGAATCAACTATTGGAAATGAAAGGAAAAATTACTTTTTTATTTTTTCTGCTGAAGAGATCTTACTAGATAAACATCTCAGCTAGAACACAGATGCAGTGTTTTGGCTTGCTTTTGATTTAGGACTTTATTTAGCTGAACAAACTCACTTTCTTGATTCAGGGTCAAAATGTTACCTGAAGGGAATATGTCTTTGATGAAACTAAAACTTGCTATTTAAACTCAACAGACAAAGTAAGGTAAAAATAACTTTGCAAACTTGTACTGAATATCTGACTGAGTGGAACCTTGACATAATTGAGACTATTTTGAAATGGTACCCTCTAACACTTTGGTATGCTTCACCCAAACTGAACTCTTTGCTAGTTAATTACTGTGAGCAGAATTTGAAATCTCTTAGTGATTCAGCACTAAAACAACAATTTCCAATGATTCCTTCAAGCCTCTGGATCAGTTTTATAAGAGATCATCCTGGGATTGCAAAATAAACTACTAAAATATGTTTTTTCAATTATATGAATTATCTACATGGATCCAGATTTTCCTGACACCATGAAACCAAAACAAAATACAGAAATTAACCAAATATTGAGGCCAGTTAAATAGCGGGTATCATCCAAAACCAACAAAGTTCAATTTTTGTTTCTATATAAACACTCCTGATTTATTTAAAAAAAGCTTATAAATGTTTGAAATAAATATATGTTTATAGAGGTATCTGTTGGGTTTTCACATTGATTTTGTTTACAAAATGGTTTTCAGGGAGTTCCTGTTGTGGCTTAGTTAATAACCTCACTAGTATCCCTGAGGATGCTGGTTCAATCCCTGGCCTCGCTCAGTGGGTTAATGATCCCATGTTGCTGTGAGCTGTGGTGTAGGGCATGGCTTAGATTTGGCATTGCTATGGCTGTGGTATAGGCTGGCAGCTGCAGCTCAGATTTGACCCCTACCATGGGAAACTCCACATGCTCCACGTGTGACCCTAAAAAGAAAAAAAAAATTGCTTTCAATGGGGAAGAATAACTTACTACCTGAGGACCAAAACCAAAAAGGTGATGTTTATTCATTGTTTAAACTTCCTCTTTAGATACTCCCACCCTGTCCTCTAGTCACTCTGCATGTGCAAGTGTAGGCACTTTCCTTCAGACTGAAAGATTATCCCCTTTTCTTTTCTCTAGCTATTAAAAGCACTGCCACCTATCCTTCAAGGCCCAGCAGAAAAATTTCCCTTTGTCACCTTCCAGAATTTTCACAGTACTCAGAGCAAGTGTTTCAAAACTTCATGGTAGGTGCTCCCATTATGGCTCAGCAGTAACAACCCAACGAGTATCCTTGAGGATGCAGGTTGGATCCCTGGCCTCACTCAGTGGGTTAAAGGATCTGGTGTTGCCGTGAGCTGTGGTGTAGGTCACAGATGTGGCTCGGATCTGGTGCTGCCGTGAGCTGTGGTCTAGCCCTGCAGCTGCAGCTCTGATTCAATCCCTAGCCTGGGAACTTCCATATGCCATGGTGTGGCCCTAAAAGACAAAAGGAACCAAAAACACTTCATGGTCAAGTCCTTAAGAACAACGTTTGCATGCTACATGATACCATGTGTATCAAATGAGGGGATGTAAGTATCCTCAGGAAACTGGAGAAGCCACAAGCTAATGATGGCTAACCATCCCTGGATTCCAAAGGTTAAGGGGAGAAATTATATTAAAATGCCCAAAGAAAGAACAGAAAATTCACATAATTTTTTTAAGACAGAGACAAAATTTTCAAAGAAATTCTCCTGTTGGAGATGAAGAAGTCAAGCTATACCCACAACTCTCCCAGGGGCCGGAGGACATCTTCTCTAATGCTAAAGTCCTTTGATGGAAAAGTCTAACAGTTGTACAATATACAATAGAGTTTTGTATATTCACAAACTAATAGAAAGTACCAGAAAGATGTTTTTGCAATGGATGACAAATGAGGACTAAATAAGTCACAGAAAAGACATGAACTAATACTTCAATACTTCTGCCCAGTACTGCAATAGGAGTCCTTTCAATCAAAGATGTTACTGGTGTCCACTTCAAAAAGTAAGGTTAAAAGGGAACTACTGATTCCATATATGTTTATTTGAAGCATGATTTATAGAGCCAAAGACTTAGTCTGAAATGGGTCTTCATTCTGGCTTTGAAAATTATACAGTTTGCTTTGACTTGATTTATTCTTTTTCTAAGTAGCTTGTGACTTTGCCTACATGTATTTATTTCTTGTAATTCTGATTATTCCATACCTCACTCAATGTCTCCACAAATGACTTTTCCACACCTCTCAGAATAAGCCGTGTCATCATAGCTATTCAAGATGTAATATTCACCAGTATTATTCATGTGTGGTACATGTTTTCAGTAATAAATTGGCTTATATAAAAAATAAAAATTATTTTGCCTTATTACACTAGAATCCATTGCTTTAATGAAATATTGCAAGTTACTTTTTTCATTCAATCACCGATTAGCTTTGATCACCAGGAATTAAATATTTGCCTAAATTAAACAGATGCTCTCAGGTTCTTCTTCTTCCTTTTTGTTACATTTGTAAGAGAGGCAGTTTCACAGTACCTTAAACAAAGAAATTACTCAATAAATGTTTGCTAAATTGAACTGAAGGGAATAAGAAATGCCATCACTTTTCTGAGACACAAGAGTCAAGGCAGAAGTGAGGTGATCTATCACTGCTAAGAAAACCAGTGCATGCACACAAGTGTAAAAGCATAATGGCATATTCAACCCATTTACAAGTTGAACATCATTACCTTCAGAACAATCTCAAACTAATAGTATTTAGGAAAAATTAAGGTAGTGCATTTTATTAGGCATGTCCCTACTCCCATTTTGTATACACTTTATTGTCATTTCATGACTAAATGTGTCATCACGTCAGTTGAGAACATTAATCTTGCTTAGGCTCAAAGAGAAAAAAAAATGCCATCAAAGGAAAGCAATGAAGCATTTCTCTATATCCTTTATGTTTAAAGGCTTTCTGAGTGTCATCAGATAATGTCACATTCAGACAATCAACCTGCCAGTTCAAAATGCACAAACTCTGCTCCTACTGCTGGGCAAGAAGATTTCAGAGAATTCAGCAAGAATTATGATACAGTATATTTTATCCATCATAGAATATTTTTAAGTGAATATAATGCAGAAAATTAAATAATTGCTTGGGTCAAATGATTAAAGCATCTTAATGTGGAATGTAATTTTTTCTAATTATTCTTGCTATAATTTTTCCATCTCATATTTTTAAATTCAATTTCCATACATAGCTAGAATACCAAATCTATTTCTGCAAACTTCTAAGGATAAGCTCTCAATAATAAATGCTGCAATGTACTCACTGATCTGCTTTTCTTCAGAGCAAGAACAATAGGCCCACCTTGTGTTGCCAGAGCATATATGAATGTCATGATACACAACAGTGTCCCATCTCAGTGAGCTGTACCAAGTTGTACCATCAAACACTATGGTTGGAGACCTAGGAACTTGGCTTACTTTTCCTACATATTCCTCCCTCATCAAGTCCTATAAATTCTTCTTCTGTGTCTTTTGAATCGATGCAATTCTCGTATCTATACGTTAATCCAAGATAGTGAGATAAAAATAGGTATCATGCAGTAAAAGCATTTTTTTGTTTGTTTTCTAATTTAGGAAATGTTGGGTTAAACAAATTAAATATGGTTACTTATCATAAGACTTATTGAGCACTGAATATATTTATTGTTGTTTTAACTCTTCATGTCACACCTTGAAAAGTCATTTGGCAACTAAATGCTTGGGAACTATTTGAATATTGAACTGTGTTTCTACAAATGAAAGGATGGCATTTGAACAGAAAGTATATGAAAATGGAGAGATTTCACCTCTAATTTAGATACCCAAGATTTTGGAAACAGACACATGAATGAATAAGGGAACAATATGGAACACATCCAAACAACTGAATATTTGAATTATGTTTTATGGAACTTGGTTGGAAAGCTACAGGGTTCTTGGGTCAGCTCTCTACACCAGAATTATATGATTTACTGTTACATGAAAAAGCAATTGTTGTCTTCTGTCTTATGATTTCCATCCATTTCATATCCTCACGGGATTGTAAATGCCTACTCTTTCTTTCTACTCTTCTTCCCAAACACCTTGTTTACTACATTTTTTTCTTTCTCCCTTTCATTTTATGAGGAGAGAATTGAGAAAACGGTGGCACAATGAAAAGAAATTAATTCCCTAAGAGGCAGTAAAAAGCATAACTGAAATAATCACTACAGATTGTGCAGGGACAGAGTTTTGAGCATTCAATTCATGCCGTGGCTTTCTTTCAAAGTCACTGGAAGATAAAGCAGCAATTGTGACTTTGGTAATCTTCCAAATCTCAGCTGTATGTTGCTTGAAAAACTATTTCTGTGGTGGCAAAACATGGGTAATCAGGTGGGGGCTGAACAGGGGACATATGACCTAATAAAAATTGATGGGGAGCCACATCGGGTGAGAGACCACCACTAAGCATGCCCTAGTCTGCATCTGCTTATGGGGGGGGATGGCAGGTGTGTATTTGGACATGGGGAGTCTATTAACTACTGCTCAATAGTAAAATTAGCTCTTTTCTGTTCCCAGGCATCTCAGCATCTTAGTACAGAATTGATATCCAAATCTCACTGCCATTTTGGCTGAAAACCTTCCAGTGCCCCTCCAGCAGCTAAAATTAGGACACTTGCAGAATAAACTGTCCTCCTTCAAGTCAAGTGAAGTTTCATAATGGTACTTTTTTTCTTTTTCTTTTCCTTTTCCTTTTTTGGCCATGCCTGTAGCATATGGAAGTTCCTGGGCTAGGTATCGACTCTGAACCTCAGCTGGGACATATGCCGCAGCTGCAGCATTGCCAGATCCTTAACCCACTTTGCCACAGTGGAAACTCCAATGGTGCTTTTTTTTGTTTTAATAAGACTGAGTTTTAGAATGGAGAGCGCCGGCGTTCCCATTGTGGCTCAGTGGGTTAAGAAATTGACACAGTAACCGTGAGGACGCAGGTTTGATCCCTGGCCTCGTTCAGTGGATTAAGGATCAGACATTGCTGCAAGCTGCGACATAGGCTGAAGATGCGGCTTGGATCAAGTGTTGCTATGACTGTGGCATAGGCCCCAAGTGAAGCTCTAATTCAATCCTAGCTTGGGAACTTTCATACGCTGTGGGTGTGGCTGTAAAAAGAAAAAACAAACAAATAAAAAAACAGACAACAAAAATTTTAAAAATAAAATAAAAGGGAGAGTCCCAAACCACCATCTCGTGGTTTATAAAAAAGCACGATTAATTCTTCTAGGATTTTTTCCCTATTTTTATTTAATAATGTCAAGTTAGAAGCAATTGATGCTATGATGTAATTCAAAGTTTGCAACCTCAGTCATTA
Source organism: Catagonus wagneri (assembly GCA_004024745.2). Taxonomy (NCBI): domain Eukaryota; kingdom Metazoa; phylum Chordata; class Mammalia; order Artiodactyla; family Tayassuidae; genus Catagonus; species Catagonus wagneri. Next base: position 27,106,033 of record PVHT020000077.1, on the reverse strand, counting down.
GTGTTTTTTATCGCAGCTCTCTGATCTTTGCACTAAAGAAAAATATGATTCTAATAATTTGTATGCACAATAAATAATTTTGCCATTGCTGTCAATAGCAAAATTTCAAAGTCTAAATACTTTTTTCAGACAAATAATTATAGACCATTGTACTACAAAATACTGTATATCTATAATCAAAAGCAATGAAATAAAGCGAACACTAACAATATTATATAAGATAAAAGATCAAGAATAGAAATAGTTACAGGCTTTGCATTTTTAAAATGAGATCTAGTGGCATTAGTTACAGCTGCTTCCTTGATTCTGGAGAGTATTACTAATATTAAGCCTTATCATAGAGCTTTCCAGAAGCACACAGATGATAACACTACTACATGGACAAAATTTAAGTGACAATAGTTAAATTTGTGGCATATTTGAGTTTCATTTAGTACTTGAATATATCATGTTCTATCGTACACAAAATTTTTCCCACCACGCACAACCTGAGTTCACTTATGCTGCTTCAAGTCTAACTGATATAACAGCAAATATTAACGGCTATTCTTTACGTCATTTTGTAAAGCCTGATGACATATAAACCAGAGAATGATCGTAATTTTCCCGTCAGCCAGATTTGCACACCTGGATGTCAACATCTTCCATTCCAGTAAGAGTAACTCTCCATACAGAGACACTCAAAAGCAACTGGCACTGTCAGAGTCTGACTCACATTATCACATCGTTACAAAATGAAATGGAACAGATACCTTTCTAATATGGTGTCATTAGCCAAAAACTCAATCCTAAGGAAGAGAAGAACATGCTGAAAATTTTAGTTCAGGGTATTTGTGCAGGAAGAGATTAAAAACAGCTACTTAGTATCAAATGTTGAAAAACGAACATTTAGAATTTAGACATATGACCTACAAATTTGTTTGGTTTCCCTTACTCTATATAATACCTTTCCATTGGATAATATAGGTAGAATGGCGTGATTTATAAGACATGATCTTGGAGTTCCCGTCATGGCTTAGCAAAAACAAATCTGACTAGTATCCACAAGGACGCAGGTTCAATGCCTGGCCTCGCTCAGTGGGTTAAGAATCTGGCATTGCCATGAGCTTTGGCGGAGGTCACAGATGCAGCTCAGATCCCAGGTTGCTGTGGGTGTGGCATAGGCCAGGGACTATAGCTCAGATTTGACCCCTAGCCTGGGAATCTCCATAACCCAAGGGTGCTAAAAAGACCAAAAAAAAAAAAAAAAAAAAACTTCATCCTGACAGCAAGACCTCTTTCACTTTAAAATCTGTATCACAAAATATCAGAAAAAACATTTTCATAAATGACACGCAGATGATGCGCTAAACTTAAGAATATTAGTAATCTTGGTATTACTCATTTGCATAAGAAACATGCAATGACTTTATTTTATTTTTTTACTTAGAAACATGAAATGATTACATTTGTTTCAAGTTTATGTATCTACAACTAAGGAGAAAAATTATACCTGATATAACATTTTTAAAAATGTTTTCAAAGAGGAGTTCCCTTCGTGGCTCAGTGGTTAACAAATCCGACTAAGAATCATGAGGTTGCGGGTTCGATCCCTGGCCTCGCTCGGTGCGTTAAGGATCTGGCGTTGCCGTGAGCTGTGGTGTAGGTTGCAGACGCGGCTCGGATCCCGTGTTGCTGTGGCCATGGCGAAGGCCGGCGGCTACAGCTCCTGTTAGACCCCTAGCCTGGGAACCTCCATATTCCGCGGGTGCGGCTCTAGATGAAAGGCAAAAAGAGAAAAAAAAAAAAAAATGTTTTTCAAGGATAAAAAAATACAAGGGTTTATATCTTGAGGAAATGCATTAAAAATTACAGATTCAAATTGTATATCTTAATATGCTGTTAAAGAGCAAAGCCACAACCAAGTATAAAACAGTAATTCTTTCACAAGTATTTGTGTGGAATAACGACGAAAAGAAAATTTTCAAAGTAAAGTATAATACATTTGATGCTTTGGATCTCAATATTTATGGCAACTCTGTGTCCTTTATTTCCCAGAATGGTCCCAATGCCAAACACTCTAGCTTTTTTTTTAACCTATAAATCACTAGAATGATGTAAAATTCCAAATATTTTAAAATTCTAACACTGCCCCCTGCAACCAACCTGGCAAAACAGTTTTGGCAAACTATGAGTTCTGACTTTTTACTTTGAATGATTCCAATAATAATATTATTGCTATATCCATTAAGAAACTATTCACCAGCGATCAGTCAGTCAACTATATTTGTGGTGATGAATATTTTCCATTTCTACAGCCAAATGCATCTTTATGATGCCAAAATAAACATACATGCATATTTATAGCTTCTCTCAGGCATGCAAAACCTGAAAAAATATCCCTGTGTTCTGGCTGTTCTTTTCTCAGAGCCCTTAGTTTTTAAATTTTAATAAGAATACAAATAGGATATTTTCTGAAGTATTTTTTTTTATAATATTGTCAACCCTACGCTATTCTCCTCCACTGTGAGTGTATTATTCTTCATTCACCAAATTTCAGGAATCTTTCCTAGTCACCTGTGCGAGTTAATGCAAGTGTCAACTTAGCTATGGCGACTCGGTGTCTTGGTTTGTGGCAAACATCAATCTAGAAGTTGCTGTGAAGGAAGATTTTAGATGTGATTAATGTTTAATCAGTAGATTTTGAGTAAAGCAGATCAACCTCCATTATATGGGCAGGAGGGGTGTCCCAGCAGTTGAAAGCTTATGAAAAATACTGAGGAGTTTCCTGGTGGCCCACAGGCTAAGGATCTGGCATTGTCTGGCTCAGACCACAGCTGTATCTTGGGTTAGATCCCTGACCTGGGAACTTCTGCATACTGCAGGCACAGCCCCGCCCCCCCGCAAAGAAAGTCTGAGATCCCCTAAAGAAGTCTGCCCCCAAACTGGACTCAAAACTGCAACATCATCTTCTGCCAGAATTTCTAGCCTTTCAGCTGCCCTGATTTAAGTAGCCTCCACAACCGCATGAGTCAACTCCTTAAAAATAAATGTTTTTCTTTCTATCCTTCCTCCATCCCCACATAGATACACTCCCTCTCCCCCCCTCCCTCTCTCTTAAATTTTTCTGTTTCTCTGGAGAACCCTAATATACCATCATATTTTGTCTTCTTTATTTAGCCTTAAAGATGAGGAGCATGGTCTAATCATCACTGATGTGTGTTCCCAAACAAATTCCATACGATCTCCTCTTCTTTACCCTCACAGTTTGTATAAACTGCTACTGCTCTTTGATTCTCAGCATGCCGGAAGGCTGTGGACGGAGATTTGGAGGCAGAGGTCTTGTGCCCTTCCCCCTTGGTTTAGTGAAGCCACCACGCAGGGCCCACGTTTCCCTATGGCTCAGGCTCCCCCAGAGCTAAGACACAGACACTACTGGGTCTTAGCCATTTGCTGCTTCTTCTACAACCAAAAGACCCTGTGGACTCTTTGCTAATTATTACACAGCCCTCTGAACCTGTGGATTCACAGAACCGCTTTTCAGTGCTATTGAAAATCTGCCAATGAAGGGCACCTGAATGATCTGATACCAACCTGGCTGCTGTAACCTTAACACACTTTCAAAGTGGATGCACTAGTGGAGTTGAACAAGGGGCTACACCATTCCCTTTCTTTTAGGAGCAAAGCCTTATTTTGCACAGAGGATATCGCTATGATTTGCAAGTATTTCAGTGCTGCCAGTTTCCAAATGCCATTGTTTTGCAAAAGTGAAACCAAGTCTCCTGGATATGCTCTGGGTTTGTCCCCAAGTGTTAACACTTGTGTAAAGAAACTGGCCATTGGGAGTTCCTGTTGTGGCTCAGTGGCGATGAACACAACTAGTAATCATGAGGATTTGGGGTCGATCCCTGGACTAGCTTAGTGGGTTAAGGATCCAGCGTGCTGTGAGCTGCAGTATAGGTCACAGAGGCTGCCTGGATCCCAAGTTGCTGTGGCTGTGGCTTAGGCCAGCAGCTGTAGCTCCAGTTTGACCCCTAGCCTGGGTACTTCCATTTGCTGTGGGTGTGGCCCCAAAAAGACAGAAAGGAAGGAAGGAAGGAGGAAGGGAGAAAGAAGAGAGAGAGAAAGAAAGAAAGAAGGAAAGAAGGAAGGAAGGAAGGAAGGAAGGAAGGAAGGAAGGAAGGAAGGAAGGAAGGAAGGAAAAGAAAGAAAGAAAGAAAGAGAGGGAGGGAGGAAGGGAGGGAGAAAATAGGCATAGTTCTCAAGTGCTTAAAAAAGAATAGCATCTGGTAGAGTATGAAGAGACCATGAGATACCAGAAAAAATATGGTGTTACAAGCAGAACTGTATCTCCCCCAAATTTGTGTCTAAACTCAGGATTTCAGAATGGGGTGGTATTCGGAGAAAGGCTTTTAAAGATGTGACTTAGTTAAAATGAGACCCTTAGGGCGGGCCCTGGGTGTTCTATGTAGAAGAAATTTGGACACACAGAGAGATAGCACCAATGTAAGTGTGCGAGGAAAGACCAAGCAAGCACATGGTGAGAAGGCTGACGTCTGAAAGCCAATGAGACAGGCCAAGATATGCAACCTGCTGACACCTTCATCTTTGAACTTCTAGCCTCCAGATATGTGAGACGGTAAGTTTTTGTTGTCTGAGCCACATGGTTCTGGTATTTTTTATGGTAGTCTTGGCAAACTCACACATATGGTATCAGGAAATGAGGAAACAATAGAACATCTGAGAGAGGCATCACAGGCTGTGCTTAAAGGTCCCCCTGGGCCTCACCTATCAAACATACAGCCCAACAAGGTTTCTTGGATCTAGGATCCAAAAGTGCAAAGAAAGATGTCCAACTAATTCAATGCCATCGTATCATTAGGCTCAAACTTTTTTCATGCCAATTTCATGAGGGTATATCCTCTAAACTCCCGCTTAATAAAAATGCTTATTTGTCGCCTTCTCATATGAATGCTAACTGGTCTGGTATAAAATTCACGACTCACTACTTTTTTTTTTAAACACAGTAGATACTGTTACATTTTCTTTAGGTATTTATGGCTGTAGAGTAATTCTGAAGTATTTTCATTTTTAAAAATTCCTATGCTACCTCTTTCTGTTTATGTATTTTAGGACACGTCTAGGGCGAGACTGAACTTGGGGTGCTAGCTAACAAAAACAATGCTTCCTCTGCTCTTTTCTTCACTCCATATGTCCTCCTGAGATGGCTGATCCCATGGCTATGGGAGGACCTGTTAATGTGCATGGTTCTTTCCAAGCTCTAAAATCTGTCAGACTTTATCTGGGAAACTCCACAGCCCTGAGGTGGAGTTTATTCTCCTCCCATTCCCAGAAGACTAATGTTCAGAACAGCTGGAATAACCTAAAAACTAGAAGCTCCAGCATAAACTCCTACCTGTCATTTTCCTCTTATCCTTATAGTGTCCTACTTGCAAGAACAGAACTCTGAAGGGTGAAAAATATGACCGCATATACTCTTCTTACTATTTCTCATTCACACTTTCAGTTACTTTTATGAATGGATTTTTTTTTTAAATTTTTGTGGCAATTTTTTGTTAAGGACTGCACCTGGGGCATATGGAAGTTCCTGGCTAGGGGACGAATTGGAGCTGCAGCTGCTGGCCTATGCCACAGCCACAGCTACATGGGATTCGAGCTGCGTCTGCAACCTGCACCACAGCTCATGGCAACACCAGATCCCCAACCCACTGAGTGAGGAGGCATGGATCAAACGCACATCCTCACAGATACTGGTTGGGTTTGTTACTGATGAGCCACAACAGGTACTCCTCGTGAATGGATTTTTAAACCAATAGGTAGGTACTTGAAGATGGGGTTTATTTTGAAAAGCAAAATTTCTATAATCTATGAGTAGTTGCCCAGTTTTTCACTTTGAGGGAAACTCTTATTAAGTCAGGTTCAATGAAGTCTTTACTTCTTGCTTAAAGAAAGCTTACACCGCTCTAGCCAGAAGTATAGTACAGGTGATCCATCAATTGCATTAAAAAATCCAGTTCCAACAAAAATGCTATGGATATACGTGTGACAAAGCAAGCAGAGTAAGATGATAATAGTAAAATTGAAGTGGTTGGTATACAAGTGTTCACTATAAAATTACTTCAATTGCTGTACTCCTGAAGTTTTCTAAAACTAAAGAAAAGTCCAGAATCCCTCCCAAATTCTGGCAGTAAGTTGACCATCAGTATCTGTTTCCCATATTGCGAAGTGTCAACTTTTTCTGAGTGTTCATAATCAATTTGGTGGGAAATTTAGAGATACTATGTCCCAGGCTGCTAGCCAAAAACCATTTAAAACAGAAATCTCAGAATCTCTTAACAGTAGCACGTAGCTATTTACTGAACTCAAACAGCATCCAAGACACCCTTTTTGAAGCAAAGGGAGGCTCACAATTTAATAAAGAACAGCCAAAGCAATTACACTAAATGTTCCCACAAGCTAAAATAATATAGCAATGCAAAATTTAGTAGATCATTTGAAAATTTCCAGGCAGTGAATGCAAAGATTATATATCTCACAAATTATCTCCAAAAATACCAAGTATTAATCAAGGAAAATGAAGGAGGAGATCGTCTCACAAAACTGCTATCTCCCCCTTCAGGTTTTCTCTTACTCATATGAAATATAAACACCTGTTACAAATTCATAAGCAACAAACATTTTATTTTTAACATACATAGCTTTATTAAAAAAAGGCTTATTATTAACAAGGGAAGATGTGTTTCTGGATCTGGGCCAAATTATTTTTCTTTAAAAGAGCTAATCTATACTCAGCCCTCAAGTTAAAAATGGAAATCATCTACATGTTCTTGTTTACAGATTAAGAATTGTAAAAGAGATGTGGACTATGAACTAGCCTAGTAAATTCCAGAGGCTGACCAGCATAATTTTATCTTGCCTACTAGAGATTGATTTTTGGCCAACCTCAGATGAATATAAAGTAGATATACAAACCATATCCATCAGTTAAGTTACATGTCTCATTTTCCCTTTTGGATTCTTTTTTGCCTTTCAATAAAGAACAGATAGGCAGTCTGGGGACAGATTCCTGAGCAGTGAACATAGTTGGGGAAACCTCACGTACTTGATATTTCCATAATTCCACCTTTTTTTTTTTTTTTTTTTTTTTTGCTGTTTAGAGCAACATCCACTGCACGTAGAGGTTCCTGGCTAGGGGTCGAATCGGAGCTATAGCTGCCAGCCTACACCACTGCCACAGCAACTCAGGATCTGAGCCACATTTGCGACCTACACCACAACTCAAAACAATGCCAGATCCTTAATTGGCATTGGCCAGGGATCAAACCTGTGTCCTCATGGATGCTAGTCATTTGCGCTGAGCTATGACGGGAACTCCCATAATTTAACTTCTTATTCAAAACACTTCAACATGTTTTCTACATCTTAGAAAGTATTGTCCAACCGACCTACTCAAAACTTCCTAAATCTTCCTTGATGATTTCACCTTGATTTTTTATTTGAAATGATTAGTTTTGATTATTCTCACCTTTTGATTAAGTTAAATCATCCTCCTTTCACTTTATTACCATTAGATTTGCTAATCAATTTCATTTTTATACTGAAACAATGATTTTCACAGCCATTATTCAGGACTCCAGGGAACTAGGCACCCTGTCTATGGAGCCCCAGCAATCTTGAGCCTTTCAGATCCTCTGTTTAGCTTTCAGAGGGGGAGCATAATGGGAGAAAAAGTAAGGGTCTTGCACCGGGGAAACTTAATGGACGTATTCTATAATCACTTGAGTACTTTCTCTGCAGACAGCCCTCCTCATCACAGCAGCGAGGTAGGAAATACAAAAGAAATGACAAGGCTTCTGTCTCCCCAAGAGACCTCAATCAAACGGGGTGAGGAGTAGGCAGCTAAGGAACACATGCAGCGGTATTTATCAGTGAAAGTTCAGAGAAAGGGAGAATCATGGGAATGGGAGTGGTGTGGAGAAAACAGCATGAAGAAACCTTGTGGTCAGAGGGATGAAGAGAATCTATCCGGTGGGAGTTCAGGCTCATGTCAGAGACTGATGGGAGGTAAAATTACACACAGAACAGCCACATTGTCAAAAATCTTAAATACTAGATGAAGAATCTGGACTTCTTGAAAACAGTGCTAAGCCTTTGCAAATTTGGAGCATGGAAGCCAAGTATGACAAAAACTTTGTAAGAAAAAAAATCTGATGTATAGAATAGATTTCTTTTTTCCAGGAAAGCCTGCAAAAAGACAGGTCATCCTGGAAGCAGCTGCAGTGGTTCACATGCGAAGTGATAAAAGCTTCAACAGCTTTATAGTTATCTCAGACATTTTATGAATAAAATGTCACAGAAAAGACATGTCACTAACATGTAAAATGTGCAATTTCATGCAACTATAGTTTAAAGAGCTTTCATCTTTTTTCATCTTGAAGGTCCCCTATTGAGATCATCATAGGAAAAATACATTTTTACACTAACAAAGAAATACAGAACTTTGAGGAAGTCCTTTTAAATGATTAGGGTTCCTTTTGATCATAAGGTTAATGCAGTCAATAAAGCCCTCTCTTCTTTCTCTCTCTCTCTCCCTCCCTCCCAGTAACCCTAATATATAGATGATGCAGCCATCTCATACACTAAGAATGAAAGTTATATTCCCTGTGCTTCTCCCTGGCTTAACTGCACTGTAAGCACAATCAGGCCACCTCTTTTGTTCTTCCTCTCCTTCTCTCAATCTAGCCACTTTTCCTCCCTCTGAAACCTTTGACGATATTTCCGTTTAGTACTAAAAACTGAACAGGTCCCTGGAGGGTTCCTGGGCACAAAAGCCTTTCCGTGTTCCCCATTTTTAGGAAATAGGCCTCATTCAGCCTTCTTGACCTCTTCAGTGTCAAAGCATGGGTTCAAACAGTCTCTAATCAGGGAACAGAGGGGATGAAGAGAGGTGGTGCAGCTTTGGGGCGGAGTCCTGGTCCCTCCTCAAGGAATACAGGTAACAATGAGTTCTTCTGCAGAACTAAAACGCCCAACAAATGGGAGAAGTTAACAAAGCATTCTTCATTCCAGAAAAAAGAACACTAGACCCTGAACACCAGCTTCAAAAACAATGCGAGCTTGCCTCTACCTTGATCCCTATTTAGGGCCCTATTTTCTACTCCGAAACTATAAAATCACCTCCCAGTCTCCCCCAAAGTGGGGCACAGTCTTTAAAATATTAGCCAGCTGTGACCCTCCTTTGCCTGGCAAAGCAATAAAGCTATTTTTTCTCCTTCACTCGAAACTCTGTCTCCATGTTTCTATTTGGCACCGGAGAGCAGAGGCCAAATTCCGGCAACAAAGATATACCTAAACCCAGGTCGCCCTTCACTGACAGTTTCTGGATTTCAGAATCATCATCCAGGAGCTCTGGGTCAACCACAGAATACTGAAGAGTTAACAAGAGTAGACTGCTTTAGTTCTTCAAATTAAACTAATGTCGGTTACCAATCACTTGGTTTTAATTCTATACTTTAGGACATGGTGGTTTTGCTTTATTTCTCTAGCAACATTTTTCTTTGAAATCCAAACAAACCACTCTGAGTAATTAAAATTAAAATTGAGAGGACAATTTTAAATAGATCACAACAAATGCTGTGAACAATCTTAACTACTCAGGCACTGTCATCCCATCATCCCCTTTCTGCAGCGGAGGAAGACATTTCCTCATGTCCTGTTTAAAATGCTACTGCACCCTTTTCTTCCAGCCAGACACTTATGTTGCTTCCCAGCTCTTTAACACTGGCAGTAAGCGGAGTTTTGCGTATACCTGGTAATCTGACGTAAATGAGTAACATTTATGATAGTTAAAAATATTGTTAACACTACTTTAAGAATAACCCTAAACATAAAGAATCACTTGGAAATCAGATAAGAAAAATGAGGCTAATTATTATCCTATGTGGATGAGATACAATTTTACAAGAGGACTTTGAAATTGGTAAATTTAAAAATACATACACATTTCCCTTTCAATTCAAGCATTACCTTTTCTTTTTTTTTTTGTCTTTTTGCCTTTTATCTAGAGCCACACCCGCGGCACATGGAGGTTCCCAGGCTAGGGGTCTAACAGGAGCTACAGCCGCCAGCCTTCGCCACAGACACAGCAACGCGGGATCCAAGCCACGTCTGCGACCTACACCACAGTTCACGGCAACGCCGGATCCTTAACACACCGAGCGAGGCCAGGGATCGAACCCGCAACCTCATGGTTCCTAGTCGGATTCGTTAACCACTGAGCCACGACGGGAACTCCTCAAGCATTACTTTTGAAATCAATAACTCAGTATATTTAGTAGCAGTTAAATACCCTACAATAAATGCCAAGAACTTGCATAAGACATCTCTGCTATATCAGTCTCATCCCCAGCCTGAATTATTGCTATATCCAGGATTCTTACCACAAAACTAATTTGGATACATTGACTATTGAGTCTTACACATGTAATTTTTCAACAATTTGTTGGAAAAACAATTTTTTTTTCACAAAGGAATAAACTATTTGAGCTTCTGACTACACTCTTAGAATTACCATGGCTAGACTTTAAGATAACCCATTTGACAGGTGAACTTTTTTTTTTTTTTTGTCTTTTTAGGGCCATACCATAGCACATGGAAGTCCCCAGGGTAGGGGTCAAACAAAAGCTGTAGCCGCTGGCCTATGCCACAGCCACAACAATGCCAGATCAGAGCCACCTCAGCTCATGGCAACGCCAGATCCTTAACCCACTGAGCAAGGCCAGGGATCGAACCTGTGTCCTCATGGATGTTAGTCAGATTTGTTTCCACTGAGCCACAACGGGAACTCCCAGAGATGAACATTTTTAAGAGAAAAGACCAGATCCAAATAAAGTAGGTAAACAACTGCCCGTTTAATTTCTTTCTTGACTTTTGCATTTAAAATACTTTAAAATCCATACAAAAGCTCAGTTTTTATTTTAATAAAATAATCTCCTATTGACAGAAATAATCTGTATCTCTGAAATATGAAGATGGGTATATACAAAAGGACACAGCATTTTGCTTTACTAGTAACAGAAGGCTGTATTCAGAAGCAAGAATCACAGAGAAGAACTGTTTCTATGGCTTGAAGCCTGTTTTGATGTCTGTTATTTTTTCTCTAATAAGCCTATTAACTTGCATTTTTATACTCAATGCACTTTGATCACCTATTAAACACAACTTGATTTCTTGATTGGTGAGAAAAATTTAAACACATGAATGTTTGATTCTTGATGAAATTATACTACAAAGGAAGATCCAGATTATTTTATTTTGTGTAGCATTTTATTAAATAATATGTCAAATTATTGTACCATAAATGAAACTCTGAAAATACGTAACTAACATTTTACTCTGTTTGTTATGGTTATACAAATTTCTTTATGGCTCAAGGGAATAATCTTGACAAGGAAACTTAAAATTTCCATGCAAATTATTGACTAATATTGTCATATCGCCTAAGATAAACAGTATTTTTCTATGTATATTGAGAAAAAGCTATGTATTTTTAAAAAATGGGACAAATTCTTCTTTATATATTCAACTACCACTAGAAAAGTTACAAAGATCATGTTAAACACAACCTTTTCCAAAAGAAAGAAATCTGAGAGGGTGATTTTAGAATACTTCTAGTCATTAATACATACTTTAAAGACAAAAATAAAAACAAACAAAAGAAACCTCCTCTACTAAAATCCTACAGAGTTTTGGAGTATGGAGTTCTCAAACAGCTAAAAGCGATATCAAAAAGAGAGAGATCCGAGTGCAAACCTGAGGTAAAACCTTTAACTTTTTTTTTTTTTGAAAGCTTCTTATGTGTTAAAGCAACAGGATTAACTCAACCTTGGCTGCAAAACATTTCATATTTATTTGTTTTGATTATAAAATTGTTGCATCTCTCCTTGGCCTTGGGGTTTTGATACTTGGCCCTTTTTAATGTTCTGGGATGCATTTTAACACTTTATTTAATACTTACTTCATATAGAAGCCAGAAGAAAAACCTTTCAAAGTTTTCCGACTTCACCTTTAATTTTATAAGACTTCTTTTCAAGTAGAGAGTATAAATATTGTACCATCTAAACTAGGATATGTTTTTCTTCCAAGTATCAAATTCTTTCTGATGATCAATAACCAGTTCTCCCTTACTCCTTAAATGCCAAGACACACTAATATATATGTGTGTGTATAGTTATATATTATTGTGTGTATCTACACACATATGTATATAGATAAATGTATATGTGTGTGTGCATATAAAGGCCATACAGGTATAATGCAGCCACTGTAAATGACAATCATGAACTTGCTTTCAGTTCTTTAGTTATCATCCCATAACCAGAGAGCTGACGTAGCTCAGAACACAGACTCAACAAGCAACACATATTCATTCATTTTTACTTTAAAATTCAAATTAAGAAGTCTGCAAAGAGGCTGATAAGCTGTCTAGTAGAGTATAAAGTCTATCACGGGCCTTAAGATCTTGCACAGGTGGATTGTGTGTAATGAAGTAAAAGGAATAAATATCATCTAAGGTGAACAAATCCACCACAACTCTCATCCAGGGAAGTCAAATATTGGAAGTACATTGAATGTTATTAATATAACATTCCATTGGAAGTTATGAATATAAATACCATGGGTATATATATATATGGCTTTCATAGACATGTGTCTTATATTCCTTATAGAGATGGTAACACAGAGGAAATCTTTGAAGTGTTTTTTTAAATAGAGAAGAGGACTCATGAAAATTAGAATGTGTAAATAAAAGGAAAATACCAGTAAATCTTAGTTTTCAACAAAAAATAAAATCTAACAAGCCGTGAATGTGTATCTATTCATACAATTCCTCATTATCTAAGTATCTTGATATTATATATATAAATGCATTTTTCACACTCAGGAAAGCTTTGTACTATCATATATCAAGTCACAGCCACACAGAGACAATGATACATTGCTTCTTAAATATAAATGTATATTATTGTAATATAACTATTCAAGACATTTATGGTCTCTGATCTGAAATACTGACTTATTTCTCAAAGGCTTTTCAAAACCTGTCCATGTTAAAGATGATTCAAAACGTTCAATACTATTTTTCCAAAGTTGATTGGTCTTAAAATTTATTACGCTCTCCCCTTTTTCTTCTATTATGCTGATCCCCCACTAGAAATACCTCCTCTCCAACTCCCAGACATGGGGAGCTAAAGGAAAAAGCAAAAGATCAGTACTGAACTACATGATAGCAGACACAAATATTACAACTAAACTCCTCACTCTCTCTTCTCTTTTTTCCAATATATCAAATTATCACCAAACACAGAATAGAGTTCATCTCTCACAAGGCACAGAAATGGAAGGGAACTACACATTTCCTTAATAAAGCATTTTGATGAAAATCTAATGATTGGATTTGAAACATTAAAGGTCACTAGAACAATTACATATTACATAGCTTTCTTTTTATGGTGACAGCTTCACTTACACCAAGGTAGTCTAAAGCTCTGTGGTCCTACATAAGTCTGAAAATGAGGCTCTCCATTAGTATTTTGGCATATTACTATAACCATGGTGACCTCTTTCCCACCTCCATCATTACCAATAATTGCAGCATTTCCAAAACACCAATTTGGACATTGCTCTCATTGACTTACTATCCTCGCCTTTCAAGTCATGTTCTCCAGTACTCCCAATCAAGGTTTCTTTGACCTCACTGGGACTTCTGGTCCACTGATCCAGTCATCCTCTTATTATCTCTCTTCCTTCTGTACCCAGCTTAGATGCCAGGCACATTATTGTAATCACCTCTCTTCATAAACTCTCAACTCTTTTGTTCCTCTTAACACTTTCCTGAAGAAACAGTAACTCCCAGTTAAATTCCACTCTCTGCCTATTCTGCACTTGTAATGAAGTAACTGAAAGTTGCTGAAGAATAAAAACAAAACTAAACTAAAATTAAATTAAACTAAACTTAAACCTGCATAGCCATGACGCCTGGTTTCACATTCAACTTTTGACCACACACCTGAGGTAGGTCCTCAGACAAGTACTCTATTTGCTGATCTGTTCACTCCCCTGGGAGGACTATTTCACATCTCTCTCCTGTCCCCACTCAGACTCTCAGCTGCTTAGCTTGGCTCTTCTTCCCTCGGAGAAGCTCGTCATGGTCCTACAGCAGCTCAGTGACCCAAGGTCCTCTCTCTAAAGTACTCATGCCAGTGGCCCCTTCTCTTCCTCCTCCACACTGCTTCTCAAATTATTTGGGGTGTAGGACCGGCCCCCACACTCCAGTCTAATGGAAACCTAAACTTCTGTAAAATACCAAAAAATAAATTATTAATAATCATATAAAAAGCAAAGACATGCACCATGTATCAAATATCAGATACAACACACAATGACAATTGAATTGCAATAAAAGCTCTCTCCTGTTCTAGTCGTGCATCAGTGATAAACAGCTCGCCACTGGCACCAGCCCAGTAAGCACAACTTTAAGTTGGACTGCCCATTTCAGGCCTCCTTCTAGTTGTTTCCCTTGCTGGAATATTCTTCCCCAGAAAGCCAGATGGCTTCTTCCTCATCTTATTCACTTCAGCTCTCATGTCACCACCTCAGAGAGGACTTCCCTATCTATCAAAATAAAACCTTGCCATCATTTTCCACCCCCGTGCATTATTTTTCCTTCTATCCTTTATATTTTACTCAGCACTTTTCCATGATTATTTTTTATTGTATGTTCTCCCAATAGAAGTTCAGTTCCATGAAGTCTATAACTTTACATTTCCCAGAACTGAAATTCTGTCTGGCACACAATAAATGTATAATGGTATTGAATGAATGTATGCATTTCACCAGATATATAACCGAAGATAACTAGTATGGGATTCTCACAGATATTCAGATAATGGTGAAAGGTTTCTGTGGTTTTGTAAATGTAGATGTGCAGTGTCTCTCACAACAATACATTTTTAAAATTGAAGTGTAGTTGATTTGTGATACTTTAGTTTCAGTTGTATAGTACAATGATTCAGTTACTTTTTTCTTATTGAATTTCGTCATAGGTTATTACTGGATTTGGGGTTAGAGGCTATGCAAAATGGGAGACAGTAAAGCTACTGACATTGAAACGTGACTACAAAGGGGCATGAGGAAGCTTTTGGGGGTGATGGAAATGTTCTATAACTTGATTATGGTAGTAGATTGTGATAACTGATATGATTACATATTGAAAAAGGGAAAATTTTATTCTAAATTATATGTCAATCAACCTGATTTACAATTTTAAAATTCCAGTTCACTACTTTACACAATATGTTATGTTGGAGGTGTGCTTTACCATGAGGTTTTAACATATAGACCAATTTGGCAAAATTATATTTTTCAGCATTTTAATATACGAATATAAGAGGCCATGAAAAGATATTAAAATTAATACTTTTAATATCATTCTGTGGAGCAGTGCATAATGCTCAACAATTTCATATCTCATTTGCACAATCTATAAGCATCATATAATTGTTTTAATTTGGAACATGTTTCAATACAAATGAATAGCTTGAAAAAAATAGGCACTTGAGAACTAAAGTGGGAATATTTCTCCTATTCCAATCTAATTAACTCATTTGTCTACCTTGGTCTGCCCTCCTGTTATCTTCTGAGGTATTGCTTTGTATAAAAAGAATATTACTCCCATTTTTAACTATTTGCTTAAGTAGGAAATACACTGCTTTTTACTATATATAAAAATATATATTCTATAGAATATAACATTTACACATGGTTTATGCAAATAGGTATGGGAAATCTTTATGAATAAAAACGACAACATTTAGATATGCTTAAACACAATGAGATCCTGCTGTACAGCACTGGGAACTACGTCTAGTAACTTGTGATGGAACATGATAATGTGAGAAAAAAGAATGTATACATGTATATGTAACTGGGTCACCTTGCTGTACAGCAGAAAACTGATAGAACACTGTAAACCAGGTATAATGAAAAAAATAAAAATAATTATAAAAAAAGAAATGCTTAAACATTCTAATAAAGTAATAATCTCCTTAAGGCTAAATAGTTACACTTTTTCTATAGCCTATGTATTTAAAATTATAAGACTCCAGGATAATTTGATGTTCTCAGAGAAATCATTCATCCTTCTAGCTCTAAACAGCAAAGCCCTAGTTCTTTTTCCAGGATGGCCCTCAGATGTTCATCATTCAAACAAGTTTACCAATGCCTCTCTTCCAGGGGAGAGCTATTTCCAAATATCTATAAATTTTGTAGAGTCTTAACTATATAATTGACAAAAACATAATATCATTAGGAATAAACACTAAACCATAATAAGAAAATGGAGGTACTAAATAAAAATCATTTTCAGTACTCATACAGAGAAGTCTTCATTGATTGTGAGGGTTCAACACAGAGCACTGCAGTTCTATTTTAAAAATTCTACAATAAATAAAAAGTAAAAACATTAAAAAAAAATCCAGTCTCTTGGGATAGACCATGATGGAGAATAATATAAGAAAGGGAATGTACATGTGTATGACTGGCTTACTTCACTGTACAGCAGAAATTGGCACAACATAATAAATCAACTATACTTTAATGAAAATTAAAAAAAATAAAAATTCTCCCGTAAAAACACATAAAAATTCTCCCATAAAAATACAAAAAAACTGTTGTATGCCTGGCTCAACAACAGTTCATATAAAAACAACCTAAGATTAAACAACAACAACAAAACGTGACAAGTGAGGAAGTGTTTTGCATGAGAAAATATCTAATAGACCATAACCATGAATGTAAGTTTAGAGCTTTCCCTCCTTTCTCCACCCACTAGAGCAAAGCCTGTTCTGCCTGCTCAATTCCCTCCAATTTTATGGCTCTTGTAGTGTGTGGAATCTTCCTTGTGGTGGAGAGGGTTTAAAAGGTCAGGTTATCTAATAATCACATGATGGGGAGAAGTAACAAAAAATAGACAGGAATTTGAATTGACTGTTAAACTTGAGCCAAGAAATGGCTGCCAAGAACTGCAGTGTTATCTTAGTGACCAGAAAGAGGGAGGAGAAAAACCCATTACGTGTAGTATTGGTTGAACCACCACATATTTTAAGGGGGACACTAATGAAATGTTTGAATGATGATCTGTAGGATCACCATGGAAGAATAGTGAGGGTGTTGCCATTCAGTGCCAGAAGGATGAACGAGTATACATTTTCTTAAGTAGGTAGATGCTGTCTAAAGACAAAAAGGCCTGCTTTGTGAGGTAGAAAATTCTGATTATTCAAAAATATTCATTCGAAATTTCATTACCATATATTACACAAAGGGCTATGCAAAGAAGTATGGATTTACAGTTAGTAATAACAACAAAAAATTCTTCCCTCAAAAAATTTCTACTCCAGATTGATCTGGAAGGTATTGGTGATTCCTGTGTTGGATAACTACAGGAGGCAACCCTCTCTTGGTAGGGACACTATACAAATGTTTCCTTATAATCCCTCTGACTCAAACAGTTAGTGCTAACTATTATTAGCATTTTGTTATTCATTTCCTGAGAAGACATAATATTCCTTAACAGGTTACCAATATATTATTAGCATTTCTTCAATGTACTAATCAGAGCAGAAACCAAGAACTGGCTGATTGTGCAAAAAGAATGCTTCTTATCTTCGCAAAATTTCCAAAACATTTTAATGGTATGAAAAAAAATGCTTTAAAGTTCTGATTAAAAATTTTTCCAACTACACTGATTTACTTAGTAAGAACAATCACTAGTGTGTAAGAAATTTTATTTGCATGTTAATTAACTTTGGGGGAATGAGACCTGGTTTACTCTAAGACTATATAATGTCTTTCCAAAAAAGGAACAAAGCCAAAGTTTGGGAAAATGACAGAATTTAATTACCTATTTCCATGATTTCAAGGGGAATTCATCTACTTTTTCTTACATAAATGACTGATGCACTTTAATCAAAGGGAACCATACACTGAATTTGGTGCCTCACATTATGGTATAGGGTGTCACTGAATATCAAAAACAATCTTTATGACACAGCATAGCTAATTAAATAATAATAATAGCATCGATAATAATAATAACATGGAAGCAGAATATATTAAATGTGAAATTTGCTGTAATGGTATTTCTTAGATTTGTCTGACTTAAGAAGAGTATTTTAAATTTTTAGTAGTTATTATATTGCAGTACCTATAAAATGTTGTGCACATGCAGTAGACAGTTTTAGAAGCCTATGAGCCTAAAGTCCAACCTTGATCTTGTATTCACTGCATAGCACCTGCCCCTCTTGCTAAGGTTATAACTTCATTAATTTTAAATGTGGTTAATAATATGTTCATTCTAGAGGAGACGTATGCAAATACTTGGTAAAAACCCTAGAATTTGGTAAAGTCTCAATAAATGGGGAGACAAAGTCTCAGGAAACAGATTACATAAAGTTGGGAGCATAACTCTCTATTTGTGACACTGAAGCCCATTTTTACTACTTTCATCATTCCTCTCTCCCTCCTCAGTTTTGTCAAAACTAAATCAGCTTTGGATTCGTGAGCAAATGTATGGTAAGTAACAGAAGAAATAATCATTGCTGAATGCCTTGAAAACTGAGATCGCTTTCAGCTAACTGTGGGTGTTCACTATGTGGAATGATGTCTGGGAGTTACAACATGCCAGGATTTCATAACAATGACGGGATCTTCCTCAGTAACCCTAAGTGATTCTTATCATTCCACTAGGTAAAGGAGACAGAATGCATGCTCTTGGTCTAGGAGCAGGATGTAGTCGTCCGACATTCATTAGTTTCAATTTGGGTTACAGGGAATGCCAAGAAGTTCAGTGAATTTGGCTATAATTTTTGCTACAATCATTACAGCAGCAAGCCAAAAAAGAAAGCCCTCAGGGGTTGAGGTGAAGATGAGGTAACAGACCTATAATTACTGCAATGGGCCCAGTGCTGCTTTTTAAAGCTTTTAATATCACATAAAATCATTTCTGATTTTACTCCTTTTGATTTATACAAATACATATGAGACAATAAGCCAAGTAAACTGAGAGTTCAAAAAAAAAAAAAAACTGGAAGTGAAAGAGCGAGGTAATCCTTCCACTGTTTGCAAAGCAAAAAACCAAAAACAACTAAATTGCTATGTGCCTCATATTTTAGATTCACTGGAATGGGAAGGGTCTGTACTGTGCACTCACTATTCACTCTTTGGGGAAAATGACACTCCTTTCCTCCCCTGCCTGCCTTGCCCATCCACCCAGAGGCATCCCAACTGCTCCTCCTTCTGTTCAGCCTTCCCTGCTTCACTACATTCCAACAGTTGACTGCGATCAGTGCTTTGAAATGTGCCCTGTTATCATATAACATAAACATCCATTTATCTGTCCCTTTCTCCTTTCCTTGATCTCACAATTTTTTTTTTTATTGAGGAGTCATAAGTTTATTAATATACAAGTACGGGCAGAAACACAGGCTATAAAAGAAGGCAAATTCAAAGCTAAAGCTTGACTATATCTGTATGATCTGGGAGAATTTAGTTAAACTTTCTATGTTTATTCATGACTACAGGAGAACAATAACATCAGCTTTCTGGTTTGCATTGAGGAGGAGCTATAAGCTATGTCATGTGATTAGCACAGTATCTGGAAAAGAGAATTAATATTAAAACATCATTATCATTATTGTCAATAGCTCAAATACAGAATACCATATGACAAGTGTTTTGGTAGGAGAAAACCAAAATATTAAAGGAATACAAGGTAAAAAAGTAATTTTTATTAAGGTGTCAGAAGTGTGAAGCCTGATATTTAGGAGTGCAATAAATATTTGTTAAACTGACTTGAATTTCACGATCTGTTGGAAAACTAAACTGGGAGTTAAAGAACAGATAGAATTGTGAAAAGCTGAAATAGGGAGGAAGATTTTTTTTCCCAATCTTATGGATTTCAGCTTTATTTCTGGCCATTTGTCAGGTATTCTGAGATATAACAAATCATGAACATCCTATATGTTTACTCTATATTTCATTTCATGAATTTATGCAGTCATAAAAAATAATTAAGCAAAGGAGGGAAAGGAAGAGGAAGAAATTAGTGCATTCCTAAGGAAAGTCTTTCATTCTGATCTGAAGCTATAGGCATCTCTCTAGTAGATTATTTTGTTATATTAGATATGAGAATGAAATATAAACACCAGAAGAATCCACACAGCTGACATAACGAACTGATCTCCAATAAACAGTAGAAAAGACAATAAATTCTTCATAGATGAAATCAAATTTTCAAATACACATACATATTCAGATGTAGCATAAATACAGTAAATGATATACATATTCCATAAATTTATACTTATTGTATTTTATACAAAAACTTCAGCTGTAGAGAGGCAGTATGTAAGAGGAATGACTTAGGTTTGCCTATTAGAAAGTTACTACAACTTCTAAAAGAGAAGTTTCAATGGAATGTTCAAAGAAATAGAATAACAGATGATGAATGTGTGAGTAAATACTATAAAGACAGAAAGTACAGCATAAAGAGGCATTCTTTTGAGAATTTTATTAGTGAAGGGAAAAAAAAAAGACAGGCCAAATGAATAAAAACTGGAATAAAAATAAAAGGGTTTTTTCCTTTGATGAAGCAATTTCAGAATGTGACTATTTGTAGATGGTCTGAAAGAACTGATACAATAAATTGAGAGAAACACATTAGATTATTTGAAGAAAAAGGTCTCTGGAAAGATATAAGCAGCAAAGATTGAGTGGACTTGGAAAAGGGTTACTATATCTGAAAAATCATAGGGTGTACTTGCCACAGGGTCAGGAGGAAGACAGGAAGTAGTAAGTTCTGAAAAGTGGTTGTGCTCAGAAAGAAAGGAAAGAAAGAGTAACCAATCATAGAGTTGCAATCAGATAGCTTTGATTTTTCCCACTAAAATCAAAGGTAAGATTTTCAAATGAGAGTTAAAAGAGTAGTTATTTGAAAAAAAATGGGACTTTATTAGGGTCATCAGTTGCTTTCAGCAATAAGGAGTCGAAAAGAGATGAATGAAGTACTGATGGCAAACTTGGCTTGTACTAAAGCCAGTCAGCAGAGTGAAAGGATTTCTGGTCACACGGTATCGTGAAGGGAGATTGTGGGACTTGCAGTCACAGGGTATCATGAAGGGGAATTGTGGGATTAGGCAAGGGAGAGATAACCTAGCTAGAGCAAATGAAGTGGTAAAATAGTTACTAAGTAACAGACAGGGAGCAAGGTGGATAAACTGAGAAAGACTGAAGAATTGGGATTTATAATGGACTATAAAAATAGAATCAGAGTAGTGGAGAGGAAGAGGTAGAACCAATAAGTTTAACTCTAAAAACCAGGGGGTCTGAGAAATACATGCCTGGATTTATTAAAAAAGAAAGAAATGAGTTTCATATCTGGCTAGTTAAGGCACCTAAAGTGTGGGACAGTGAAAGTGGGAAAATGCATGACCCATGTGGCAAAATGGTGATTAAAAATAAAAAAGTTTGCTGAGAGTTGATGGATCATGATAAAAGAGCATAACATTTACATGCTGTGACTCAAAAAGAGAGAACAACTCAGGGAAAAGAGAAGGTGATAGAATTATCAATAGGCACCAGTTAAGTCTCAGGGGAAGCATTTAGTGACCTTCGTGGGACAGGTCAGAACTCAAACACATCCGAAGAACTGACCCCTGAACAACAATTGCTCTTTTTAAAATTAAATAACTCAACTAAACTAGAATTTGTCATATGCCCTCCATCTCTCTAAAACTGGATATAACAAGAAATATGTCCCAGAACTAGGACGTTTTTTGCCTTCAACAAGCATAGAATGTGTTTGCGGAAATAAAATAAAATACATTAAGAAATTAGTTAAGTAAACAAAATATAAATAACTGGTGTATACTATGTTGAAATCAAAGTGAAAAGATCAGAAGATCAGAGGAAAACAGAATTGCAACTGGTTAAAATGGCAAAGGTAAAAAAACACAAGATGGCGAAGACTGATAAAACGAGACAATTTTCTCAGTAAGGTACATAGTATAATGGGCTGCAGCCACTGGGACATGGTTGAGAAAGCTATTAATATATAGTATAAGAAAAATAATTTAATCTATTTAATCATGTTCATCTTTCTCCAGCATTTGAGTTTTCCCATTAGTTAGAATTATTATGCATTTGCTATCGTAAGAAAGAAAATATGTTTTCCAGAATCTGATTTAAATTACTTGGGTACAAACCTGTACTATCAGAAGGTAACTGGACCATTCAAACTACAATTAGCATTACATTTTCATCACAGCTCTACAGAATGAAATCCATCTTTCAGATTACAATGACTTTGAAAGTAAATACACTACCCTCCCCTCTAAGAATCAGCCGGTTTAGAAGAATTTAAGATAAAGGCATTACATTGCTATTTTGACAGACAATTGATAACATTCTAGATACAATACCTGCTAAATGAAAAATATAAAATTCAGCAAGCCCTTGTTAATCATTTCATTTGATGGAAATGTATTCATTTACTATTCTCATGAAAAAAAATGGCTTTTTCTTCTAAATATTAAAATAGTTATAAAAGGGTTTATGATAATCAATATAAAGGTATAGTTAGGGCCTCCATTTATCAAAATAAGCTTCACTCTCCAAGGTCCCAAGAAAAAAGTGAAACTCCATAAATACCATCAATAATAATAATGGAAGATTAGGAACTTGGAAGCAGGTATTCTTTAGCCAAGAATTGATTTATGACTGGAACAGGCTATGGGTATAATAGAAAAACTCCATAAGAAGGGAAAAGAAAGCTGAGTCAGGGTTACTTGCTTCAAAGTAAAAAATGGATCACAATTGTGTTCTGTAATTTAGTGATCCCATCTGCATGTCACATCTCATATGCATTTGTCACTAAATAATCAATATATTAATAATTGAGATACTGTATATTGACAGACATTCAACTCACAATAAATGACTGTTAAATTGAAAAAGAGTATGTACTAAATAAAGGCTACAGTATTAGGATATCAGTAGCAAAAAATATCAGTAAAAAAAGGAGAAGATAAAATTTTATTTTTTTGATAATTTTATCGTTAGCACCTCTAACAGATCACTGTAAACAAAAGTGACATAGCTAACCTTAACAATATAAATGCAGACTGAATAAGAGTAAAATATCACATTTCAAAAGAGAATGCCTACATTCAGCAGTTCAAAAATCTGTGCAAAAAAAAAAATCAATTACTTGGTTAATGAAAAAAAGTTTAATAAATTCTGAAAAGGCATAAATTGTACTATCTCATTTTCTGACCACAATGTAGTATAAATAATTAAAACTAACTGGATATCTGAACAAAAAATAAATGATTCACCTAAGGAATTACTTCATCAAAGAGGAAATAAAAATGCAATTAGAGATAATTTCAAAAATAATGAAAATAACCCAATTTCCAGCTATTATAAATTCCCATAATTTGTTACTTGGGTGATTATACAAGATAAAAGTACAATTAGATGCACAAAGTTATATTTTATTTTCACATTTATTATGGAAAATGTTAAACATATGGCAAAGTAGAGCAATGTAACAAATCCTCATGTACCTAGCTTCAATAATTATTAGTTGATTTGCCCAAATCTTGATCTAAGTAACTCTAACACATTTATTTTGCTGTCACAGTTTTTAAATCCCTTTTAATCTCTAAGTCTTCTCTCTCTCTCTATCTCTCTTTCATATTTTAGCAATTAAAGAAACTATGTCCTTTATCCTACAGAGTTTCTACATTCTATATTTTTCTGCTTGTAAACGCTCAGTATTTTTTATACATCTCTCAGCACTTAGAATTTCCTATAAGCTCATGGTTATTTGTAAAAGCTTGATCAGATTTGAGTTTGAACTCTTTGGCTAGAGTATTTCACAGCTGTGGGTACATCAATCATAGGCAGAGACTATTTGGCGGTCTCTCTTTTTGTGATGATTACAGTCATTAAAAATCATCAACTAAATCTATTCTTATATTCAGTTTTCAAAAAGTGGAAATAGTATAATTCTATAATTTTTCTTTACTCATTAATTAGAATAATTCTATAAAAAGAGTCCTCTCTTTTCGCTAGTTACCCTGAGTTATAATTAACATAGGAAAGATTGGTTAAACGTTTGATGCTTTCCCCATATTTAAAAGTTTTCCAAATAATGTTGTTTTCCTATAGTAACCCAAAGATTATCAATGATATCAATTTTTAAGCATTATGAACATACAAATTTTAAAACGTTATATGATTCAATCTATTAGAGTTCTTGCCTTCCTTTCTTCTAATATTCTTTCCTTCATTCATTCATCCTTTTCTCGTTTTCTCAAAATATCCAGATTTTGGTCAGTAGGAGAGACTTAAAGCTGTCTCTTGAGTCACTGATACAACCCTAGTAACCACTGACAGCTCCCTTATTTTCTGGTGTTAAAAGATGCTTCAGTATCAACCTATATATTTCCTGCTCCGGAGGTGGTAACAGTCATTACTCCAAAGGGCCACATAAATTGGAATAAATTAAAAAGTTCAATGCTAGTAATATGTTACAACAGACTCTATGAATGTTACAAAGCATTCTTAAGTACTTAAGTGGATATCAGTAAGCATAATTCAGTTATCAGTCTCTATATCCCCTGGTGCAGACCCAGGTTTAAGAACTGTAAGTTCCATGCCAACGCAGCAATTATTGTAAAGTTTAACATTTTACAGTTTTGCTTATTTTTTTTTTACTGTGATTTTTCTGTGTTTGGTCATCTAAGTATTCTTTTTGTCATCTGTCAAAAATTTGCAATTCCTATTATAAACTAACACTTTATAAATTTTACCTGAAATTAAAACACTAAATGTGGAATTTCCAGAAAAACAAAGTATGCATCAATACACTTTTCTATAATATTAATACACAGAATTTTAAAAGTTAATTTCCGTTGGTAACAAAAATTAAATGCAACATAAAATAGCTATTATAAGAATATTAACTTTTATTTAAAATGGTCATATAAATGGCCAGAATTGGAGTTGCCATCGTGGCACAGAAGTTAACGAATCCGACTAGGAACCATGAGGTTGCGGGTTCGACCCCGGCTTGCTCAGTGGGTTAATGATCCGGCGTTGCCGTGAGCTGTGGTGTAGGTCGCAGATGCGGCTAGGATCTGGCGTTGCTGTGGCTGCGGCTTAGGCTGGAGGGTACATCTCCGATTAGACTCCTAGCCTGGGAACCTCCATATGCCGCAGGTGCAGCCCTAAAAAAAAAAAAAAGGAAAAGAAAAAAATGGTCAGAATTTTCAGTATTCACTTCTAAATGGTTCTTAAATGCTTGCTTATATTTTAAGTGTCCCTGTCTATGTGCACACATGCGTGTATGCATGAATCTACAGAGAAGCAATGTAGCATCCAGTTACAAACATGGATTGTTAAGCTTCCACAGTTTAAATCCTGACACCTTCTTTTAACAACTGTGTGAATCAAGAGAAGTCACCCAATTCCTTTCTTTCACTTTCTTTGCCTTTAAAATGGGAATAATACCTCATCCTGATATTGTGAGAATTTAAATGTGCTAACACAGGCCTACAAATGTTTATCCAAATTCTGATAGCAATGTATAGTGTTTGATTATCCCCTCTTGGTTTTTCTGCAGAGGTACATTGTATCTGATCACAGAATACTTGCTCTAGCCCCAACTGGAGAGTTGTTATGCTTACATATCTGAGTATACGCTATGGATTTTTCACAAAGACACCTTAAACACCTTAAATACCACTGCATCCTTTCAACACATTCTATCACTTTTTAAAATAGGCGTGGTAATTCAAAGACTTGTCAGAATTATTTCATTTCTTAAAACATGTAAATATATTACGTTCTTTATTATCATTTTGTTATATATTTACTATATTAATTGGTCTATATTGTAAAGTAAACATATGAAGTACATCACATAGAAAAACTCACAATCACTACAAAGAAAGATATTTTTCTAATATCAGTGACCTGATTATTTGTTTCAAATTGTTATGCAATTTGTAAATGGTCAAAAATATTTCACAATCATTTGAATATCTAATTTCATCTCTTGCTCAAAGGCATTAAATACTCAAGAAAAATAATCTTTAAAGCATCCATGATAACAATGACAACACTGTAAATGAAAGCTTCTCTGTGTCATTCTTACTGAGTTGTGTTTATCCCCAAAAGTGAACACAATTAATAGAAGAAGGACAAGGTCACTGAGGGAAGCCTGAATGCTTTATCCATAACACAGAGACATTTCCAGATAAACCACTAGGAATTAAATTACACAGGTTTACATAAATTTCCCAGTTTCTATTTCCCACTTCTCATCCTTTTTCTTTTCCTCTTTTTCTTAAGTTTTACTGAAGTATAGTTGATCATTTCTGCTATACAACAAAGTTAAACATTCAGTTATACAGATTCACACATCCACTCTTTTTTTTTTTTTTTCTGTCTTTTGTCTTTTTAGGCCTGCACCCACAGCATATGGAGGTTCCCAGGATAGGGGTCGAATTGGAACTGCATCTGCCAACCTACATCACAGTCACAAACTCACCAAATCCGAGCCGTGTCTGCGACCTACACCACAGCTCACAGCAACACAGGATCCTTAACCCACTAAGCAGGGCCAGGGTAGAACCCACATCCTCATGGATACTAGTCGGATTTGTTAACCACTGCGCCACGACGGGAACTCCCCGTACTTCCACGCTTTTTAATCCTTTTTCTTCATCTAAGTCCACATGAAACACTAGTGCTCTCAGGTAATTGATTATTTATTTAACTTGAAACATATATGCAGTAGCCTCCTCAGATTTTTCTTTCTTCTTCTGAGACCTGTATCAAATAGGAATTTATTTTAGCTTCTTTTCCTTTCTCTCTATTTGAACTGGAAACTTGTTTAATTCCTCCATTTCATCCACTTAATATACACTATCCTTCTTTTCTATATGTATCTAGAAAACGTAATCATTGGCAAAGTGTCCCCTTCACAGGTGATAATTTCTGAAGGTCCTTTGAACTCCTCAGGACTAATACTCATGAAAATTATTTCAGGGGCCAAATGTATGGCTCTCAATTTATTATACAGTTTTAATTCCTTTTAATTTCTGAACATAGATGGGGTCATGAATGAGGTAAAAATTAGT
This sequence comes from Catagonus wagneri, assembly GCA_004024745.2. Lineage (NCBI taxonomy): Eukaryota > Metazoa > Chordata > Mammalia > Artiodactyla > Tayassuidae > Catagonus > Catagonus wagneri. The sequence goes on along the minus strand of PVHT020000077.1, from coordinate 27,078,767 downwards.
TTTTGGTCACAAAAGACACTATTGAAATGCCTCTCTTAGATCTTAAGGGTTATAATATTCAGTACAGAAAATAACTTTCATGCAAAAAAGTGGATAATATTATAAATGGAAGAGATCCTAAAACCTAAGTTGTCAGTTTAATCTATATGAATAAATGCATGTAGTGTGCACCTCCAAAAAGGTATAAAAATGTTTAAAGACTCAATTTTTCACCTTTTGATCCACAGAAGTAGATCAAGGTCCCAGACTAGCAATTTTTCACAGACTACATGTGGAAGCTCCAAGTATCTTCTGCCAACTCCCAGGTTCTTATGCAGTGTAGGAACCTACCAATGAGGCTTATTCCTAACTGCTGTATCCTTGCAGAACATGATAAAACTGGATATGCTTCGTTATCCCAGTAGCATGAGCTAATTTTATACTTAAGGTATGAAATAAAAATTGTGTAAAACCCATTATTCAAATTCCTCATAATGTACCATAATCCAATAGGGTTTTTAAAAGAAATACAGAATGAAAAACAAAGTTTATACACTCTCTAAAGCACCAGTCTCTTGGTGGGAATGTAATTTGGTGTGACCACTACGGAAAACACTATGGAGGTACCTCAGGATACTAAATACAGAGCTACCAAATGATACAGCAATTCCACTGCTGGGCTTATATCCAGACAAAACTTTCACTGAAAAAGATACATGCACCCCTATGTTCATAGCAACACTATTCACAACAGCCAAGACATGGAAACAACCTAAATGTCCATCAACAGATGAAGGGATTAAGAAGATGTGGTACATATATACAGTGGAATATTATTCAGCCATAAAAAAAGGCAAGCTAATGCCATTTGCAGCAACATGGATGGACCTAGTGACTCTCATACTGAGTGAAGTAAGCCAGAAAGAAGGTAAATGACATATATCACTTATTTGTGGAATCTAAACTACGGAACAGATGATCCTATCTAAAAATAACAGACAAAAACAGATCATGGTCAAGAAGAGCAGACTTGGGGTTCTCAAGGGGGAATGGGAAAGGAGTGGGATGGATAGGTCCTTTGGGGGTTTTTAGGATGCAAACTGTTATATTTGGAATGGATGGGCAATGGGATCCTACTGTACAGCACAGGGAAATGTGTGTAAGTGGGTCACTTTGTTGTAATACAGAACTTTATGAAACATTATAAATCAACTATACTTTAATAATAAATAATGTGTTGAAAAAAAAAAGCGCCAATCTGTAACTTTTGAATTTTAAAGGAAAATAAAGATGAACACACAAAGAGGTACAATATCTTTAAAAATCTGCTAGTGCCAATAAAGTCTATCTTTTCCCTAACAATCCCTTACTAACCTGCTGTGAAGACCGGAGATAAATATAAGGTATCAATCATTTCTATGGCAATAGATTGTGATGTCAAAACAGAGAAGAATATGGATTTACTGTAAGAAGGGGATACCTGCAGATAAACACAAAATTTGGCATAAGAGCTACAGAATAGACAAAACAGGACAGACTGCTGCTATCCTCAGGTTCTTTTTTTCCTAACAGCACAAATTATGTATTGTTAAAGAGGCATTATGTTTCACCTGTACCCTGATATTTACTCAATTATTCAAAATTTTTCTTATTTCAGGACATTAAAAATCTCTAATTTTAAAAAATTAAGCATTACTACTGATTTATTATTACTTCTCACAAAACAAATAAACGTCGTTAACATCAAGTAAAAGAACTGTACACTTCTACAGTCCAAAAGGTAAAGGAATAGAGATACACTACATTCAGTTTTCAAGGCGAGCAATTTTACCCTCTTGGGGGGTGAAAACTGGTCCTTGGAGGGGACAAAAAATGTTACTCTTTCTTATATACAGTACATAAACAGGTACGTAGAGTATTTATGGAATTAAAATTTCATCAGACATTTTTAAAATTCTAAAATGGCTCTGAGGGAAGTCGTAACAAAGAAAAAGTTTGAGAAACACCAGTTATAACCCCGTTAGCTAAGAAAAAGGATGAGTAACGTGACACAAGTAGAGGAACCACAATATCACGGAAATTTAATTCAAAGAGGGAAGGAGTTTGAGCTCTCATACTGAGATAGTTCAGTAGAAAAGTTCAGAGTCAGAAAAATCTGGATTAAAGTTACAACTCAAGGAAAAGCAAGAAGAGCCTGCTGTACAGCACCAGGAACTATGTCTAATCACTTGTGACGAATATATATATGTATGCTTAACTGGGTCACCATGCTGTACAGTTGAAAAATTGACAGAAAACTGTAAACCAGCTATAATGGAAAAATAAAAATCATAATATTAATTAAAAAAATAAAAAATAAAAAAACGGTTACAGCTCAAGTTTTCATTAGACATGTGTCTTGTCCACATTACTTTCCTTTGCCGAACTGAATGCAATAACATATATGAACTTAGCACAGCACCTAATATGTAGAAAATAATCTATACGCTTTAAATAAATATTAATAAATACATAGTTTAGCAATTTTATATTGACCACTTAGAACACTGAGGTGATTTAGTCTTCAAAAGGCCAGGAAATGACATTAGAAGATGGATTTAAATGAAAATAGTTTGAATATAAAAGAGTCGCTGAGCAAACAGAGTGATCAAATTCAGGAATGAGTTGTTGAAGGAAGCTTTAGAACTTCTATTTATATAAAATTTTAGGTGACTACACCTCCATCTGTTCAAGATGATTTATACGTTCATGAGCTAGGAAAGGGGCTACCAGATGGTCTTGAATTCCCTTCCACCCCTATTATTTTCAAACCTCAAATAGTCTGTGTTAAATATGCTAGCTTAAAATCATATAGAGTGGATATAATGGAAAGAGTAAGACTCTTGCCCACGTTCCAAAAGACACTTGGAAAAAAATCCGCTTAGCATGTGAAATTTTGTCAAAAAAAATAAAAAATAAAAACAAATGATGGTTGCATTTATAATTAACAGTTTCAGGGCTTTCTTGAGTATAAATCAGAAGGAAACAATATTTGATGAATGCATTACTGAAAGTTCACGTTCTAGTAGCCCTATGTGAATTGTCAGTGTGTATTCTATAGCTCATTATGATTTATCTTCATCAGCCATAGGCCAAAATTACCAGGCTCCAATTACTTTGCTTCCTAGATTCAAGAGAGAGGGAGAGAAATTATGTCAGTCTACCAAGGAGATGGCTTAAAACGCCTGAGGTAAAAAAAGTAATCTACTGTTCTCTGACATTCACTGCCTGAAAGTCATTCACATTAACAACCATTCAAACTTGTTTAGTGCAAGCCAGTTGCTTCTATTTCCCTCTTATCAGTTACATTAGCTTCAATTCAAATTTAACTATTATAAAATTAAAAAAATAAAACTCTCGAAAAGCTTGACAAGGGCATATATGGTTCCTGACAGAACATAATGCTTCTAAATCTAATAAATTTAATATAATAATTTTCAAATTTCGATTTTCACGAAGAACATTCTACCCTTTAGAACGTATGCTCAGATTCATTCTCTTATTTTCCCGCCCTAAACCATTTGTGATGATGGGCAAATAAATTTTTATCAGGATTTAAAGAACAAAACAAAACTCCTTCACTTATACTCAGTACAGCATCAGCAGAAAAAAACAAATGGCCTTAATTTCAACAAAGACGATGTCATTATTTATGATTACAAAATACAGATCAAGTTACATTTCAAACTGCATAATATAATCTAATATTCTTTCACTAAGAACTATTATACTCATATAACAGACCATTAACTTGCAGACAATTTAGATCTCAGAAGGTTAACATCAGCACTACAGAAGGGAAATGGGGATAACATTTAAATAACAGTAAGTGAAAATATATTATTATACAACCTAATGGAGATATTAGTTTTGATGTTTATCTGTTATGTAGGACTGCAAGATTTCAATGTTTTACAAGCATTTTAACTAATATTTGATTTTATTCAAGGCATAGATTTTACATGTGTGAATAAAAATGAGTGATATATAATACAACTACCAATGAATTTAATTTTTGTGTGTTTGTTTTGTTTTTGGGGTTTTTTTTCTGGCTTTTTTTAGGGCCTCACCCATGGCATATGTAATTTCCCAGGCTAGGGGTCAAATTGGAGCTGTAGCTGCCAGCCTACACCACAGCCACAGCTTGTTTTCTAATTTTACACATTTTATCTTGTTTTCTCCTCTGTCTGTGGGTATGTTTGTGAGTGTGTGGTGTGTGTAAGAGAGGAAAAAAAGAAAAGACAGTGGTCTAGATCTTTCTAAGCTTTACCAAGTCTGTCTGTGGTGGGAAAGCTAGAATGCTGGCATAGCTAATATATTCACTAGAAACATCTTAAACTTGTTACATATAGAGAAAGAGCTGGAGGTAAAAAGCAATATATCCAATTATATTTAAAAATAATTGTCAAATCCTTGGTGAAGGATGCATTTCGAGAATGAGCCAAAAACATTTTTATGTGTTCCATGTGTAAAAGAAAGAGTAAACTCTTCCTTTACAATTAACTCTATTGGGGTGAATGTTCAAAACTGAGCAGTGAAACAAATTACAGAAAGCTGCAAATATTAATACGGCCTGTGTCCTTCTCAGAGATGGTGATTAAGACCTCAGAAAAAAATACAATGTGGACATCAATACTAACAGGCTTCTCCGTTTTCTTTTCTTCGTGATTAGCACAATTTTAGGTGTTTCTGGAATGACTTTATCATGGTAACAGTAATTATCCTTCAAATTATTTGAAAGCACCAAAATGAAACATAAGACTATTAAAGAATAGAACCTGTGATGTTTCTATGCTGTCATTTATTAAAACAAAATCCTTCTTTCCTAATGAGAAAATTGTAGATGCAGTTACCATTTTGCTTTTTGTCCACTCTGATGTTTTAAATGTCTTTGGGCTGTAACAGACATAAATAAGTTACCAATTTGTCTTTTACCCCATTATACTGGGTACATTTATTCCATAAAAATAAAACTATGTGATAAACGGCTTGGTAGAAAAATATTTCTCAATTTCCCTTAGAGCGTTATGCATGATAGCAGAGAAAATGGAGAAACGCTGTCATATTTGAAAAAGAAGGAAGGTTAAAAGCAAGCTGAAGTAGTTTACCTCTTAGAGCAAAGGTTCTTACACTTTTTTAGGCCATGACTCCCTTACCAGTCTACTAAAATCCAGTCTTCTTATGAGAAGAAGGTTTACAAATGCATAAAATACAGAGAATTACAGAAACCAGACATAATGAATAGCAGCTATCAAATTATCTTTTAAATATGTAATACAGTAATAAATGTGTTAATTTAGTAATGCATTAAATAGAGACAGGTCTATAAACTACTATAATTCCAAAGTAATGAAAAGAGTAAATAGGATTTTAAGCTATCTACAACATCTACAATTCATATAATGTGATATGAAAATATCTGTGATGTTTGTTGGAAACAAGGTCACTAATGTTACTAATACTATCTAGGCTGTGGCCTTGATTCACAAATAAAGGAAATTCTAAATAAGGGTTGAAAATTAGTGGAAGTAAGATATAATTTTTTTCATGTACAAATTCTCCAGTGGCCTATGTTCAATTCAAAAAGATCCAGGGTAGGAACGCCTATATCAAAGGGATACTTTCTAGTCTCCTCCATCACCTTGCCTTACAGCTTAGCTCTATCACATACACTTTATTTTTAATCATTGTCTTCTAGAGGACACCCAATAACCAACTCTATACATCTCCCAGTAATGGCCATCGTTGAAGCTACAATATGGCACATCTTATACACAAATATAGACATTCACGTATAAATAAAGATATTTGAAAGGGAACAGTAATAATGAATCAGAGACAGAGGCAATTCTCTGAGACAACTCTTCAAATTCAGAGGTGTTAAGTCTTATCATGGAGAAAGTGTGCATTTGTTCTCAAACCATGATCCCAGAGTTTTAATTATCACAAATTATCATCCTAGGCTTATCTCTCAGCTGACTTTTCCATTAAAGAAAATCTTTACCCACTGGTTATACTGGATTACTAATAGTTTTAGACTTTGAGTTTTATATATGATATTACATGAAGCTGGCTAATCAGTATATCATGATTTCTTCCGGTAAAACTACAACTCTTCAGCATCTCTAATTTATGATAAAGAATACGATATGAGTCTGCTTCCACACTATTAATATAGAATTAATATCTCCATCTTAAAAAGTTATTAAATACAGAACCAGGTCTTAAGTTAATTTCTGCATTTTAATCATTAGTTGAAAGGAACTAGTCTGTTGATGTGCATATAACAAATACTGCTTTTAAAAAAGTATAAAATAAAGATACAGTTGGGGATGCTAGAAGATTAAAAACATTTATTGAAGGTGGAAGAGGGCCAGAGGAAAGGAATATTTGTAAAAAGGCAGATACTAAACACAAAAATGAAATTAGCTGAATAGAAACAAGGAGACATACAAGTGCTTCCTATATTTTCAAAGACATTTCAGAGAATAAAAATGTTCTAATCATACACAAAGTTTAAAGAAGGGACTATAAAACCAAAGGAGATAAATATTAAGTTGCCACAATTCACAAAGAAATAAAACTAAATGACCAAGTAAATAGATGTTCAGGTTTAGGATAATTATGTACATAATTAATATATGTAAGTATAAATTTAAAAAAATCAGTTTTACACTCAGTCTGCTAAAAGTTAAAAACCGATGATACCAAATAGCGAAGAAGTTCCTGTTGTGGCTCAGCAGTAACATTTCTGACTAGTAGCCATGAGGATATGGGTTCGATCCCTGGCCTTGTTCAGTGGGTTAAGGATCCAGCGTTGCATTGAGTTGTGGTGAAGGTCGCAGATGTGGCTCGGATTCCATGTTGCTGGGACTGTCGCATAGGCCGGCAGTTGCAGCTCTGATTTCACCCCTAACCTAGGAACTTCCATATGCCACGGGTGCGGCCCTAAAAAGACCAAAAGAAAAAGGGAAAAAAAAAAGAGAAGTAGAGAATTTGAGACGCTAATAATTGACAGTATAAGTACTAACAAACACGTTAAAATGACAAAAGGCAAAAAAAAAAAAAAAGACTGGTTAGAAGCACTTAAATGTGGAAGTCGTGTAAAAGAGCAGCAAGAATTATGGCTACAAAATGGAATACAAAGGTTAAATCACAACGTAAAATAACATTGCTAATATGTAATTAAAATTAGTGGTAGTGAACTAGAATGTTCATGTTTACAGCAAAATGTCAAGTTACCATCCAAAATAAAAGCTGAATCTCAGAACGTAATCATTCTGATCCCTCAATATTTTTATAATCCATTTTCTTACCTCATGTGGTCTTTAAAATATACTTGACCTTGTTGACTAGATTAGTTTTCTCACAATATAACAAAAATAACACTAAACATAATGTTACCTCCATCATACAAATCTCACAGATGCAATTGTCAAATTTTTATGAATATCCTATAAATTCCATGTGTGCAAGTTTGTTTTAAAATTGCTATAAAATTATCCAGGACTTTTTGATGCATTGCATTAAATGAAATTTAAATGAAGGAAGGAACCAAAGAAAAAATGGATGGGAAGAAACACTTGTGATGGGAAAATTTTATCTAGCTGACAGTCATTATTTTAGTTTCAACTAGTTTCCTATTTCATGATTTATTTAACAAAATTAAATATTTCTTAAGAACCAGTGCATCTGGAATACATTTTGCAAATTATTTTTTTAATCATTAAACTTTTCTTTTTACCTCTTCACACACATGCGCACACACATACAGAGAGATGCACGAAATGAAGATCATTGAAAGGTAATGATCAATTTTTTTTTTGCCTGATAGAACTTTTAGATGATTTTATTTTTGCTTTTGCAACACTTGATTTCAACCTTTGAAATTATGATAGAAATGAAAAAGAAATATCTAACTTCATGGGCACTACAAACACTTAGGAAATATGGACTTTATTTTTAAAACACCTGCATACATAAAGTAATACCATGTAGACCCCAAATGCGCACAGAACTAGGTATGTTAAATAATTGAGATTTTCATAACTAGTAGTGACATGATATTTAAATTTTTTGCATTGCGTTCACTAAAAAAACTTTCAAAAATATCTCTTATCTTAATAAAATAAGTAATAAACTTTATTATAAATTCATATGGTGCTGCCAATAAGTATTCACGAATTTGTTAAAAATTAATGAAACTAAAACCTAATTTATCTTCTTTGTAAAATTTATCTAATAGAACAATTGTAGTTCAATAGGTAAAAGATGATAAAAAAGCAATATATATATATATATATATATATATATAAAAGATTTAAAACTAATATAGCATTTGATGTTTATCAAAATTTTACATGATAGATACATTTCTAGATTTAGGTCTCAGTTATACAAGTATTTTTTCTAGATCTTGATGAGGAAAAAGTTACTAAAATTCTGACCAGCTAGTCTTCCTTGTGGCTTTAATATTAACTGTTCACAGGAGACACAGCTTTTAGAAAATCAATTTGCTCATAGCCTCAAGACAAAATAATTTGGTAGCAACAAGAGGAAAGAGATACTCAAAAGGATTGCCTGAAGGATGTGCATTAAAGACAGTCCTCTGGACAGGCTCCATTTTATCCTTAAATCAATGCTGAGCACCAGAGAAGATATTTTTGTGTGTGCGGTATGCCTTATAAATAAATACATGTTCAAAACTCACCACAACTCAAAATATTATTACAACCTGGTTGGTGAGAAAAGCAAAATGGCACAGAAATACATACACAGCCAGGAAAAAAAATCCAATCTTAATAGTAAAGATTACATTAAGATAGTATCTGCTGGCGAGTACTCTAAAAATGAAATAAAATTTAAACATACAAGTTTAAATTAAAAACTACACCAAAAATTTTCCCGAAAAAGTTTATTACATTGCCATTTGCTATGATAAAAAGACTGTGATCATTAATTTCTGAATTAAAAATCATATATAAAATTATTTTCATTCTTGCTATTTTGCTGTTTTTTCACGTGAAATATTTTGGCACTGACTTCATTTAATATTAATCAGTATTTCTGTATTACTCTCTGCTCTCCGGTAGGGTTAAATTAGGTTTTTCATTATTTGTTTACTATGCAAAGGTAAATGGGTCATACAATCAGGTAGGTTCTAGTAAAATTTGCTATAAAGAAATTATTCCTAGATAATTTTCAGAGAAGTTACATTACCAAGAAGTCCAACATTAGTTAAGATTCTCTATTGTTAAGTACTCAGGTAGGACAAAATTTAAAAGCAGAATGAACGACCCATAAACTTAATTCTTGCTGTTATGACATGCTATACTTATTAATAATATCCCCATTACACAACTGATGCATCATTTTTTAATATTATTTCTACTTTATGAACTCACCAACTTCAGTTTAGTAACTAATTCTACTCACTGCATGTGATCTAGCATTTTGCTTCATTAAGTCCTAAGTAAAGTCTTGTCAATGTCCTTATTGCCACCAATGACCTATCTTTAAACAAAAATTTGAGTTACAGTCTAGAGCCAAATATTTTCACTTTGTAAAATTTTCTAAATCTAATTTAAACAATATTCTAAAAGCAGAGCAAAGTGATAGTTTTTTAACCTAAAAACAGAAAATGGCACTCAAAGGTTGAAATCCTCTCCAATCTCAGTTACTGGAAGGAAAATGCTGCCTGATGATCTACAAGTGTCAGAAAATGTGTTCTCACATAAACGCAATCTTAGGAGTAAATCTTGTGACAGCTCCCAAATAAATAAGAGGTCAATTTCATTCTCTCATGTACTGTGATTGAAATGAAAGGGAAAAAGAATTTTGCTCAAAGAAAGTCCCAAGTCTAAATGTATTGCTTAGTTCCAAGTACATGAATTTATAGAATCCTCAGTTATACCTACTGAAAGAAAACTCTGTGTGTGTGTGTGTGTGTGTGTGTGTGTGTATTCTGAGCTCAGTTTTCAATATTCGTTACAATTTTTTTTCTTTTTATGGCCACACCTGCGGCATATGGAAGTTCCCAGGCTAGGGGTCGAATCTGGGTCCTATCTGCAACTTAATGCTGCAGCTTGCAGCAACGGATCCTTAAGCCACTGAGCAAGGCCAGGGACTGAATCTGCATCCTCGAGGACAGTATGTTGGGTTCTTCACCAGCTGAGCCACAACAGGAACTCCCAGTTTTCAATATTTAACTTGTAATATCATTAGCACACTAAGTCTTTTTACGGATCTTTATGTTAGAGTAATCATCCTAATTTTACAAATATGGCAACCAAAGTTAGAAAGTTTAAGTGAACAATAAATTAGTTGTATTGTCATCATTCATTGTTAAAGACCAACCTCTTCTTAAAAAAAATAATAAAAAAGGAAAGATCAATCTCTTCTTTCTACTTTGTTTTTGGTAAATTTTCTATTTTAAAAAATATTTATTTTTATAACTGAAATAAATTTAAGAGATGAGAGAGTTACCTATAAAATTATTACCTGATCTTAAGTATTATACAGGGGTTTTTCGATTTTTAATGCATTATACTTTGATTTTTCACACTTAACATCATATTAATATTTCAAATTAAGACTTTATATGTATATATATAATTTCAGTGACTATACAATATTTAATATAGAGATTACAATTTATAAAACCATTTTCTTATTGTTGAACATTTAGTTTCATTCCAATTTCTGCTACTACCATGCAAATTAAAAAATATGCACATGTGTTTGTGTGTATGTGTGTATTCTGTAATTTCACGGCTAATATCATAATTGAGATAATGAATATAAACATTTTTATAACAGATACCATGTACTTTCCAGAATAACATGGGATAATGTACTTTATACTTGATTTAAAACAAAACGTAAACTAGCAGTAACAAAATAAATAATAAAATCCTAGTGAATGAATATTTTCAAGTTATAGATTTCTTTTGTTTTAATGGCTTTATTATTCAAATTTATTTAAATTAGGCTGTGAACAAATTGTTTAAATGGCATTATGCATTTCTTGAAGTGTCGTTCTGATATCATAAAGAAAATTTTAATTTTGAATAACACAAAGTCACATATAAATAGAAACCTTCATGAAACAACTACAAAAAGTAGACAAAGGCTGCTTCTGAATTCTACTTGTGAGCCTGCAGGTCACAAATAAATGACTGGAAACGTATCTAGGTCTTTAAACCTATGTCTGCATTTAATTTTTACCTATCCTTATCTCTATCACTATAACTTTTATGCTACTACTCAACATAAGCTACTTCACTGAGAAAGTATGATAAACAGACTAAAGACATGGATAATTCCTCTGTCGTTTTATTTGGAGGTTTAGAAAAACTATTAATTTTAGTCTGTGTTTTCTAAAGTTAATATTTCCTAACTCAGTAACTTTAAAATACAAACAGATCTTACCTGGCTTATTAAGTTACCAGAGAAATGACCTCTTTCTCAGGAGTGCCACTTTGGGAGTTAGCACTGAGAATTCAAATGTCATCTTTTAAAGTAATAACGTAATAAACCTTTCATTTCTTCTCCATGAGAGATATAGATGTAGCAACTAAAGAAGAAAAGAAGCAAAACAACTACTTCCAAACCAGGCATGACTGCAAAGGACAATTTAGGAGACAAAACTTGCAGCTCTATAATCATCAAAGCATTTTTGTTTTTCTAGTCCTATTTCACACCAACTCAAAGACTATGAATGACTAATGTTACGGAAACTATATAATAAGTCTTTTCAGAAAATGACCCCCAGTAAGACAGCAAAAATTTTGTGAACCTCTTAGACTGTGCACTGGTCCATGTTGACACAATGCACGCACACAATAAACAAAGAAGCAAACCATGGGTGTCCTTGGAGAGCTTCCTTCAATTTCACTGTAATACATTTTCTCAATATAATGACACAGCCTATAAAGGAATAAGGATGTAGGAGACTCTGAACTCAGGGCAAGAGTGAGGGTAGGGTGGAGTGGGGAGAGAAGGAAAGAAAAGTGGAAGAAAAATGACATCTCAAGTAAAATTTTATTTTTCTCGATACAGTTAATTCAAAGTCATTCCAGTCACAGTGTCACCACCTACATATACATCAACTGGGTTTGAGTGACGAAAATTTACCAAGCTAGAAGTATTGAGGTATTTGTCAAAAGGATGGAATTATACTTTCATATTAGCACAAAAAAATGACAGTGCATGATTATTGCCACAAGCATGAGGTTGTTTAGGCGATAATGTGAGCACCTTAACAGTAGGCAGTAATGGGGAAATATCTATCTCTTTTTCTTTCCTCTCAAGGTAGGCACTTGTAATATGCCTTGTTATTACTGCCAAACCATTTCTCACTCCATACTCCTTAAATAACACTTGTCCAATCTGAGAATATATTTTTAACTGAAGACATATGCGTTATTCGTTGCTAAAAAACAATATAACAAATGCATTACCGGTCCCATGAAAATTAAAATATTGTGTACTGTTTGTTAAGATAGCAGCATCTCTGTTCCACTGTTTGGCTGCATGCAGGCACACGTTTATTTCTCTATTATTCAGACTTTCGATGAAAGTTATACTAAAAGACTGTGATTATGCTATGCCCTCTTATTTATTTATTTATTTATTTACTTACTTACTTACTTACTTATTTATTTATTTTTTGCCTCTTGTCATTTTAGGGCCGCACCCACAGCATGTGGAGGTTCCCAGGCTAGGGGTCTAATTGGAGCTGTAGCCCCCAGCCTAGGCAGCAGCCACAGCAACGCAGGATCCGAGCCGTGTCTGCGACCTACACCGCAGCTCACAGCAATGCCGAATCTTTAACCCACTGAGCAAGGCCAGGGATCAAAACTCACGGTTCCTTGTCGGATTCGTTAACCACTGCACCACGACGGGAACTACTAAAAGAGTATTTCTAACTCTCAAACATTTCTTCATCAGATCAATTCTTGATTTTAAATTTAAAATAGTAGTAACATTACTCAATTTTAACTTTACTGTTACAAATACATGCATACATGTTTCTGTCAATAAAAATTAACCAACTTTAGAAGGTGTTTTGAGAATCCTTTCAAAGAAATTGTACACAACTAAACAAATGGTTAGACTAAACAGAGATTTAAAAAGGTTTCACTGGAGTTCCTTTGTAGCTCAGTGGGTTAAGGATCTGACATTGTCACTGCAGTGGCTCTGGTTACTGCAGTGGCATGGGCTGGATCCCTGGTGATCCCTGGCCTGGGAAGTTCTATAGAACTGCAGCCAGACAAACAAACAAAAAAGTGTTGCTGATTATTTACAAAATCACAATTATAAAATATTACAACTGAGAGAAAAAAGTGATCAGCTAAAAAAAGCAGAAATCCAATTAACCTAGTCCATATAAATAGCATTGTACCCAATCACTATGAATAGTTTAAGGAATAAATAAATCATTAAAATTCTCCATTTTTGTTTTAATAATAGGTAATTGCAGGGTCATTTCCTTAAGAAGATATTTGTTCTGCTGTTTTATAATACAATCTCAGTCTTGCTGACCTACTTTTTAGCTTATAAGAATATTCCACTAAAATTTGACAATGAAACACTGTCTGCTCTTCATCAAAATAGGTACTTTACTTCACCTGCTCGGGTAAAATTCCTTGGGAAGTCTAGTTATTTAAATTTGTCCTACAGAAGCTTCTGATTTGAGGCTTTGAGGAATCAGAATAATCATTTCAGTTCATTTTCAAAGCACTCAAGTGAAGATTTTGCAAAGTTGCGAAAACAAGTTGCTCTAACTCGAAGTTCTAGTAGGGTATCAGCACAAACACAACTGTTTGTCCCATCCTAGCATCCCAAATGAGCACGTCCCCGTGCTGTCAATCCCTGGTACATATGCACGTGAGCCTCTCAAGTCATGGTGTGAAGACACCTGAAGGGCATGTGTTCTGCATAAGAGCACTGGGAACCTTTGAAACGAGGTACCATGGGAGGTCAGAGAGCAAATGGAAAAGAAGACAGAAGTACATTCAAGGAGGACAAGTTTACCTAAGTTCAGCTGGTAAAAACCAGCACTAAACCATTTTGATTCTGATAACGCTCTAAGCTACCCATTATGGAGAACACTTAAGATACAACTGCCGATGTCACCATTTGACAAATTAATCAGTCTTTTAACGTGTATGCAGAACAAGTTTAATGCACTTGTAAATAAAAGAACAGTCATTATTAAAAATTGTCATGAAAGAAATGATGATGCCCAGATCTATACACCCTGCTCTCTGCTTTCTCTACTGAACTGTAGACATATGAATACAGCTGCCTACCCAATATCTCATTTCTAATACTAAATATAGCAACCTCTTTTCTAACACTTTCCCAATATTTTACCTCTTAAGTTAAAACCTGTCACTATACCCTAATTTTCCAAGCTGAAATTCCTTCCAATGTGTTACAAAATTCTGATTGCACCTCTCAAATCTCTTTCATTTCTGCCTCTGCACTGGAATTCTTATCTCCACTGCTTCAGTTCAAGCACCGATCAATTTTTTCACTGATGTAGCAGCCTTTTAAAACTTCTGAAATTTTCTTTCAATCCTTTTGCTAAACTACCATTAGAGAAATATTTCTAGAAATCATATTATTCTAAACATTTTAATAAAAATATTCAAACTAATTATTCTTTAAAAATCGCTCCCTTAAACAAAATGTTCCAATATATTAATAGAAACGTTAAAAACCTAAGATGGACTCATGGACCAAAAAAAGTGGAATGGTGGATAGATGCATAATATAGCAAATATAACAAAGGAAAATTGTGGTGGTGGATATATAGGTGTTCGGTGCATAATAATTTCAGATATTCTGCATGTTTTTAATTTTCTAAATATCAGAGAAAATTTATTTTTTATGAAATGGCTTGTTTTGTAGAAATGGCCAATATTTACTGTAGGTTGCTTCTGTAGTTAAGTAAGCATGTTGCATGCATTTTCCCTAGTGGTGTGCAAGAAAATGTTTAATTTAACACTTACAACATTTTGTCTCTGCCCAAAACAGAGAATGTGGTAAAGGGAAAAAAAAACCTGATTTGTAGCATTTGCCAATCTCCATGCTCTAAAACTCCCACTACAGCTTACTCTTCCTAAGGCACAATTGGAAGAGATGGTCATGAATGCATCATTATATACAGTACCTCCCACATACAGATAAAATAGACACAAATATAAAATAAATAATCTCAAGAATGTAGATAACTGTCCAATATACCAAAATAATTAGCAAATTTTGCATATGCATTACTTTTGTTTAAAATATAATTGATGTAATTTTAAGTTTGTATGATTTATTTTTAATAATTATTTAATAAGTGGCTGGCAAAATATCTGCAAATTTAACAATCAACTCTCAGCACTAGTACTCAACTGATTATCCCACAAATGGTTCAATTATTGATCATTATTTTACAGATAACATGAAACATTAGAGAGATTTTTAACTGCCCAGCAGTAAATACCAGAGCCAGCTTTCAATCTAGATTTTACTGACTAATTCACAAACCAAAACTTCAACTCATAATTGCTAATTCTCATACTCTGCTGCTAATAAAATTTTATTCTTACTTCAAGGCTCTTCCCTTTTGTGCTGCCACAGAGCACGTCTATTACACCACTTATTGGTCTATTTATTTACCTACACGTCCATCTTCTAACCTTTCTAGGCAGTTCAACAAAGACATGCTCCCAGGGAGCTGGACTTGCATCTAAGAGTTGACTCAAGTGCCTGGTACACAGTAAGTACTCAATACTTGGTGACTACTAGATCATGATTCCCTAGATTTTGAGTGGCTGCAGAACAATCCTCCCTTTCAAATACCTACAGTTAAGGTAGAGTCTGGCATGTAAGAGATGCTCATGTAACAACAATGACCAAAACAAAATAAAACAAAACAAGAAAATTCGATCTGAATGACAGTCTTGTTTTCCCATCAGGTAGCTTTAAAATATTGATCAGATCACCTCACTAACTGAGTCCTTGTGGCCAGAATAGTGATAAATGGGGGCATTGGACTTGAGTAATTATAAAAGTACTTTCTTGTGCTAAAGCTGCATGACTGCATGCATGTCCTCGCTGGCCCAGTAAAGTGCACTGATACAGTATTTACAGAGTATTTGAAGAGTGTGTGTCAAGAACTTTTCAGCCATGTAGGAAAAAGATACATGCATAATCTTCACTGCAGCATTCCCAACAGACAATCATTGGAGTTCGCCAAAGATTCTGGTAATAGAAGAATGGTTAAATATATTCTATACATATATCCAATAGAATACTAAACAGTCGTTAAAGATGATGGTTAGACTGTCCTGTAAAAACACAGGAAATGGGTACCATCATGGCAAGTTAAAAAAAGTGGAATGAGGAACTCCCATCGTGGCTCAGTGGGAACAATCTGACTAGGAACGCGAGGTTGCAGGTTAGATCCCTGGCTTTGCTCAGTGGGTTAAGGATCTGGTGTTGCCGTGAGCTATGGCGTAAGCCAGCAGCTTTAATTCCAGTTCGACCCCTAGCCTGGGAACCTCCATAGGCCTCAAAAAAAAAAAAGCAAAAAAAAAAGAATGAAAAATTGTATGTATCTTATACTTACATCGTAAAGAAAAAAGCATTAGCTCAGAGAAAAAAAAATTACTGCCTTGACAAAAATGTCAATAGTTGTATAACAATGTAGCATTAAAATTGCTTTTTAAAAAGTCTTATTCATGAAATTTGCTTTAATGCTTTGTTGAGTATAATTTATAAAAAACTACTTGGGTGTATGAATTCTAATGAAGTTTTTACAAAATCTGAGATTTCCTGTTAGAGACCTCCAAAGAACTTAAGTTTAGGGATAGTTAGTGGTCCCCTGGCACATTTTCTACTCCTGAGCAGAGTAAAGCTATTTGTTTTAGAAAGCAGAAAAACAGACACATGCACAGAGCAAGCACATACCTGTGATGCAAAATTCACCAGAAAAGAGAATGGGTAAAAACAAAAGAGAACTCTGGAACAACAATTCTGCCTTTTAGATTTCTAAAAGGTATCCACGTTACTAAAAGGTGGTATCCACGTTACTAAAATTGATAGCAAAAATTTTAGAAGAAAACCTAAACTGGTTCGTTTAAGCTGGAAAAAAATTAAATATTAATTTAATTCAGTAAGTTGACCTTCTCTAAAAGTAACTGGTTCACTGATGGAACTTAAAAATAAGGGTTTTTCCCCTGGGTGGAGAGTAAGCCAGAAGGAAAGAGGAGGCAGAAATTAAAGGATTATCTGAGCCAGATGGAAGGAGGACTCAGAGAAAAACTTTTCTCCCTGTTTGCTCTCAAAAACAAGCAGAGTTCTGTGTTCTACTGACGTACTTTATGTGAGGTGCAAACACGGGGGGAAAAAAGACATTTAGGTAAAATTAAATAGAATGATGAGTCGGTTCCCACATTCTGTCACTTGTTAGAAGTTACCTAAGTTACCTGTTAATTTTACTTATTTTAAAAACAAGAGAAAAATTGTTATCTCTTCATCAGTTTATGCCCGGCTCTACCAGAGTGCTAGTAGGAATTCAAAATTCATTGACTAAATCAAAGGAAATAGAACTGCTGGCCCCCATCAGAGAGTCTATGTCAATAATCCGATATACATAAATTGTTTTTGTTTAAAAAAAGAAGTCTTCATGCTATCGTGTTTCCTGATAACTCACGATGAGAGAATAGCTATTGCTATCTTCGTAAAACTACTAGAGAGCGCCAATATACTAGTCTAAAAATCACAGATTCATCAATATACCAATTTGTTTTTAAGTTACCCTAAGTTTTTCCCAAAAGCTTTAAAATGTCATCATACAAAGGTGATAGACTGAGTAACAGTTTAAGACAATACTGTTCAATATTGGAGAAATTAAAACTCTAAAACATATCCTCAACTTCTTTTATTGTTTAAATTTACTAGACGGAAAAAAAAGAGTTAAAAATTAATGAAGCATCTAAACAAACTTTTCAAAGATTATTGCCATGTATATTTTAAAAAAATAGATATATATTCCTTTGTTCTGCTGTAAGATGTTATCTTAAAGAAGAAAAAGGTCTAACAAAGCAATATATTATGATTTCCAATAAGGGTTACCTTGAAATTTGAGCAAGTATTTTATGTAAATGGTGCTCTTGTCTTAAGAAATACCTAATAATTGGCACAAAAATTATTTCACTTCCTTCTATAATTACTATTAAAAAGGGAGCCTATTATATATATGCATATATATTTTTAAATATATGTGTTTTTGACAGTAAAGTATTATAGGTTCACATGTAACACTAGTACAAAAAATATGTTAGTATCCATTTAATAGTACCTGTTTAAAAATATACAGGTAAAATTAAAATTTATGGTTATTATTCTTTTATTATGAAGGACTACATACAGGTTGGAAACAGTAACAAAGTCAGAGAAGAAAAGGTTAGTTATTTAAATCCAAACTTCACCCAGATTATTTGGCTGCAACAATTAAAATGGACATCACTCAATGATTTCTAGGCCATATCATATGCAGTGACAGCTGAATTTGCACATATCTTGCTTAGGGTGACAGGAAAGGCATGAATTTTTGCCCTTTGAAGTTCGTTTTTTATTGGGTTCACAAGGTATTATATAACTTACAATACTCGAGATTAGAATTCACTCATTAGCTTTCCTTCGAATAGACTTTTTCCCTTCTATAGTGTATATACAGGTTGTGGAAAGGAAAGAGGATAGAAGAGTCTTCCTTACATCAATTATTAGATGAAATAAGACAGTGAAGATCAGTAAGTAAAATTCTAAGATGATGATCCCACCCTCACATTTTCTTAAAAGCTAAATTATGAAAATAATGAGATACATCTTTAAAAGTAATATTTCACCTTGAAAAATGGTACAGAATGACCAATACTCTTCAAAAATGCTAATTATAACTAGAATGGTTCTCAATAAGTGACTTGCAAAAATAATAAGCTGTATTCCTCCCCACCAACCCCTGTCCAAGAAAATGTGATTGTAATTCTTTTGGCCAGCGTCTGAGTTTAAGAGCTTTGCTTTTTATTCCAAAGTAAAGGAAATAAATTATCATTCAAATATGAAAGTAGGAGTTCCCTTGTGATGCAGCAGGTTAAGTATCCAGCATTGGCAGAGGTCTAATTCCAGGCCCAGGAACTTCCACATGCTATGGGTGTGGCAAAACAAAAACAAAAACAAAACAAAACAAAACCCAAAACAAATAAGGAAGTAAATAGGCAGTGACAACTGAAGACAGAAGTAGATTCTCTGAGTAAAAAGGAAAAAAAAAATCAAGGACAAGTCTATGCATCTGTATAATCACAAGGGCACCATCAAAGAGTCTGAAGCTCACAGGCTGGGCCTCTTGGGCCCATCCTTCATACATAGCACATCCCTTAGTGTCTGATATGCAGATGAATGGCTTCTTAATTCTATCTATGTCATTTTCTTCTCAGACACTCCAGTGTTATGATCACTAAAGATATTATTAATATATCATTTTATTTTTATTTCTACTTCCTAATATCAAACAAAAGACACAGGACCAGAGGGGAAATCCAGGCCACCTAATGAAACTGATGATGTTATTCAAATCATTTCTACCTGTCAGCTCCATTGTATTATGCAAAACTCAATGAAAACAAATGAAGCCAATAAAAAGAGTACTTAATGATACCGTTAACAGAGAATCTACTTCTGTCTTCAGACTCAGTGCGTAGTAAAGCACTGGAGATAAATTAAAATAGTGTCATTTTTACCGGTTAACAGATGCTTTCTACAACCAAATAAAGTCAGAAGAGGACAATTTTAAGCTGAGAGCAAGCCTCTACTTAATTACACAGCAATATGGAAATGTGTCATGAATTGTATGTATGAGTAACTGTACATCCCATGCCTGAGGTAAAAAACAAAAAGGACAGTAGAAAGAGGATTTCATATTTTTCAACTTTCATGACTCTTATGCTGGGGGTTCCTAGCATCGTAGAACATTAACAGAGTTAATACAAGTTGATTATATTATAAATTTAATCTCTCTTTCTTCATTGAAATTTAGAACAACATTTCCATGGGCCCCAGGGAATTCAAAAGCAACCAAACTACTTTAATAATTTAAATTGGGAAATGAATTATGTTTTCAACTTATACTTCCATCTGTGCATACAGTTTCCCTATGTGTTAGTAGAAAAGAAAGAGATGGCAAGTCATCCTTATGGTGACACCTTGTTTTATGCAACATTTCACAGTTTAGGAATTAGGGATAAGGCTGTGGGTTTGCAGAACGGAAGTGTTAAGAAAAAGAAAGGTTAATACTGTATTATACATACTGCTTCAGGAAAATTATTTTGGGGTCAGAAATCATCCCTCTCTTCTCTGGAGTTCCAAAGCTTTGTATTTGTATTATATTTTTCTTGTTATTACGGTTCTAACACTAGACTGTCAGTTTATTTTTTTCTTTTGCATTTTTTTTTTGCCTTTTTTCCATACGCACCTGCAGCATACGGAAGTTCCTAGGCTAGGGGTCCAATTGGAGCTATAGCTGCCAGCCTACACCACAGCCACAACAACGTGGGATCTAAGCTACATCTGTGACCTACACCATAACTCAAGGCAACTCCAGATTCCCACCTACTGAAGGAGGCCAGGGCTCGAACCCACATCCTCATAGATACTAGTTGGATTTGTTTCCATCGAGTCACAATGACAACTCCCTAGACTGCCAGTTTAAAAGTAGGAATTCTGCCTTATTATTGTTGTATCTTTCACAGTTCTCAGTGTGGCAACGTATGTAACTTTGACCTCAATAAAAATTTATGAAATAAATAAATATCCCATCAAATACACACTAGCTCTTGAATTTCTCTTTAATCCTTCATAATATCCCCCCCTGAAATAATGTGTTATACCATGGGTTTTGATTGCACATTAATGACACTAGATAACCCACATACTTGAAAAAGAAAAATAAATCAAACCATAAAGTAAGTTGGATCACCTATAACATGTCTTTAAAATACTTTTAATGAAAGGAATTTTCTTAATTATTAGAAATGATAATATTCTCCAGGAATTTACAGATGTTCTGTCTCTGATCTAAAAGAAGAGAGGCATGCTGTAGAGAAGTTCGTAGCCAGAATATTTTTGTTATTATAAGCATGCTTTCAAGGTCTTTCTGCTCTCAGTCTTTCCTTAGCCCTAATTCATCTTCCACAGAAATGAGATAATCGTTCTAAAAGCAAATCTAGTAATGTCAGTCTGCTTCTTCAAAACAACAGGATAGCAGTCTGGGTGTTGTTAGTCCTGGCCACATCCCACCTGCAGCCTCAATTCTACCCTAGCCCAGGGTCAGCCAATGCTCCATCTATTTTCAGAATACAAAACACGTCAGCAATATTTGCAACTGGGATAAACCTGTGGTTCCCTCTGTTTTTAATTCCATTTTCTGCTCTTTCTGCCTTAAAAACTCATAGTCAATTTTTAAGATGCAATATAAAAGTCACCCTTTCCTGGTGACAGCTCCTCTGGAACACTTTCTTAAAAGAAGAGTTTCTTCCTTTAAATCCCTTTCACTTTGTATTTTGCTCTTTATTTATAGGGCTGTCCCTCATGACTCCTAGGAACCAAGTATAAGGTATTGGTTGTATAACTTGGAAGACGTGGTACTTAACCCAGTGCTGTTAACAACAACAAAAAAAGCCAATAAAAGTTTCTCTGAATAGATAAGTATCTTTCAAACTGAAATATTCTCTACTGAACCTGAAAAATAGAATCAGGTTATTACTCACTAAAAACAGAAAAAAAATCTAAAAAATATTTTACTCTTTCAGACTTTTAAGAAAACTGAATAACTATTGTTTTCCGTAACTTTTCTTACAGCTTAGTTTTTTTTTTTACTTCAATGAGAATAGCATTGTCTTTTAAAATTCTTGCTCAAAAACACTAAAGAATCTGTATAAAAATCATGAGAAATTAACACATTTCAAAAAATTTTAAAACAAGCACTGATAGAAACCCTCAATGGGATTCAAACATTATGGCATTCTTACACTGTTAAACCATACCAAGTCTTAGAAGAGCTGTTTACTTTGTTTAGCCTCGAGACTGAGTTCTAATGATAAACAGCCTTTGTGATTGATAGCTATCTTAGACCACAAGAAAAATCAATATGGTTCCATTTTGCTGACAATCCTGTAGCCAAAAGGGCAAAATTTCATTCCTCATTTTGTGGTTTCTTATGTAAGCCTGGATATTGTTTTGTTTTGTTTTCTTCCATTTTGAATTTAGGAGAGAAGAAAAAAAATGCAGTTATAGTAAATGTTTACGTTTAAAATAAGACACTCTCCTTTTCACTGCTCCACAGATCTACATGTTTCAATGAAAACTGCCAAGAGCACTGAACTTCAATATAAGACTAGAGAGTAGGTTTCCCAACTGTGTAAATATATTTCGTTCTGGACACCCTGAACTCTTGACCTTTCCTATGAGGGAGATGCTGCTAAAATGTCAGTTAATCATAAAGCAGTGCCACAATGGGTTACCCAGAAGCAGAAGGCAATTTAAAAGAGCAATTTTAACATGAAATTGCCAAAGCATGCAATGCAGACAATACTGATGATGGCATATTTTATTTCCATTTAATAAGAAGAAGAGAAAACTGTATTTTCTTAGCTTCTATACCAGATGGTACACCCAGAGGAAACAGACACATGGAAAAATCACAAGCATGCTTTCTTTGATTGTTTGATGAAGTTTTTGAATTACTTCCCATTTAAGACAACTTCACATTTGTACTTTTTTTAAAATGTATAAAATGCCTGAAGAAGCATTATGTGAACAATAACATGGGTCAGGCTGTAAGCGAACGGTGAAATAATCATGCCCCTAAGGCAAATAGAGAAGCATGAAGCAAGCGAAGGTGGCTACAGCCAGCAGAGTCTGTAATTACCATCTCTCCTAACTTGAGTGACCTTGAAGCAGGTAATTGGACTTACCAAATGATTTTAATGTACTTCAGAAGGACAACAAAGAAATAGCTTTCATAACTAGGCAGGACATTTTCAGAAAAGGACAAAGTAAAACACTTTTTATACTTCTTTTACTGTTTAAAGTATTTAAAATACAGTATATACTTGAGTGTTAAGCATACTAATCAACTGTGCTTTCCATAAAAGTGAAGTTGCAAACATTAAGCTACATTTTCTCAAGGAATAAGTCAGCCATGCAGACTCTATTTATTTTTAAAAATGTACATCCCTCCCAGAGTGTGGAGAAAAGGGAACCCTCTTAACACTGTTGGTGAGAATATAAATTAGTGCAGCCACTATGGAAAACAGTATGGAGGTTTCTCAAAAAACTAAAAATAGAGTTGCCATATGATCCAGCAATCCCACTCCTGGACATACACTGTGATAAAATTATAATCTGAAAAGATAACATGTACCACTGTGTTCATAGCAGTATCACTTCCAATAGCCAGACACGTAAACAACTTCTATGTCAATCAACAAACGAATGGATAAAGAGATGGTGCATATGCATGCACACACACATGGAATATTACTCAGTCATTAAAAAAGAATGCAATAATGCCATTTGCAGCAACATGGATGGACCTAATGACGATCGTACTAAGCAAGAAAGACATATACTGGAGTTCCCATCGTGGCACAGTGGAAATGAATCTGACTAGGAACCATGAGGTTGAGGGTTCGATCCCTGGCCTCACTCAGTGTGTTAAGGATTCTGCGTTGCCTTGAGCTGTGCTGTGGTTGGGTCACAGACACGGCTCGGATCCTGTGTTGCTGTGGCACAGGCCAGCAGTGGTTGCTCTGATTAGATCCCTGGCCTGGGAACCTCCATATGCCACAGGTGCAGTCCTGAAAGAAAGAAAGAAAGAAAGAAAGAAAGAAAGAAAGAAAGAAAGAAAGAAAGAAAGAAAGAAAGAAAAGGAAGGGAGGAAGGAAGGAAGGAAAGAGAAAGAAAGAAAGGACAAATACCATATGTTATCACTTCTATGTGGAATGTAAAATACAACACAAATGAACATATCTATGAAACAAACAGACTCAAAGACATAAAGAACAGACTTGTGGTTGCCAAGGATGAGGGAGAGTGGGGGACGGAGGGAAGAGCTGGGAGTTTGGGATTAGCAGAAGCAAACTAGTATATATATGATGGATAAACGGTAAGGTCCAATATGGCACAGGGAACTATGCTCAATATCCTGTGATAAATATATATGCTTTCCTATTATCATTTTGGTGTTCAGTCATTTTGCTGTTCAGAAGAAATTAACATTGTAAATTAACTGTACTTCAAAAAAGTTTTTAAAAATGTACATCTCTTTCAGATTTTACCTGTTGTACTTTCATTTTCTCATGCTAACTCTTCTGAAAGGGTAAAAAATGTTGTCTACAGCAGTAGAAAGAAGGGAAAGAATAATTCAGGCTTTTCAAGGGCCAGAAAATGGGTGTGAGCCCCAGCTGCTGAGCTGACTGGGCTTAGACAAATCTTTGCTCTTTATTTTGTTTTTCCTGTCTTAGATTAACCAGCTACAAAATTTGGATAATAATATCCAAATACTTATAAAGCAGTGACAATCAATGCTTAACTATAAAATCTAAATTTTCATTTAAAATATAAAATGTACTCTTTAATATACATAAATAAAAACATTTAATTAACTTGCAAAATTATTGACACATTTCTGCCAAGAAAACAGAATTTACTATTGAGATAAGTAAAATTTCAAAGGCTTAACTACATTAAAATGGAATTTTTAAGACAGTAAATAGTAACTAATTTACTCTTTTCTGAGTGGTAAGAATTTCTGAGAGGCAGAAAGTAATCATCACCCCTTTGCTACATATAAGAAATGCATGTGAAATTGATATCACACACATAATACTAAAAAGTCTTAAGGCTTCCTGGTGGTCTAATGTGCAGTATGTATTAAACTAGCCATTTCAAAACAATAAATACTTATTCAACCAGGTGATATTAATAGTAAAACACTACACTAAAATGTGCCATTCTCCAAGTACTTATTAGAACAGTTCATAGAACCAGTATTCAGAGCTTACACAATTTAACAGAATTAGATGGGCACTTCTACAAAGATTATGTTTAGTTTCTGAAAGGGATTATTTCCTCAGATTATGAAGAATTTTTGTACTAAATAGCAGGTAATATCATAGGCAGTGTAAATTGTGTTCTATTTTGCTGCTATAAAACATATGGCTGGGGCCAGTGATGGTGCTGATGCTGGTAGGGTCTGAGGGACCTTAAATTTTGGGGAATGAAATCTTGAAGAGGGGAAGTAGATGGACATCATAATTTTAACCTGTATCAACTCTGTATTTATGCAATGTTTATCAATTATATTCAACTTCTACTTTTCAGAGTTCAGTCTGAAATTAATAGAATATGTTATTCTGCAAGATTTCCCTCCTTTTCTTTTCTTTTTTTTTTTGTCTTTTTTGCCTTATCTAGGGCCGCACCCGCAGCATATGGAGGTTCCCAGGCTAGGGGTCTAACAGGAGCTGTAGCCACTGGCCTTCACCACAGCCACAGCAACACGGGATCCGAGCCGCTTCTGCAACCTACACCACAGCTCACAGCAATGCCGGATCCTTAACCCACTGAGCAAGGCCAGGGATAGAACCCGCAACCTCATAGTTCTTAGTCGGATTCATTAACCACTGAGCCACGATGGGAACTCCCCTCCTTTTCTAATAACAGAGCAATTCAGTAGATACTCCTATAAAACAGTAGCCAAAGTTTCTCTCTTGAAAATCTCAGCTGTAGGCTCTTATTTTTTTTTTATCCTAAAAACCCACATCAAACACACCTTATAAGGACTCTAATAAATTAATAAAGATATGTAGCAAAGACTTACCACATATGAGTTTTAAAAACAAACTTCCTACATTTGGAAGTAAAAGCATAAATGAGTGAGTGAGCTTAATGCTGTTTTATGCCACAGAGCCCACAAATTAAATGCTTCTCAAATAACATAACAGGAAAAAAAAAACCAATATAATTTCAAAATGTCAAGACATTTATAAATTTGAAAGCAGCTATGAGTGTGTTATTTTACTTTATCCCCTCCCACACAGATAAGGTTATTCTCAAAATAAAATACCTAAAGCACTTTACAGTCATATTTTTACTTACTGCAATTCAACATGCATTCTGAACATATTCGATAGGGATAAATCAATGCTCATTAACATATTGTTTTCACCCACTTAATATGGCATAACTAACCTTAAAACACAATCTCGCTCATTCACAATCTCCCTTGGCCTTCATATCAATGGCCAATTTCAAATAACGCCTAGGTTAACAAAGTAATAATACATTATATGGTAATGTTATTTTTAAGGGGAAAAGGAAGCAAGAATGTAGATGAGATATTTAAAAGAAAGAAGTTTGGGCACAAAAAAATCAAGAGGAAGATCACTGGAACAGTAAATTAATATTTATTATTTTAATTTATATATAGCTGATAGAGACTAAATGCAGGAGGGGGAAAGGTAATCTTATCAGAAAATACGTGCCAGCAATATCTTTAGTAAATGGACCCCACTGTTTGTCTTTTTAAGTTAGCATGGGATACTAATTTTGGGAGACAGAGTGAGCTACTTCTCAGTTTCCATATTGTCTCTTCTAAATTATGTCTCTGGGGGGAGAGGGTGGGAGAGAATGGGGTTAACTAGTGCTTCCGTGATGGAAAAGCAAGGAGATCCAGCTGTATAGTATAGGGAACTATGTCTAATCACATGTGACAAATCCATATATGTACATGTAACCGGGTCACCACGCGGTGCAGTTGGAAAATTTGATAGAAATCTGTAAACCAGCTATAATGCAAAAATAAAAAAATTAAAAAGAAATAAAGAAATAAATTATGTCTCTGACTAGCTGGGGTTGTAGAGTCAACTTGTTTCTACTTCAGGAAGTTCATCTACTACAGTAGGAATAACTTGTCCCATTACCTAGAATGAGAAGAGTTAGCTGTAGAGAAAATTTGAAAAGCAAATTCTGTGATTTAGGCTAAGCCAAGGAGACTTACCCAAAATCTTTGAGTTTTTTTTCCAACCATAGAATAAATATATGACATCAATAAGAAAATTAGTAGACTCTCTGTTATCTAAATCTTAGACTAATGACTGAGCAGTTAAGTTTCCTATTAGCGAGCATCTTTCAATGTTAATATATAAAATATACTAATATTTAAAATTAATATATTAATATGTAAAGTTGAGTCAGAATAAAAAATACTTAGGGATGACAATATGTCAGGTATTTTGCTTTGATCTTAGATCAGTGCTCTTGGTGGGTGGCCTCAGAATATTATAACTGCTAAACAGATGTTAAACAAAAGACATTTTACAGGCATTTACATTTTCATAGATCCCCACGGTCACAGTTTCAATTTTTAGAACCTAAATCTTTAAATGTTCAAGACGCACAGACCCATGTACTAACTCTGCAGGTGTTTCAACATAATGCTTGATGGATAAAAAAAATGTCTCCCACTAAACTAAAAAATTAAACTATTTTCAACATTAAAATAAACAGTGCACTAAAAGTACACTCTAATAACTTAAGCAGTTAAAGTTTTCAGTGGCTTTTAGTAAATAGCTAAGAATTTCTCCCATTATAACCATGTGGTACAATAAGGAACCAGGATGTACATTTATATATTACTTTTTATTTCAGTTTTTATTCTTTTTTTGCATTCTCCATATGCTATTATTTTTGCCACTCTGTTTCAGGCTTGAGGAGGGCAATAACAGGGCTTAAATATATAAGGAAACCCTCTCTATTTCACAGTTGGGTGTTAAGCTACTGCATTAATCCTCAACAACAGGATATTCTGAAGAGAAGAGTTATCTTAGTAAGGACTGGCTCAGAGTAACTTTTCTTATCTGTATCATCAGATATGGCCTCTGTACCGAACATACCAAAATTATGCAAGAATATAATTTCCACACTGTAGAAAGGTATTCAGCATTTGTTTGAACTACAAAGGTTTTTCTCTCAATAATACTTTCACCTGCGTCTCTCAGAGATTTTGGACTAAATACAAGCAAGCTGAGCAAAATTACAATGCAAGAAAATATTGTGGATTCATAATAATACTGAGTAATAATAGAGAAATACACTGTCCTTAAATCAAATTGATGACATAATTAAGGCCACAATTTACCAAATTCACTGGAACTCTTAGAATAGTTACTAACCATGTACCAAATAATTAGAATTTTTAATATTGTCTGAATATTATATGTCTTATGCTAGATTTCTTTACTAGGCAGGGTGGCCTGTTCTTTATTCTTACCTGCACATTTGGTTCTGGTGATTAGTGGAGGTCCCGGAAGCCCCGTTCCGCCTTCACCAGGTCTTGTAAGTAGAACACGGATCTCATATTCAGTATCTGGATCCAAATGCCATAATTTATAAGTTGGAGCATTGACTGCATGGGTTTCTGTCCAGGATCCTGATGTCATTCGGTACTCCACTTCTTTCAGAATGATGGGACCGTCACCAATGATGGAGTTGGCATTTAGCTGAATCAGCAAATATGTCGGCCCAACGCCAAGCAGCTGTGGAGGAGCAATAGGTCTTGGTGGCTCTAGGAGAGATGAGTGTGCAGTCTCATTAGTTAAAAATCCAAACGCCTATACTACACAGATGTATTAAGAAATCTCAAAGCCTAAAGGCTTAGGACAATTTATTTCGGAGTTAATAAATACTTAAGGGAAAATGGAATGAGTGGTCTGGAAACTGGACTTTTAAAGAACAAGTACTTTCACAGATGGGATATTACCTTTTTACCACAAGTTTGTTTTTATTAAAAACATGCCTCTCCAGGAGTCAAATCTGTAAAGCTCAGTAACCCAGGGAAATAAAAGAGAAAATACTTAGAAATGGATACCTCCAATTAGCTGCTAGAGTACAGTTGATCTTTGACATTCATGAGGTCCTAAGATGTTTACAAATCTCCAAATTAATGAATATTGCCATGACATTATTTCATTCATGAAATATGACTAAGTAGTGTTTGTTTTTGCTGTGATGATATGAAAAGAAGGTACAACAAACTGCACTCTGGAGCAGATGCCTGGTCCTGACTAGTTTCCACACATCTACCTTTCAGTGTAAGAAACTGAAATTTACACGGAGGCAAAATCAAAAATCATTACATGTCACTGGTCTTTGGGAGTAGCATGTGATATGGCAATGCATCAAATACTAAACTCAAATGTCAAAGGTACACTGCAATTTAATTTTGAATAGCTTAGACATTTTGCTTCATAGAAACTTTGGGAAACATGATTATAATGTCTGAATTTATACAAATGTCGAATGATGAATCAGAGCATTCATTTTCCATAACAACAATGTACGTGAAATTTGATACTGAACATTATGAAGGATCCCATAGCTCTAGCTCTGTCTTTATGGTCTCTAATTAATACACTGTGATCAGGTGCGATCTTTGAATCTCTGGAAAAACACTTCTTGGGGAGGCCAAAAGACTTTAAAGGAAAGTGTTAACCTTTAAAAAGTGATTAAATTGTTTTAAAGTACCTTTTAAAGAGAATTAAAGCAAATTATATGAAGAATAAATATTACACTCAACTAGACAATGCTTCTCTCAGCACCCAGCCCTTTTTCCCCAGATAGGGGTGGGTTGGAAAAGATGCAGCTAGAAATGATGAAAAGACAGCCAGTATTTTTTAAATTGGATTTTCTATTTTAACGGCAACAAATGCTTAGAATACAACAATGTAAAAAACTCATAGACAGGTTTACCTTCTGACAGAGGTTTAAATGAAGCGAAGGTTTCCGGTAGTAGCCCAGGATTTGCTTTTAAAATTCCAAAGTACAGTTTCTACCTTATGAATCCCCGAGTTATAAACATTCCTAACATAAGAAATAAGGCCAACTGGCCTAGATCCCTACACTGGATAAAGTAATTTTCAAGAATTTTCCTCCAAAATTCATGTGACAAATTTGATTAACTATTAAGCTAAGCTGTTCTAAACATTAGGTTTTCATATAATATGGCAGGGGATACATAACAACAATAAATAAACAAATTCATTACTTAAATTGAGTTATATAGAAAACATATATAGCTTTCAAACTAGTTATTTATCAGAGGCGGCAAGATGGCGGAGGAGTAAGAGGTCGCGCTCACCCTCTCCCACAAATACATCAAAAAACGCATCTAAATATAAAACAAGTTGGACAAATCATCATCTGAATGCTGATCAATTTAAACCTCCAAAAACTGCAAGAAACCCCTGAAATAACTGGGTAGAACAAGTGAAGAAAAAAAAAGGTGAGAGAGAAAGG
>PVHT020000077.1:26974548-27047335 GCA_004024745.2 Catagonus wagneri | reverse complement strand
AAAAAAAAAAAACTAGTTATTTATCAGTAAAATCATATGAACTTGTGTTTCACTATTTCTTCTGTTTAAAAAAAAGCTAAGATTAAATGAAAATTATGTGCTATATAAACTGTTTACATTTTAAAATATACTTGCTTCTACTGAAAAGTAGTTCTTAACACCTGATTTGTAAACTTTAACTACAAAATCTCATCCTCATGGTTTGAAAATTCACTCAACAATATAGCATCAAAATTCGGAAAAGAGGGTGAACTACTTCTAATTTCACAACAGACTTCAATTGGGAAGTTACAGAAGAAAAATTTTAAATAAAACCAAAATAGTTTAGAATGTTCATTTATCAGCTAAAGAAAGAGCTAGACATTTTATATCATGAAATTCTTACCAACTAGTCTAACTTTTATATTTCAATTTTACAAAGTTTGGCAAGTCGATATATTTTCTAAACCTTCAACCAAAATGAAACTGAACAGAGAAATGAATGTAATAGAAAAAATGCAAATATCTTCTCAGCTATCTAAATGTTGCATATATTTTAAGAAGCAGCATGTATTTTGCGAATAAACTGAGCTGCCTCATATGTGCAATGTTTGTTTTCATTCCAGATGGCTCATATACTGACTAATTTAAGTAGGAAATGATGCTAAATTCACAGCTTCCTGGGGTTCTAACCCACAGCATCAATGCCTCACCCATATGAAGGCCTGAAGAGGTCTGATATTTAACATGCAAAAAAATTTGTCAAATGAATTATAAATAACAAACCATGGTTAATCTATAAAATTATGGGTATTCTGAAACCTGACCTAATAAATGTACAAAGAATATAAAATCGCACATCATTGTCATGGAAAATAAGGAGAAAACAAAAAGAGGAAAGGAGAAGATTGGAAGGAAAGAAGGGTTGGGGGGAGGGAGCTAAAACAAAACATATTATTAAAAACAAGTGATAAAGTAAAAAATATTTCTTCTATCACTTCTATCTTTACAGAAATGATCTATAAAAGAAAGTGAAGTTAAAATCAAGAGACATAATTTCAAAAAATGCATACACTGGTAGCTGAGTAAATTTGAATATGTTATTTAACTTCTTAGCATTACAATTTCCTCACTGGTAAACTAGGCATAATTTTAAGAATTTTAAAAGACTTGACATTTCTAAATATGTCAACAAGTCCTACATTTGCTGCTATATTGCCTTGTTTTATTTCTGCCAGAGAGCAAAGAAATTTTAAAATCAAAAATTAATATTCAACACTAGTAGATTGTATACATGACGAACTGTATGTAATCAGGTTCTTGGCCCAAAGGAGGGCAAAAATTCACCCTGATCAGTTTTACATCTTCCTTGCTATGGTCAAGCAAACAAAAGGGACAGTTCAAAGCAAGTAGCTCAAATTTGGACTTATGTCAATGTTTAGAGAGGTTTAGAAGTATATATATTGATTCACAGTATGATTATAAGTGACACCTAGCATAAATAAGACTAACATACCACTACAAATTCAGTTTTTATATTGAAAGTAAAAAGTATCCTCATACTAGCATATGCATTTTGTTTTTAGGCCCTTGAGAACTAAGAGGCTTATTTATAAAATCTCTATTCATTTCAATAAATTATGCATGAATTTTAATCAGTTAGCAAATGAACAAGTAATTGTTCTGCAGCAGTATTAATATTCTTCATAACTTAATACACTATCAGACCCAGAGGTATGGTGCAAATAAATCCCAATTGTACACTAGGTATCAAGTGAAGTATGCAATCCCCAAAATACAAGATAAACTTTGTCAATGTTACCAATTAACTTTCAATTAATGACTTACATTCATTATTCTAGAGCAAAACCTATTATAAATTTGCAATTATACATTCAAATTGCTTTATTTTTTATTTCAAATAATTTTAAAGTGTCTTGAAACCAAGGTAAGTCATTATGAAAGTATATTCTCATCCAATTATTCCTATTACAATGCTATTTTACAAACATGTGTCACTTATCAACAGCCAGTTAATTAATAAAATGCAAAATCAGAAGCAGAAGTTATAAAGCCAGAAAGTCATTTAACAAAGTAAATATCAAGGCTAATGACAATTCTACATTCATCTTTTCAAGTAAATAAATTTAGTATTTCTCAAGCCTGTCTCCTCCCAAATTGTTTAATTTACATGTCAAAGAAGCCTTAACAAAAAGTATCTCAAGATCAGCACTCTGAAGCAGGCAATGACACTGCCTTTGTCTCCTAAGCCTTTTATAACAAATCGCCACAAATGCAGAGGCTTAAAATAACAGAAATTTATTCCCTTACAGTTCTGGAGGTCAGGTGTTCCAAATCACCCATTGGGTTGAAAGCATAGTAGCATCAGCCATACCTCCTCCCAAGTTTCCAAGGGAGAATCAATTCTCGCCTTTTCCAATATCTGCTAGCTGCTAGTATTCCTTGGCTTGTGGCTACATCACTCCAGTCTCTATTTCACTGTTCGCACTGCCTTTTCCTCTTCTCCTCTGTAGTCAATTCTCTCTCTCCCTGCTACTTAGAAGGATACTTGTGATTATCCGCTTGCAGGGTCCACATGGATAATGCAAGATAACTGTCCCCATCTGAAGGCTCATAACCTATTCACAGTCCCCAAAACCATTTACCCAGATGAGATAGTAGTCATGGGTTCCACAGATTAGGAGCTTATATCTTTGAGGTCATTTTTCAGCCTACCACAGACATGGACTCATCCTTCCTCCTGGGAGATGTCTCAGCTCCTTCTTTTCTGCAGTTGGTAGGTAGCTAGTAAAATAATGCTCCTAGGAAAATTTCCTAGGTAGGTTCAGAGCAGTAGACATTATTTAAGAGGCAACAGTTTATCTATATTGTCTGTTTTGCTATTATTATTTTTAAAAGGGAAATGAAAATAGAGATGATGAAAATTATTACTCAAAATGGTTACAAGAGGCAATGCTCCCTTACTACATCTAAAGTTCTGTAAGAATCAAATTAGAATATTTGCCTTGGAGATATATTCTTATTTGCTACCATTTGTTTACTTAAATGAATAGATCACTTCAAATCAATGTTTTTTTTTCTATTTCTTTATCATTTCCCTCAATAAAATTTTTATCCAATTTCAGTTAAAATTTTATCTGGAAATTAATAAAATTAATGAAATTTTATGCACTAGTTCACACTTCATGTTGTTTAATTTGCTTCATCACCTATTAAATGCTCAAGTAAATGGGAAAGACCATCAGAGACTGAGAACAGGAAGAATGACATCAGTGTACCAAATAATTCAAGTCTTTATTTGTCAGCTACCCTATGATAATTTTAAATAATACCTCAGAAGGATAACAATATAATTTAATGGTACTTGAGTGTTTTAAGAAATTTGAAATAATAAACTAACGAACAGAAAAATGGCCTTTCCTCCCATAAGAAATGGAAAGCAGGTTATAGATAATTAGAAGCATTGTCTTTGGGCCTTTAACATCATATGTACAACAGCATAATTCATTTCAATTTTTCCTTACATGTTAAAACATGAAGTACATAGTTCAGACGTACTTAAGGTTTCTCCTGCAGACACATTTTATAAACTACAATGCAGATATATTTATGAGAAGAGTAACAGTTCTTTCTTGATTTTCACTCTGTTAATTTCCTGATACCTCATTTCTAGCCCTAGCAAATTCCTTAGGCAGCCAAATGCCTCTCCATTCACTCTCTTGGCTACTACACCATAACTTTTGCTAATACCAATTATGTAAACAGTAAATTCTATAAACTATTTTTCAGATACATTACTATTTTAATTACGTTTACACATTTGTGCGTTAATAGATTTTTAAGACAAAGATTTTTCATTTAATATATTAAAATCCTTTTAAAGCCACAATCCAATGATAGATACTTCTTTTCAAATCATATCATTCATATGGTTCATAAGAGAGTTAATGCTAAGACATCACAAAGTTTGGATGCTGTTAAGCCTGAGCTTTCAATGACACACCTAGACCAAGTATGAATTAAAGGAGCTACTGTTACCTATTACCATCTTCATGAAAATTACATGGGTGTTAGCTTAGAGTTATGGTAGACTACGGAAAGAGTGTGTGCTGTGCCCCGCTGCCCATATTCACAATATTTCACACAAAAAATTATTAAAAAGCATGAAATAAGCATATATGATTTCACAACTGTACGTCAGTAGAAATACTTTAAATGGGAAAAATAAAATTGAATAACAAAGTCCTCTTTTAATGATATACTATATATGTTTGTTTATACTACGTTTTTTTTAATCACTATTATTATATCCATCTAAGTAAGAGTTTCTTCATTCTCTCCCAGTGGTTCTCCACTGGCAGTAGTTGTTCAGATGACTAAGGAGTGTTACTTGCTTTGAGTAGGTTGGGGTCAGGATCACTTGATCATGAAAAGCAAGGGGCAGTACCATATACCAAAGTCTCCAGTCCAAAACACTACAGGCTCCTCTGGAAAAACACTAAAATGTTAAAAAATAATTTCCCCTAAGCAATCCATGGTGTGTGCTTACCTAAAATTACATCACTTACATTTCTATTACTCAAGAGTATTGGAAGAGAGGACATGAACCCTAAACATGTGATCATTTACTTACACAGGCATGACTCTGGTGAACGAGACATGGTTAAATGGGCATCTGATTATATAACTTCCTCATCAACAAGTGAAGTGATGTTTTTGGAAGGCTATCAATAAATAGCAAGAAATAAAAATATGTTCATAGTCTAAAGTAATCGCATTTCCGAAAATCCAGTATAAGGAGATAATTAAAACTATGTTTAGAAAAGCAAAAAAAAAATTAAGCAATCAAAACATTCTGCAATAGGAAGAAAGTGACACAAATTTTGGTATTTCAACAGAATGTCACACAAACTTCCAGAAATACAAGTTGTGAAGATTATACAACAAATATGAGGGAGTTTTTGAATTTTTGGCTTACTAAACTTTCACTTACATAAGTAAAAAGTATATCTCTTTTAAAAAAGAAAAGTAAACCATAAACTACCACCACCACCAGAAAGAAATACATCAAAAAGCTAATAGCCATAATTGGGGAACTGTAAGACCAAGAATGGTCTTACTTTTCCTTTTTTCTCTATTTTCCAATAAAATTCATAATGTGCTCATAAAACTTTCTCACCAGTATATCTTCCAGTGTCTGTTG
Source organism: Catagonus wagneri (assembly GCA_004024745.2). Lineage (NCBI taxonomy): Eukaryota > Metazoa > Chordata > Mammalia > Artiodactyla > Tayassuidae > Catagonus > Catagonus wagneri. The sequence goes on along the minus strand of PVHT020000077.1, from coordinate 27,042,132 downwards.
CCATGCCTAAGTTCAATAATATCATTACAGAATGAGTGGCTAGATCAACAAAAAAGTAATCCTTGCCACTGTAAGAAAAAAAAATCCACATAAATTCAGTCTATTCTATTTAAGAAAACATCAACTACAACTTCAATGTGAGAAACATAATTTGAAGATGGTAATAGTAAAATTTTGAGTATTTATTTATTTGTTTAATTTATTTTCAGATGATAAAATTAAGTACTCAAAATGTAGGATTTATCACCTTGAGCTCTGAACCATGTAGCTGGCCAATTGCTCTGACAGTGATACAGAGCACCTACAAAATGTTACTATTTAATTAAAGGAGTTAGTTGACTGGAACAAAGGAACACTTTCTAGGCAATTGCTTAGTGACCAAGTGGCCTCAAATGATTTATCCAGCTTGTAAAAAAAGGCATGGTTACAAACCTATATAATAATTCTTTTTTTGTCTTTTAGTCAAATCAAATCAACTTTTTAAAAAAGATTTTACATGGAATAAAAATTTCCTATATACATAGATATGAACAAAAAATATCAATCATTTTATCAAAATATACAATTGTACAATAATACCAAAATGTACACCAATCACTTGAGTTTCTTGAACAAAAAATAATTCACGGTAGGAAAAAATTCTGATGCTAAATATGCCACTCTTCACATTAAACAGCTATTTTGTCTTTCAATCCCTGTGGGATATGTATTCATTTTTTTATACTGCAAGATCTGGGGAATTACAGTATTTAATCTCAATGACATGGCTCTTTCCTGCTGCCTAGAGTGCTGAAATAAGAAGAATCATTTCAGCAACAAAACTGTAAATTTTGCATACTGAATTTCATATCCTACACATTACCATGACATTTTATTCATCTTGATTTGAAAACACTGCTGCAATAACTTTATTACCTGCTTGAAATAAAAAGGCAGAGCAGCAGCATACTGTTTTAGATCTGCGAGCACAAACTAAAAACAACGTGAGGTTTATATTTACGGTATACGAAAAGGTGAAGGAGTTTTTTAAAAGTGAAGTTTATTTGCTTTTCAGCTCATGTAATCTGTGAAAATAATTACATTTTTATCTAATTTTGTCTCAAAACTATACTCTATCTAATTAATATCTATGCAGTGAGTTGGTTCAGAATTATAAATAACTACAATAATTCAACAACTTTACAAAAGCCTCCATCAGTATACTGCAATCCATATGGCATAAAAGAAAACCACATATGATGTTAGATCCATCTGACTGAGTAATAAACTAATACAGAAGATTTCTCTTATGGCCATTTAATTCCTCACTTCAGCTTGGTGGGAGCTCAAACTGTTCAAGCATTTCCATGAAAGATCGTCCAGTTGATTCCAAGAATAACAATCAGGTAAGCAGTAAAACTGGGAAAGCCTTCAACTCTTTGTTTGGCTCCCTCAAGTCTGGGGTCATAAACAGATAACCACACTGCCCTCTCATAAGTCACCTTTATGAGGTAAGGGAATAAAAAAATATATGGTAGGAGAAAGGTGGGGAACTATGTTTGACAGTGATAATATACGTCCCAGTAACATGCTAATATGCCTAGGTTATAGGCCAAAAGATAGCAATTAAAAACTCCCCTGCAAAATCTTTATATTATAATCTCTCTCTCTCTCTCTCTATATATATATGCACACATACACACATATATACATGTTTACAGAGAAGACACAATCAAGATAAATGTATTTTTAAAAACATTCCGAATCTTCCAAATCTAGGTTATTAAAAACATTTAAGAATCTCATGAGTCTAAATTCCAAATTAAAAAAAATTAAACCTATGAAATTAGAAGAATTTTCCAAAATTTAATGATAACCAAACAAAACGAGTTGGCCATCTTGATCCTTGGGTCTAAATACTCTGCTGTGTTGACTTACTATAATGTAACACATAATAAGCATATGTTTGCTATGAACACGTAACTTGTGATTATTCCAAGTCAATTCAGAATGATGCACGAACATTTTATGTAGCCAGAAACAGAGGCCCCCCTTTTTTTTTTCATTGTAATGTCTCAGTCAGGTAATGGAATCAGGAGGTACTAGTCACTCCTTCTACTCAATGATCATGGTTCTCAGGCACATAAAATCTAAGACCTTGTTTACCCCAAGTTAATCAAGAAACTATTTGCCTGTTATTTCTACATGACTCAGGAGGGCAGAGGGCGGCCATATCCCTCGATGTATATGAGCACACAGGATATCCTTCTAGTCAGGCAGAGCCCTCTTTACGTGACAGAGTTATTATTGTATAAAAAAGAATCTGTGATGACATCATAAAAACAATTAAAGAAGACCTCAGTGATTTGGATAGCTCTTCTAGACAATAGGCCTTGTGAATGCACTACTCACACCAGCTCTGACATAATTTTAGGATGCTTTTCAGTTCAAAAGGCATTGATCTCCACAGACTTTAAGAATCTTCACATCAAAGAAATTGTGTCATTAGCTAATACAGATCCAAATCAGTTTTAGAATGTAAAGATTACCAAAACAGTCATTCCAAAGGAAAAAATGATATAAATTAGCCATTATAAAACATTTCCTCAATTTTGAGATTAAACAAAACGAGAAACAATTATCTGCCCTATTGGGTTAAATGCCCTTGACTAAATTATGAGATAGGAGAACTTCTGAAATGAAATGAGTTCAATTAATGTGGACAGTGACTCCAAATCAACTGTTCCTTAGGGCAATTAGGATTTGAACAGGGAACCAGAGGACAGATTTCTGGGCACTTCTACTTAAGTCTCTGAACTAAAAAATGCAGGTTTTTGTGTGTAACTCTAGAGTACATAGGTATAATGATGAACAAAAGGGAATGCCATAATAAAAGAGCCAGCAGCGTGGGCACCATAATAGCAAGAACTTCTGCATAATTATTTTAATCATCAAGTTCTATTTAAATTCCTTGAGGGGGCCAAAATATCTATCCCCATTAGTCAAAGTGCCATCAAAAATAAAATCATCACACTTAGTTTTATAACTAGGAAAACTAGGAGATGCATGCAGATGAAAATAATTACAGATCTATATGATAAAATAAGAAGATAGTGACATTTTAAAGATATTTAGTTAGGTAAACAGTTACAGGTCCAAGGCTAGTCCATTTTTACACTAGTGTGACAGCCTGGCCTGTAAGAGACCCTTTATTTCCATTCCATGCGACCACCCCTACTTCCCCACCATAGTGGGACATCTAGACATTCAAAATATCATAAAGTATATCATCTAAACATAACGTGTTGGAAGGCAGTCAAAGTTGCAAGTCATTAGCTGAATGGAAGGCCCTTAGTTAAAGCACAAAAATTTTTTTCAATGATAGATAAACTACAAAGTTTTACATCTTGATTTTGATTTCCCTCTGACCTCCAATATGTGCTGTGCAGTTAAAGGTGACAAGGAAGGTTCTGGCTGCCATGGCTTCCCAGGATGTCTGCAGAAGGTCACCACAGAGAGGAAATGGGCTTTGCTTTGCGCAGGAAGGGAAAGTTTCTAGAAGAGTAAACTAAAGGCTGACAAGACGATAAGTAAAGCAATTATAGAGCTAAGGGGTTGGGTTCTTCTTCTGCAGCTACTGCTACCAAGTGACAAGTAACCTCCCTTTTCTACTTTGATAAATATCATGCCTTTTAAAAATAAGGGCATGAAATGGCTACTGACCCAAACTGTTCATATATTCTTCCTGTGAACTTCAAATTTCCCATCCTTCTGCAACTTTAACCAGATCAAATGAAAATTTGCTAGAGAGTCGGGGAGAAAAAACATAAGCAAAATGTACAAATATTTTCATAGGCACTTCCATCAGTGAAGTTTAGATGATTAAGAACTGGATAAGCAAGCCTACTATTTTAAGTATTATAAAGAGGAGAAAAAAGATCATGCTTCTTTGGCATGAATTTTTGTAAAAACGACACTATTAAAGTCGATAGCTAGAAATCTCCCTATTGTATCTGAAGGGTACCATTTCTTGTTCCAAACCACACATTTTCATTTGTAACTGTATATGTCTATGTTCATGCTCAAGTTTTAAATTAAGAATCTGACACTGGGAAAAGGTTTAAAAAGTTGGAAATTAATCACAGAGCCATACCAGAGGTATTACTTCTGTAAGTATAATGATATATTGAAAATCTAAAGGCACTAATTTGTCCCTGTTTATTTTTTATCTTGTTCCAAAAGTTATTTTAACATATAAATGCAAACTATGTTAGATATTTTACTGAGTGCAAATTTATATTCTCTTCTTTATAAAACCAAATGTCAATTAGGTAATGAGAAAGAGATCAAAGGTCAAGCCTATGCTATGCTCTCTAAGCCATGGTGGCAGCTGGAAGATATACACATTACAGGCAGAATGGCTGCGGAAAAAGAAAACACTAGTTTTTATGATTATCATAGTACTACATATAACACACAGGACAATGAAAACATACATAAAATAACATAGTTACTGTGGTGGTTTGAAAATACAGCCACAAAATTTTTTGAGATCCCTCCTATTGAGAGCTTGGATCCATGTTTTCTTCTCTTGTATATGAGTGATTTCAGACCTGCTTAAATACACAGAGCACAGAGGAAGTGGTAGAATGAGATTTTGAGCCTAGGTTCCAAGAGACCATGTAGCTTTCCCTCTGAAACCTGGAACATTTACTCATGGAGTCCTGAGTTAGCTGGTGAAATTATCCCTGCCCGTGTGTCAGATACATGCATGAAGAAGTTTCCATATGATTCTCACCCTCCAGGAATTTGAGTTCCCTTTAGCTGTTTAAATTTGCATATTCCCAGCTGAGGATGCAAACATCCTGAGACAGGGAAAAACCACCCCTGCTAGACCTTTCTCAATGTCTGGCTCCCAGAATCTGTAAGCACTGTAGAATGGTTATTGGTTTATTTCAATAAGTTTTGGGGGATGTTACTATGCAGCAGCTGATAAATGGAAAAGCAGGTCTTACTAAGAGGTTGAAGGAAAATTTCCATGAAAGACGCAAATTCCTTAACATGAAAACACTGCCATTTCATGACTGGTCCCCTGCTTACCTCTCCAGTCTCATGTCTTAACACTCCAATTTCAATCAGATGTTCATATAAAACAACTTGTATTTTCTAGGGGAAAGGTTTATTTTACGTTCATACACCTTCACCCTTTACATGCTCCCTAGAGTTCCTTTTTTACCATTTATAGACTCATCAACACCAATCATCTTCAAATCCCAGCTCACTATTATTGCCTGTGAGAAGCCTTCCTCAGTATGCCCTCTCAAGCTTGAAATTAATGCACCCTTTTTTCCCCTCTCTCTCTCTTCGGTTATTGAGCTCCTGGAAAACAAACACTTTTTATTACTTGTCTTTAAGTTTGTAGCTTTAGACTTCAGTACTTAGCACATTACACAATCAATGATTATTGAATGAATGCATTTACGAACAAATGAAAGAATGAACCTAAGAAGGTATTTTAAGGTAAGGTAATACCTAATGTTGGTGAGGATATGGAACAACTAGAACTTTCAAGCTGCAAGTTGAAGTATAAATTGGCAAAAGAAATTAGAAAAACTGCCATACCTACAAAAGCTTAACATAAGCATACGCTACTACCTAGAAATTCCACTTTCAGGTAGATGCTCCCCCACAATGAGTATATCCGCTCCGGGAAACTCAAATACCTATCATCAATAAAGCCGATAAATTGTTGCACAGTCACAGGACAGACAATTTTACAACAATGATGTCAAATGATCTACAGACACATGCAGTAACAGAAATGAATTTTACAGTGTTGGAAAGAGAAGCCAGATGAACTAGTATGAACTATAGAATTTCATTTACGTAAGTTACTTCTATTAAAAGCCAAGGACAATGGTTACTCTTTGGCAGCTGGGTTAGTGACTGCAACGGACTAATGGGGGCTTCTGGGATTCTGGTAATATTCTAGCTTTTGTGAATTGTGAATGTGAATTGTGGGTATATTTAGTTTGTGAAAATTCATCAAGCTATACTTTTAATGTACAATTTTCTGCATGTTTACACTAGATTCAAATAAGAAATTAAAAAATAAGAGAAAAGTGACTATGTGTCCATTTGGTCCCAAACTCCTGCCCAGAAACACCTCACACACACAACTCAACACAATGCAATTAGAACCTCATCCTAACAGATCTGAAATTTAAAGTCAGCGTTTAAGGTAAAAAACTTAATTAGGTCAAAATTTCTCTTGAAAATTCCTAAAGCACTCATAAAGACTAGTTTATATCGTTTTCCTTATCCACATCATTGAACCAAATCTTTTAACTTAGAAAACTTGAGAATCCCTGAGATCAAACAAGAGGAATTCCTATCTGCAAAAGTTAGGGCATTAAAATCTTTCTGGGTCAAGTCCATCTTGGAGAGACCAGTTGAGTAGTACATTAAATATATTATGAGGTGACTACATCAGATAAGGGCATCCAGTAAACTTTTTCTACTTTGTAACTATACATCCTTGGGAAGTATTTATTTGAATTCATCTATATATGATATACTATTTTTACACAGTTCATACATTTCCTGTGTCACCTCTCTATTTAAACGTACTGTTATTTAATATTATTCTGGCATCATGCCAATTTTAGGTCATTAGTGTCTTGGCATTATATAAAATTCAATTGCATTGCCACTGTTAGCTCACAGAATAACTTTGTGAGCCCATCCCCTTGCATCTCTCTGGATTTTTACTCAGCAAACACAGAACTGGAGCTATTCTGCAAGTGAATAATTTGAAAAAGTGAATGTGGCTCATGATTTGACTTTCAATGTGAAGAATTACTCAGAGCACATCCCTACCTTGAATATAAAAATAGAGCAAGTAGAGAAGAAAACTTCCTCCAGAGCACACATTAAAAGTTTTCTAATTCTATTTCATCAAGCTGAAAATAATGAGATAATACATCAAGAAAGAAAAATTTAAAAAACAAACAAGCCAGAGAGTCTGAGATTTTCATCTGACCTGATCAAAGATGACTGGACCAAAGAAAAATCCACCTTGCTGTTGTCATCCAGGAAACTGTCTGAAGTTTTTAATATTCTTATGAAAATAAGGAAAATGCTAAGAGTCTTTCTTTGATTACCAATTACTATGCCTTCAAAAAGAGGATAAGGCTAATGAATTCTGAATGATTCATTTTTTCCACGATCAGGGAAGCCTTTGAAATCCAGAGAATCTTATTAGAGATATAAAATATTCCCAAAGTTTTTATAGAGGTACAGAGACAATTCATAATTCTTAGTATAAAATCTAAGAGTACTCATCAGGGAACAGGGAAAGAAGAATAAAGAAGGAATATCAGAACAGTTAGTTTCTTAGCTTTTCATAGACCACAGACCTGCAAGATTCTTCCTAGATCCTAACAAAGTCCATCCAGGCTTGCCTGAATCTAGGTTAAGTGGGCATGTATGTGTGCACGCGTGTATACGGATGCACGCAAATGTTTATGTTAGTACAAAAGAATCTAGGGGAAGGATATGAGTGCTGGTCATAGTTTTTTAAAATACCCTATATTTGATTTTAAAAGCGTCATACATCCCTTGCTCTTCTATTGAGAATCACTACTCTAAAATGATAGGTTATAGTTATCCTGCTACTTCTCAGGGCAGGGTGTACTTAAAAACAGTAGCCAAGCAGCTAAAGTAAATGTGTTGCTTATGTATAGCATAGTGTCACCACAGTGAGATGAAAAGAGTGTGAGCTCTGGAGTTAGACTTCAGTTCCCCCTAAAAGACACCTGATCTGGGCAACTTTACCAATCAGCCTCTAGTTCCCTATGGGTAAAATTGGGATATTGAAAGTTGTTAATATAAACTTAGAGAAATGATACATGTAAGCCATATATCACAGCACCTGACATATTGTAAATTATTATAAGTGGGTGCTTTTTATCCCAAGGTATATTAAACATTTATATCCTGATATGTTAAATTTACATTCACTCAGAAAGAAGACTAAATGGCTTAAGCATATTCACGATCCCCTGTTACTTCAACCAGTTATTAAAATAAGCTTGAGCTGGTGCTTAGCTACATTGACTACCAACATAAAGGAAAGTGAAAAAAAAAATGCCACACATAAAAATTCAAGAAAAGATACAAATACCCAGGGACATGTTCTCCTTATTGATCTGTTCCATTCAAAAGAAAAGTTCCATTTCTAGATAACTTTTTAAATTTCCCTGTACTTCTTATTACTGAATCTGAAATAGTTCTTGAAGCATAAAGAGAAGTTTTATTGGCTTCTTGGACTCTCATGGAAAAGAACTAGAGGAGAGAAATGAATTATAATATGTACAAATAAGTATAATAATATGTTATACTTTAAAGACCAGATATTCCCATAGCTAAACATAGAAACACAAGACCCTAAAGATCATGAGTATTAGTTATTTTTATGAGCAACAATTACAATAACTAGTCTGTGGTAACTGCTTAAAAATGTTAACCAAATCAATGAATAAAGTGAGTTTTTATATTTATACTAAAATAACTTTTTGTTATTTAAAGTGGATTAAAGTGAGAAAGGATAGAAGCGTAATGATACTTGAAACAAACTGTATTTTGTTTCAGTGTTTCTGAGAAATTCTCATATAAAAATTGAAAACACACCCACTTTCAGCAAGAGGGTACACTTCCAACACCCATCGGAAAGAAGTGTGCTGCTAATGACAAAACGTATTCACAAAAACAATTTCAATTATATTTTACACTGTCCCTAAATCATCCAATTAAGGCATTGGCAACAACAAAACACTTCCAATATAGAAAGATTATCAGCATCAACTGTTTTAACTCATCCTAGATAAATAAGATAATACTTTAAAGATATAAGCAAGTAAGGAAAGAAAAGAGAAAATCTAAAGTGTAGGAGAATTTTATAAAATAATTGTGACAAACTTCTCATACTCATCTTGAAAATAGTTTCATGTGACTCCACAGGCTCTAGATGATGAAAGGTCACTATTATATTGCCAAACACATTTTTATGAGATAAATTCAATTATAATTGCTGTGGCTATTCCAGCCACAATTTAGACATAGAATCCAATTATCCATTTCATTTTCATTTATACCTCATGGGCTAGATCATTTATCATGTTTCATGATAATGATCAGAAGACACATGGAAAGTGATTTCTGGAGGTAACAAATTACCTACCATATTAGCATAGCTTATAAGTTCCTGTCAACAACTACTATGCATAAATATGAGGTAATTAAATTTACAATGTGCAGGAGTGTTTGATATGCTACTTGCTTCCTTCACAGCTGCCAAAAATCTGGGTTGCTAAATGCAGCAAAACCATTTGGTTGCAAATCAGGAATCATTATGCCCCAGAACTCCAACAGGTAGCTGGTATGCTGGGCTCAAGAGGCTGAGATACATCTTTCATCATCTGGTATTATTATTTCTTGCCACCAAACCATCCATCATCACTGCGCAGACAGCTTGAAACGATAGTCCTGGACCCTCACATTACTGCTCCTTGAACTCTCTCTCATCCATCTTTTGCATCATTCCTGATTTGCAGCTAAGTACCCTCTCCTGGCTGCAAAACCAAGTGTGAACCTGTAATGCCCTTAACCTACAGTGCCTCTCTAATAGTAATTGATTTCTCTTTACCATGGATCCACTGTAAGGAAAAGAATACCCATGCTTACTGACGCTGAAAGATGATTTTTAAAAGATCCAAGTTATAGAATTTCAATAGTTGTAGGAAAATGCATTATATTGTTTTGTTTTTTAAGCTAGGCTTCAAAATTGCATTAGTATTTCTATTCGAATATTTATTCATAAGACTCAGAAACACAAACTTAAACATAGACAGATAGAGATGTCTCTGAAAGCAAAAGAAAGAAAAGATAGCCTACAATATGTACATAAATGCAGCACTTCGATCTGAAAACCATTCAGCGGTTTCAAATATGTTTAACAGTTTTAATAGTAAAAATCAGAACTTCAAGATAGTAGGTTGAAATTATAAAAACATTTTTATCTTCAACACAATGCAAACAAAACACAGGGATTTAAAGTTAGATGCAAGAATGTTTATGAAAACTGCCTTTCAAAACAAATCTCTCACCCACCCATTTTTTCCTTCTTCACTGATTGCTAAGAGAACCTTCAAAAATGATACCAGTTACACAGTGGTCAGTGTACCATAAACTATCCAAGACTAAAGGGTTTTAATTCCGCTCCATCTGAATGCTGTTATAAAAGTTTAATAAATCAAAATGATCAAAATGTTCCCAGTGGCAGACTGGGATTTGGTTTCCAATTCAAATTCTCTTTAATATACGGCTCCTCTGACACGTTGCATTTCCAGCATCCACGTTGAATCCCAAACACCTCACTTTTCATCATTATGATGCATCAACAAGGCTGGTCATGGTAACTACTTTTTAACAGTCCTGCATAATACAGAGAAATGTCAAACCTGGTGGGGGTTTTCACATAGAAAAATTATGCCAGGTGGGAACTTTTTATCTATCCTTAAGTAAATATTTTTAAATGACCTGCTGCAGTGAATGACATTCTTTGAGGATTGAAAAATGCTGTTGGCCAAAAGTCTTAGAAAGAAAATCTCCCTCCTTCCAAACTTTAAGAAATTGTTGTAAGAAAAAGACATGTCTAGGAGCATTATTATCAGGTGCACTCAGATTTTGAAGAGCAGAGAAAGTGGAGGTCTTTGGAGAGCTTGCTTTATTTCTATGAAATAAAAAGTTTTTACAAAGAATAGAAAAAATATATTCACTTAGATATCCTCAAATCCAAACAGGAATCTACACAAAGCAGCAGGGAAAACACATATTTACACACAATATATCTCACGTGTGTTTTTATATATGAAAAATGTCACAGATAAAGAAAAAAGATATTATATTTAACCATGTTAGCGTTCTCTTTCTAAATTTTCTATGTAATTGCATACATCCACTTTTATCCGAACTTTAAAAACATGGAAAATTCTAATAATACTAGCTGAAGATTATTAAACAGAAGCTTACAAAACACAGAGAATTTCTGTACACCAAGTACCTATTGTTTATCTTGTGTTGAAGCCTCTCCCATAGGCCTGAAGATTTTAAACCTGTCTTTCCAGTACCCCAGTCAAGAGTTTATAACTGAAATTACCATCTACGCTCTCAAATTAGTTCTTCTACAAGCCTTCCAAATTTCTGTCCATAATACTGTCTTTCAACTAGTATCCCAGGCTCTCTATTCCTTCTCCTGTCATTCCACAATGTTCTTAATATTTCCATCATAATCTCTAGACCTTGACTTTTCTCTTCCATCACAACTTCCCTCAAGGATGCCTTACCATCTCAAGCTTTTAAGATTATTAGAGACCCTTAAACTTACTCCCTGCAAACACATTCTCCAAATCATCTCTCAACCCAGTTCTCTGAGACAGATATGAAGATACGAGCAACCTACTGCAAATCTCCCCAAAGTTCCCAAATCAAATGACCTCATACATTTTTAAAATGATTTTTATTTCTCCATTATCATTCATTTACAGTGTTCTGTCAATTTTCTTTAGTCTGATGAAGTTCAAACTGCTCTACAATTAGGCTTCAAAGTACACACTTCCAGGCTCACACCAGACTTCTTTTCTGAAAATCACTGGTGTCATGGTCCATATTTAATATTAGTACCCAAGTGCTTATGTTTTCCTATATCACACCCCCTTCTTGAAATGCCCTTACTCATCTTCAACTATCCTAATCCTAACGATCCATCAATAATAAGATGAAACTTGATCTCTTCCTTAGCTCATTCCCTGACCACTAAAGTCAAAGATGAGGCTGTCCACCTCTGTTCTACACATTAAAACCATGTCATCCATATGGCACTTTATAACCTACTCTGTTTTTGTTTCTTTAACAATGGCTTGATTATATCTGCTGGCTAATGGCCACGGTCCTGGCTATAGAAACAAAACAATAAACAAGCAAAAGAGAAGAGTCCTTGACTTAGTCAATCTAATGGTGGAAGCAGATCTTAGGAACACAGTAAAAAGTTGAAAATGTAGTGCAGACACAACATTCTTAGAAGAGAGCACAGTGCATTAAAGCAGGTGAAAGAAACCCAGCATTGTCAAGAGTTTGGTGAGCGAAGCAGAATCTCATGAAGGACTGGAGAGGTGGGCAGAGCCAGATGAAGGGCCTTGGAGACATCTGGGACTGATACTGTGGACACAAAGCCAGTAGAACCAGGAGAGCACATGCTGACTTTGTATAATACGGTCAATCTGCTGCTGTGTGAAGACTTGGAGGAGGTAAGTGTTGATGTGGTGAGACTTTTTAAAGTACAGTAAAAAGCTCACGGCTATCAAGAACAAATTAGTGGTTACCAGTGGAAAGAGGGAAGGCTGGATGGAGGTGAGGGATGGGGTATGGAATTAAGAGATAAAAACTACTATGCATATAATACATAAGCAACAAGGATATACTGTACAGCAGAGAAATACAGCCATTAGTCCGTAATAACTTTAAATGGAGTATAAGCTATAAAAATATTGAATCACTGTTGTACACCTGAAACTAACATAATACTGTAAATCAATTTTACTTTAACAAATAAAGAAAAGTGATCAGTCCTTTAATTTTTTTAATTAAAAAAAGTAAAAAGTACAGTAAAAAGAAGATGGTAACATGGGTGAAAGCAATGGCACTGAAGGTAAAGAACTGCTGAGAACCCAAAGGATATGTAATAAAATTCAGAAAATAAAAGAAGCAATCAATGAATGTCCATATTTCTATTTGTTGTACTTTTACTCAACAGTAGGAAAATATTTGAGATCATTGTCTTGTACAAAGATTTGTTCTGCACATACTAACAGTAGGCATTACATAAAGATCTTTTATAAACTTAGAGCTAAATAACTCTGGAGAAAAAAATTATAAAACAAAATCAGTGAATTTTCTTCTCTACTGGAAAATAACTGTCATTTGGCCTTTGGATATTTTGGGGGGGGGGGGGAATGAAAGAAACCCGAATGAGGTGGGAATGTGACAGTATGCATATATTTGAGAAAGAAAAAAGTCCAGGTGGTGTAAACAGCAAGCATAACAGCCCAGAGGAAGGCATAGCTTAGAAGAGCTGGTATGCTTGCTGTGGAATAAAAAGGAAGGAAGCGATAGGAAATAAATTTTGAGTCCTACCCAGGGTATATTTCATTTAAAGCCTTTTGGACCTTTGATTTTTTTTCCCCCCTTAATGTGAAGGAAAGCTACTGGAGGGGGTAACAAGCAATGGTTTCTTCCATATGCATATGAAGAAGGAAGATAATGCCACTGGCAATTTGGAAAATGTAAATAACCATGTGAGTAAAATTTCTTCCAAACAAGGATTCAGGTAATTAGTCATTTGTTGTTTTAACACAAGTACAGATTCTGTGTCACCACAACTCAATATGATTCCAAATTGCACAACATGGCAGAAAATACCACAAAATATGTTCTTAGCTTAGGGTTCAGAAAGCAGAAAATGGAGAGCTGAACAATGCCATCTTCCAAATTATATCCTAAAGTTAAAAGTAATCCTGTCCCCGTAGCACATAGAGTGGAGACCACATCTGTCGACCAAAATTTCTCTAAAAACAAACATCAGAACTAAGATAAAGCTATATAAGGAGAGGGTGATATGGATTTATGCATTGAGAAAAGCTGCCCATACTTTGCCATAATTATTTAATCTCTGTCGGGTCCTCAGTCTCCAACTCCTCACTTTCAACACTAAAAGAAAAAAAAAAAACTAGCAGCTAGTTTATTATTACTTAATGAATTTTATTACAATTATAGGTGTACAAAAATCATCACGACCAAATTTTATAGCATTTCCATCCCAAACCCTCAGTGCATCTCACCATCCCCCAACTTGTCTCATTTGGAAACCGTAAGTTTTCCAAAGTCTGTGAGTCAGTATCTGTTCTGCAAAGAAGTTCATTAAAAAAAAAAAAAAAAAAACCTAGCAGCTAGGAATTAAACACAATCCACACTGAAGACCAACAAAATATAAATATTTATCTGTACTTATTTGTGTTGACCTTATGACTGTTTTTATTTCTTACTTGACTAATGTTTTGTAGAAAAGGAAATAACATGAATTATATTAACCCAGATTGAAAGGAAAGTGCTTTTTCTTGAATGATTTACGTAACATTTAACTGCTACCTAGCATTTCATGAGTGTTTTGTTTCGGTGTATTCCCTAAGTTTGTACTTAGTAAGTCAGGTTCCTGATGCCATTTTACTAGTAAGCAGAATGTGTGTTAGCTTTTATTCTATTTTATTTTATGATTTTATTTTATTGCTTTTTAGGGCTGCACCTGCGGCATATGGAAGTTCAGGCTCGGGATTAAATCAGAGTTGCAGCTGCTGGCCTATGCCACAGCCACAGCAATGCCAGATCCTCAACCAACTGAGGGAGGCCAGGGATCAAACCCACGTCCTCATGGATACTAGTCGGGTTTGTTACCACTGAGCCACAACGGGAACCCCGCATGTTGGCTTTTAAAAAGATGTGAGCATAGAACTGGCAAATACTTCATATTAATTGCAAAAAAGCTTAATACCAAAACTCGCCTGTCATAACACTGATTGGGAATCCTGCTATTATCAACTTTCTAGAAGATGAAGTGGTGGGAACGTGGAAGAAACTCAAGAACTACAATTAAGGAACTCATGTCCCACCTCAACACTTACATCACCATCTACACTCACTGCACCACTGAAAACTATGAACTATCTCTCTGCCTCCCTGACTGATTTCAATCTGTCAGGCACGGTACATCTTTTTTTTTTTTTTTTTTTTTTTTTTTTTTGCTTTTTAGGGCCGCACCTGCAGCGTATGGAGGTTCCCAGGCTTAGGGTCCAATCAGAGCTACAGCTGCTGGCCTACACCACAGCCACAGCAATGCTAGATCCGAGCTGAGTCTGAGACCTACACCTCAGCTCACAGCAAAACCGGATCCTTGACCCACTGAGCGAGGCCAGGGATCGAACCCGCAACCTCATGGTTCCTAGTCGGATTCATTTCCACTGCTCCATGATGGGAACTACTCACAGTACATCCCTTTTTACCGAAATGGCGCTTAATAAATTTTGTAAATACCCATTGGTATATCTTCTATTTGTTAGAAGAACTTACTTTTTTGCCTGTGGAATTAAAATTGTGAGCAAAATCAAAGTCAAAACTCTGTGCCAAATATTCATTAATGCCACATTTTCCTTTACAATTCATTATATTACAACTTGCTTGAGAGCTTAAAACTATTTCTGCTGTTTCTTTTGTAATGTCTTGGTGCCCATTATTTACCATTTTAAGTACTCATAAAGGCTGCTAGCTGGTTTTTCAATGAAGTTACAAACTGATTACATCGCTTCCTTTTTAGTTTGGGGTAAGAGAAAGAAGAAGAATGAGCAAGAGGGAGTATAAATTATGAAAACACTGTTAGTCTGTGAAGCTGATATACATCCTTCAGAAAGGAACCCAAATGACATTTATCACAAACTCCGAGAGAACCAAATTGAGAGGCTCAGGAGGAATATAGAGAACTCCTACCAGTGCTCTGAAATCAAATTCCTTAGTGTTCAAGAGAAGGAACTATTTGACGTAAAAATCATTCTCCTTCTTCTTTGATCCTTCTCAAATTCTTAAGGAGAAAGCTCCAAAAAAAACAAAGTCCCCAAAGACATACTCCAAAAAAACAGGGACCAGCATCTCAACTGCTAAACATTATGTAGAGCTCTAACGTTGCTCACCTAGGCAAATACACTCCGAAATCCTCTGGGAAAGAACTCTCATTGCGTTTTTATTTTTAAAACAAACAACAAAATAAATAGCATGAAAAACAACCACTCCGGGAAGACAAGTGCTGCAATCTACCATTTTCGTGAAGTAACATTAAGGAAACTCAGAGGAGGAGAAAATTAATAGGAAAAAGTATTTGGAATAATGGTGCACAGAAGTGGATAGAACAGAGTTTCAATAATAATACACTCTCTGAAATAAGGACATCTAGTATCCTTTTGCTCATTTGGAATTTAAAAATGTGCCAGACATCTTGTACCTTGAATCACCTGAATTTCAAGTAGCTACTATGGATGAGAGGAGACTCCAAATGTTTCTTTTATCGTACTCAAGGGTAGCAACCGGAAATTTTTAGATATGCAACATTTGGGGTCTCTTCCAAATTATGAGACATTTGGAATCACCTGACTGACTGCACATGCTTTCCTAACGATGTAGGGGCAGTTGGGAAATTAATATGTGGATTATCCATGTGTTCTGAGACTTTCATTATAGTTCAGATTTTATAAAACATAGACGTTTAAATTGAACTCTCTCAGATAACTCCACATTTCTGTCAGGTTGGCTAGTTTTCAAAATAGAAGGAAAGAAAAGAGATCTTCAAGTCACCATTAAGAAAAAGGACCTTCAGGAGTCTGACAGCTATACAATGAAAACTAGTTAAAAATCAATAATGGGTGGTATTTCTTCTTTTTTTTTTCTTGTCTTTTGTGCTTTTAGAGCCACACCCATGGCATATGGACGTTCCCAGGGGTCTAAACGGAGCTATAGCTATAGCTGTCAGCCTATGCCAGAGCCACAGCAACGTGGGATCCGAGCCGCGTCTGCGACCTACACCACAGCTCATGGCAATGCCAGATCCTTTACCCACTGAGCAAAGCCAAGGATCAAACCCACAACCTTATGTTTCCTAGTCAGATTCGTTTCCTCTGCGCCACGATGGGAACTCCAATAGTGTGTGCTATTAAGCAGAAAGGTGAAGGACTCAAGATAGAAACTCCATGGTCTTTTGTACGTCATGTTTCTCACTTCCCAAGTGTCCTTGCTTCTAATATAGAAATACTAAAATGAGACAGCCAGACCTGATTTTTAACTAGTATATACAAAAAGACTAGAATACAACATATTAGTTAAGTCAGACTGTTTTTCAACTGAGAAAAAAATAATTCATGCTAAACAATGTCACCCTCACTACCTGACATGAGAAGGAAAGACTGGTTCAGACACTACGTAAAACAACAGCCATCATCTTTTCCTGTATGACAGTAAACTTCCCTCCACCTGGAAGTAAAAGGGCAATGGGTTCATCATCCATCTCCTATATTTTTAGGGTCACCCCATACTCTAACTTCAACTTACTTTATTTATGAATTTTTAGAAAAGGATCAATTGCCTGTATGCAAAAAAAAAAAAAAAATTGTCAGTTGCTGTAGCAAGCAAAGATGAACTAGACAGGCTCTGAGGGAATGTAAACTACAAATAATCACAGTTAAGGGCAGACCCTAAAAGGTTCAAATGCATTACTTTGGACAGCTTTCCTTCACTTATATATAGTGGGTAACTGGTACTAGCAAGCGATTCCATTAACAGTTCACGCCTATAAGCTGTGCTACCACTTTGTACTATTACCTGACTTATTATAATAATACTCTTCCCTCTTCCCGCACATCACCAAATTCCAAACTCTGCATGTCCTTCAAGCTAAGGTGGTGCTTTCTTTTGAAAAAATGTCCTCAGTTCCTATCTTAAATGAGTAGAATTAACAATTCCCTCTGAACAACACTATTATGCTCTGCAGTCTGCAGTACAAACCTTCTGCACTGGCCATTCAAGTATATGGAGCCATGCAATATTTGAGACTTATGGGAGGTGGTAATCTGTCTGTCCCCAAGTGGATGAAACCAAAGACTTATGTAGTCACATCGATATCCTATGACCATGAGAAAACCTTGGCTTAGAATTAAAGGCAAAACTATGACTTGCAGAGTGAAGAATTAAGTGGATGTTTCATAACTGACACTGAATCCTATCTCTGCACCTTCCAGGCATAAAAGTCAGCAAACAACCTTGTTTTTGAACTATTTTGTATTGCCTTACAAAGGGAAGTATCAACAACAATCCAAAGTCTCTCTTTTTTCTTTTGGGGGGGGTCTTTTTGTCTTTTTTTAGGGCTGCACCTGCGGAACATGGAGGTTCTCAGGCTAGGGGTCGAATCAGAGTTGTAGCCGCCAACCTATGCCACAGCCACAGCCACAGCCACAGCAACGTGGGATCTGAGCTGTGTCTGCAACCTACACCAGTTCACGGCAATGCCGGATCCTTAACCCACTGAGAGAGGCCAGGGATCAAACCTGCAACCTCAAGGTTGCCAGTCGGGTTCGTTAACCATTGAGCCATAATGAGAACTCCAATGGGGAGTGAGAATCTTTTTTCTTTCTTTTTTTTTTTTTTGTCTTTTTGTCTTTTTTTAGGGCAAAGTCCCTATGATTTTAAACACAGAAATTTGTTTCATAGGCCCACCTATACTGGCATACATTTCAACAGTCACCCCACTTTACTGCTAGAAGTGAGTGGTATTTTGTAAGAACAGGTAAACATACTAACTGAATCATGTCCATAGCATTCCAATAGTGGTTAATAGTTGAGACTAAAATTTTAAATCAGACCAACAATAAACAAACATGGTGCTTTTCACATTAAAGAACTTTAAAAATGTAACTGGAGTTTCACCAATAACAAAATAACAGAAAAGCATAGCTAACAAATGGGAACAGAAAATGAATGTCAGCTGTAGTAATCAGAATGTTATAGAAGTTTATTGTGGTTCAGTTGGTTAGAAATGAAGTTGGGTCTTTGATATAGACAGGTGGAAAAGAAAGGAGAAGACTGCAAATGAGGTCAAAAGTGAGAATCTATAAACGTAACCCAGACAACAAAGGTGGCACTTTTACTCTGAAGCCTGTAAACACCATTTCAATGTTTATTTCATTTTTTACACTTCAATTTTGTAGAAACATCGAGAAAAACACCTGCTCTTCATCTCATCTGTGTAAAAACTTCTTTGTCAGTAAGGATTGGCTTCCACAAACTGAAGACATTATCATTACTCAAAATGAATCTGGAAGCAAAACTGAAGTCATGATAAAATAAATTCTGTTTCAATACACTTTTTTTTTCTTCCTTTGGCTGTGGGGACACAGAGATCAATACTCTTCAACACGAGAATTTTGGAGTGAAATTTTCATTTGTAACAAACAGCAACCAAAAAGCCTTAAGCATGCCCTGTCACTTTCAGTTTAGGAGAAAATGCACTAATAAACTCTTACCCTTGGGTCATCTTTGACAACAGGCAATATTATGCCAGATCTTATTAAAGACTATTCATATCACTGCCCCAAAAATTTCCTTTAAAATTACCATCTTTTGTATTCATGTAACAGGATGTCAGCTTTGAAAGTGCCAATAAGAGACAAGACCTGTCACCATAGTTAATTCTCAGCACGATTTCAACACCAGGAGAGCTGACCCCGAAGGGTGTGTTTTTTGGCTAGCAATATTTATTTGGTAGTTGGACAAACAAAAAAATTTATTGCTTTATAATAGTTTTCAAATAAAACACCAAGCAAAGGATCACCTGTAAGTATTAGATATATAACAAACTAAAATATACTGAAAAGAAAAGGAAAACTGCTACAGCTATAAAAATATGTTTCTAAAATGTAAAAGACTTTGGATAGTATATTCAAAGCACCATCTTATTTTAACCCAACAAGTGAAATATAAAATATAAAACAAAATACAGGTTAAATTGTACTACTTTCTTTAAATAAGAAAAAGAGGGAAAGAAAAAAGCTAAAATTTTCTATGAAATTCAAGGAATCTCCTTTTATAAATCTTACTGAAATAATTATTTACTCCATAAGTCATATTGTTAGAATAGACTTACTGGAGTTTCTCCTGATAAAGAAAATCAAGCTTTGATAAGATGATAAAAATCTGCTTCTCAACTCAGGTAAACAAGGGAGATCTAATAACTCCACAATAAATCTCTTTTTAAAAGCAACAGGTATTAAATGCCTATCTGAAAGAAGAAAATTTATATTCAAAGGGAACACCTGGATAAAAACTTCATCTCTGCCTTCTACAAACTATTGAACACATTCAGGGCTATATCCTCCAAAAAATGTTATTTATATATCTACATCTAAAAAGACAGATAGATATATAACTGTAAGTTATTCAAAAGCACTCTAGCTGAACTATTAAAAGCCATCATCTCCTTCAGGGGCTACACATCGTGAATGCCCATAGAGTACCATGAAGATACAGTGAGCATGACTGCTCAAGAGCACACCCACCTTCCCAAATCCAGAGCATATTAAGCACTCTATAAGATTACCCAAGAACACCTTCAGGCTTTTCAAGAGTACCTTCAGGCTCAGGTGAGAAAGATTCAGGAATATGTGAGCATGTACGAACATAAGACAAACCGTCTCTCTACCAAAATACTGGAGTTAAATATTATATTTTCTTATTAGGTAATGAATTGGGGCTGTGATTTCATGAACTTAAGCAGGTGATATAAATTGACTCTGGTGACATGAGAGCAGTTTTATTTATAATAGAGTCAAATCCAGTACAAAGAGATAAACTCTTTTTTTGGATCAGCTACAGAATCTCCCAAGCAAAAACATTACGAGAGGCTAATAGCATTATTTAATAAAGTTAATATGAGATAAAGCTGCGCTGGAAAAGAATGAGCCCAGCACTAGGAGTTATGAAACAGAGTTAAATTCTGGCTCACCCAGTTATTAGATCTTCATGACTCTGGGCAATTATCAAATAGCCTGAATTTCAATTTTCTTCTAAAAGTATTAAAGGTTAAAGTATTAAAATCAGGGAGTTCCCGTCGTGGCGCAGTGGTTAACGAATCCGACTAGGAACCATGAGGTTGCGGGTTCGGTCCCTGGCCTTGCTCAGTGGGTTAACGATCCGTCGTTGCCGTGAGCTGTGGTGTAGGTCGCAGACGCGGCTCGGATCCTGCGTTGCTGTGGCCGCGGCGTAGGCCAGTGACTACAGCTTCGATAAGACCCCTAGCCTGGGAACCTCCACATGCCGCAGGTGCGGCCCTAAAATGACAAAAGGCAAAAAATAAAAAATAAAAAATAAAAATAAAAATAAAATCAAGTAAATCTTAAAATGAAATAATATATGTAAAAGACATTTGATGTTAAGAATTATAAAGCATATTAACTTGAATATGGATGTTATCACATTTTCTTCTTCCAGCCTCTAAGCCTTGACACTTGTTTTGCTCTTCACTTGCTCGTCCTTCTTTCTCTTACCCCTTCCCCCCACATCCACAACCCTTATCTTTTTCTAAACTTTCAGATTCTGTCTCAAAGGCATTCATTGACAAAGGCTTTCCCTAACACTTATGACAAATCTTAATCCAAAAATCTCCCAAACTTTTTCTTGAAAAGATTACATGGTTTATAATTAATTTCATTTCATTATATTCATTTGTTTATAATTATTTCCATAATCGATTGATGCATGATAGTCCATTCTACAAAGCTGCTTTTCCTCTAAATTTTCACATGGCTGAGGTCCTCATTTTTTTTAAAGTTTCAGCTCAGCTGTCAAGTTGTCAAAAAGGTCTTTCAGATCATCCTAACTAAAATACCAATCCCCATTATTTTCTGTGTTTATTCATAACACATACCATGACTTGATACTACATTTTCAACATCTTCCTATATAGTGTACCTAGCATACCTCAGTGTTAAGTTACGTATGAACAGAGTCTGTATTTCACATACCATTGTATCTCCACAACCAAGAACAGTGGGATGTCTAGGGATTCAGGTTTGAATGAATGGACTACACATTGTGCAATTGTACTTGTTTTTCCAGTATTTACTAAAGATACATAGCAGTATATCATAATCACTCACAATCCCTCTGGTAGTCTTAGTATCCAAGAATATTAAGGACTTCTTAGTAAGACTGACTTTCTAAGATTCTACAGGGAGCCAGAATTAGTGAACATCCACAGATATGTATGATACTAGTAAAACTTATAGATGGACAGGAACTTTAACCTTGACATAATTGCCACAATGCTTTGAAGAAATAAAGTAGTGTCTATAGAACTTTTATAAACAAGAAACACCATTCTAAAGTTAAACTATAAACTAGATGATGGCAATATAGAATAAAGCATTTTGTGTGTTTAGCCCTACTAGAGCTTTTAAATAGCATCCTTTCAATAGAAATCACTTGTTAAAAAATTTCTTGACAAACTGTACAAATACAGTTTTAATTTGACCTGAAGACATTTTCAGAACTTTTATGTAATGGTTTTCTAGTGACTCTAGATGAAGAACACTAGATTTAAAAATCAATCCAAATACCTATAAAAGTTTCTTTTGTTATAATGTAGTCATGCAATTTCATGAAGTGAAAGCAATTTTACTTTACCTCTCACAATAAGTTGGGCAAAATTGGACACGCCAGAACCTCGTTCTGACTGAGTTACACAGCGATACAAATCCTGGTCAGTTTTTGTCACTTCTTGCAATCTAAAGGAAGCTGCAAATCTTCTGTGATTGATGTTCTTAGTCTGGGCTACTGGTATATCTTCTCCATTTCGTCTCTGCAAACAGAAACCAATCTTTAAAAACCAGATTCTTAACATTTCCATAAATCTAAATCATCTTGGCAACCAACATCAATGATAAATGATTCGTTTGTTAAATTAGGAGAAAAGTATCGGTGTTGCTCCACAAATTATTACCATCGTCTTCCAATAAGAAAAAGCATGTAAGTAAATATTGGTATCCTTTAAGGGGTATAGTCCTAAAACTATAACATAATCTCAGTTTTCCATAAAATCGCTATTAGCCAGAATACATTAATTAGCAGGATGTTAATGGCCCCTTTGCAAATGATTCATTGCCACCTCTCTTCTCCCAGGGTTTATACATGTAAAATCTTCTTCTAGCCCATATACAATTCTGCAAGTGTCTAATAGGTTTGTCCCCTCCAGGAAACTGAGACCATGCCTGACACATTTCAGCATTCCAAATGTGTAGCACGCAATCACCACAAAATGACTACAAAAATACTGATGAATAATTTATAGTGAAACCAAAATCTGCACTCTTTGCAAACTTCTATCTCTTTGGCATTAATGACAGTCAATTTATACCATTTAAAAGAAGTAATCTAAAGAACCTAAAAGTTAAAAGCCTATCTGTCAACTTTCAAAATAAAATATTGGAAAATGTATTTATGATATCTGGGTGCCTCATACAATACCACAAAGGAAATGACTGAAAAATCCAACCACAATAAAATTTATAACTTCTATATGTTGAAAGACATCATAAATAAAGTGAACAAAACAAGCCACAAACTATAATATATTTGTCATAGAAATAACCATCAAAAGATAAATAGCCTGGTTATGTAAAATTCATCTACAGTTCAATAAGTAAAAAGATAAATGACCCTATCAAAAAATGAACAAGCCATAAAATGAAAAAATGTATATGTCTAATAACCCTGAAAAGAGATTCTCAACCTAAATTTTAAAATTCTTTATGTCAAAGATAGCACAAAGGGCAAAGAAAACCCATAGCTATGAGAAAGAATTGGTCCACTTCACTTCTTGCTGGTAAAATGCTAAGTATTCGTTGCATCCTTTCATACTACTTGAAATATCATTCCATCTACTAGGTAAAGAAAACAGAACCCTAAAATTACTAGTGGAAGTATAAATGGTTGAAGTCGTTCTAGAAAACAATTTGTTACTCACTAGTAAATTTGAGGATGCATAAAACTTAAAACCCAACAGTTTCACTTGTACATTTCTAATTTGGGTCACTCTTGAATATGTGGTCACACAGAAATGCACAAGAATACTGAATTCAGAATTGTTTGTAATAGTTAACTATGGGAAAGGTCCAAATACTCCTGAGTAGTGGATAAACTAATGAATTTAATATAAGTCAATGTGGCAGTTAAACCGAGCAAACTAAGACCAGCAGAGTCCTGGTTAAAAAGTGCTGAACAGCTCCTGCATTCAACGAAATACATGCATGCGTGTTTAAATCTCCAAAAAAAAGATATGAAACAAAAGTGCAAAACGTCAATTTCTATTAAATTACCGTGGTGGGTATGTTAGTGGTCAATTTGTCATTTTTGATATTTTTTGTATGTTTCTACTTTTTTTTGTTTTACAACCACACCTGTGGCATGTGGAAATTCCCAGGCCAGGGGTCAAATCAGAGCTGGCCACAGCCACAGCAACAGTAGATCCATAATACATCTGTGACCTATGCTGAAGCTTGTAGCAACAATGGATCCTTAACCCACTGAGTGAGGCCAGGAATAGAACCCAAATCCTCACAGAGACAACATCAGGTCCTTAACCCACTAAGCCACAACAGGAACTCCTTGTTAAAGAGGTAAATAATAAAGAGATCACTGTATTACTTTGATAATTTTTAAAATCCTAAAATTCTCCGTATCTTTAATCACCCTTCTCCATATCTGAAATGATATATATGTGCATATTATGTATGTATCCACATGGGTATTAGATGCATCTATATTTAACGATATAAAGCCCCAAATACAACTTCAACATTTTTTCACTCATTCAATGTTTTAAGTCTTCTTTCTGTTCCGTGCATTGCATGATTTCTGCACCAAGACAGATTCCCTGCTATTCCGCTAAATAATAATAGAAAAGGTAGCTTATACTCAAAAGCCCTAAAATATAAATTCCTAAAATCCAACCTAAGTTCTCTTTCCCTACAACCTACAGAAACAAAAATAAAAATCTTTACACACATGAATCTCAAACTGCATTTATTTAAAGTACCACATCATGTGAGACTCTCTTTCTAGCTAGAAGGCAGACCAGGAAAGCACTGCTGGTACACGTACAGACCCTGACCTCATCCTCCTCTAATTTACCCCTTCAACTGCGTAATCCACCTTCTGTCCCCCTTCTCACTACAATGTCTATTTCTCAGTTCTTTGGCAAGACCAGCCAACTCCTGCTGCCCACCCCGCCTTCTAAACAATCTTGCTCCTGCACACCCACACCCACGTCTTTCAACACTGCGTCTTTCTCAAAAATCCTTCTTCTCTTGTGAAGAGTTTCTAAGTACCCTATGTTTCCCTCTCAATAATCATTATTTCATCTTTCCATCTTAACTGACATTTATCTCGCAAAAACACTTATCTCCAAACTTTTCTCAAAGGAGGGTCATTTCCTTCCACTTTCTCACCCTTTATCCTAGATTCTTGCTCACAGACCAGTCTTTCACTTGCCCACTCAACAACCTCTCAATTTCCAGAATTGCCAGGATGTCCAAATAGTCTTCTATTTGGTTGTCTACCAGGTCAAATTATCCATTGCCCACTGCCACGTTCTGTAAATATTCTCAGTGACCCCAAATTCACCCTGGCCTCGGTGATGTCCAATTTCTTACCATGTACCTGTGCTAAGACAGTTTTCTCTTCAATCGCAACTTGATAGATTGTATCTCCTATACCTTCGATCATCCACATTGTCGATGAGAACTCAGTTCCTGACACTTTACTTTATAACCATCCATTTCAGAGGTTTTAGCTAGCCTGAAAAAGTTATGGATTTTTTTTTTACCTTTCCATTGCTTATGCACTGCCAATATAAATTTGCACTAAGTCTTTGCAACAGTTCCAAAACTACTACTACTAGCTTTTGTTGAACTTAGTCATTTGCTTTCATGAAAAATCTAAGTTACGCACAAGAAGAGATAAACTCTTATTAGCTATACCTAATTGATGCCCACAGTGGCATGAGCTATGAAGTGTAAGCACTTCCTCTCTGCTTCAACATCACATTTCATCAGCTTATACATAACTTTTGCTTCCCATTCCCATTGAAATTGTCATGAATGGCATCTCAAAAACTCAAAAGATTATCATAAAAACGTAATCACCAGTTTTTCTATCTTGAATCTCTTCTATAATGTATTCTATTTATGTCCTTTTACCTATTAGTGTACTGAAATCATCCTGAAGGTAGGGCTTCAAATCTTATTTTTATATAAAGTATGTTATTATTACTTAGAGGTACTAAAGTTCTTTGTTAAAATGAACTAAATATGCTTATATTTTTACTGGCAAGAGTCATATAAAACCTCCATAGGTTTTTATAAATTATTTAAAAAAATATATAATAATAATTATAATTAATACTAAGTGGAAATTACATAAACATGGAACCTCAAGGACATCTAGAGATGATTTGTGGTAAGCTCTTTCTGAACTATACGACAACTCAGAGACGTTGAAGGACTTGATAAGGTGATCCCATCAAGAGATCACTAAATTGATTACATTGGGTTTATGTTTGTGTGTATTAATATACTAACATAACTATAAAGTATATATGCTTATACAGTGGTATACATCTTTATATAACTAATGAGAAAACTGGTGCCATTATTTCTTGAAATTAAATTAAAATAAAAGTAGAGCTATAAATTTCTGGTTTTTCTTTAAAAATTATTTAATACACACCTCCACGTATTTCATGCTATGTTAGCTATTATCTAAGTTCTGCTACTGCTATCTTTTACAAACCTTCTGTGATAGTTATTTCTACTTAAAGATTATAAAATCAGGAATTCCCATTGTGGCTCAGCAGGTTAAGAACCCGACATAGTATCCATGAGGATGCAGGTTTGATCCCTGGCTTTGCTCAGTGGTTAAGCGTCCAGCGTAATGGCAAGTTGCCACATAAGTCACAGATGCAACTCAGATCTGGTGTCTCTGTGGCTACAGCATAGGTCAGCAGCTGCAGCTCTGATTCGATGCATAGCCTGGGAAGTTCCATATGCCTCAGGTGCAGCATTAAAAAAAAAAAAAAAGATTTTAAAATCAGAATTTAGAAAGATTAGAAATGTGATACATAGCCCACAGCAGGAATAATACTCAAAACTAGGCTTAAAGAAACAAAACGCAATAGCAGTTCTTCTAAAATAAATCAAAGCTGCTTTTGGTTCATTTGTATCATAGGTCCAGTCCAAAGAGTTGAACATTTGTTGTTGAGCCTTGATCAATGCAATGTATCAATGAGAAAACATAATCTACTATATTAGACATTGCTTAATTTATTGAACTTTCAGTAATGCATTACACTTAAAAGTAGCAATTTAGTAAAAGAAGTAAAAAATAATGATAACTTTTTCTTTTATAATCCAAAATACTAGGTCTTTGCCGGCCTACACGCTATCAATTTAGCAAAGCAGGCTGGGCTATGAACGGAGGAAATAAGAAGTAATGGTAAATTTATCTCTTAAGCAGTAGTGTTTGCATATAGTTTTCTGCCTTTATATTCTTCAGTTACAGGCTCTTCACCCTGCTGTGAGATTTTTATGTGGCTTCTCCATTGCAAAACCTCTAACTCTGAGAAATACTAAAAAATGAACCACAAAATTTTACTATCCAGGGGTTATAACCAAGCACCTGGCTTTTTTTCAGTCTTCTCCTCTCCTCCATAGATCCTTTTCATACTTTCTTTTTTATTCTATCTCCAGTACGGGTTGCTGAAACTTGTCACTTATCAAATAACTCCGGGCAAGACACTGGAATTCCAGAGTATTATCACTCCTCTATTAAGCTGGGTAAGCTTCACCATGCAGGCAGGGTACATGCTGTATTTATTTGACAGGTTCCGTTCCTGTTCCTGGCATAAAGTACTATAGTGCTAATATCAGTTAATTCCCACTATCTATGATAACCTGTGGCTATAGGATCACCTGTCAGATTGCTTCAAGTGCAAAGTCAAGCAATTACTCTAGATCTTCTGAATCAAAATCTGCATTTTATAAGATCTCTAAATTATGTATAAAGATATTACAGCTTGAGACACACTAGTTGAAAACAATCAAGGGGGTCCTATTCCACAAACAGCTGACAGGTCTGAAAGTGAGTGTGATTTTGGCCAATGAGATACAATAAAAGAGGCCAAGTCATTTCCAGAAAGGTTTCCTCATTTCTAGAGAAGACACAGTGGGTCCTCTTTTCTTTTCCTCAACATCATGCCTAAAATGCTGAGGATGGCATATCAAGGAGGAGAACAAAATCAGGTTCTTGATTACAAGTCTAAAGTATTGTCAAAAACATAAATAAAACAAAATATTGTCAACAGCTCTTAGATTTCCCCTTCTTTCTGGACTTTCTGTTGTGATATAACAGATTTGGTTTTCTATTCCTTTCAGCCTGAAATTCTAAAAGTTAGTATGATATTTTAAATATGGAATAGATGGAGTTCCTGTTGTGGTTCAGCAGAAACAAATCTATTATCCATGAGGACACAGGTTCAATCTCTGGCCTCGCTCAGTGGGTTAAGGATCCAGCATTACCATGAGCTGTGGTGTAGGTCACAGATGTGGCTTGGATCTGGCATGGATGTGGCTGTTGTGTAGGTCAGCAGCTACAGCTCCAATTTGACCCCTAGGCTGGAACGTCCATATGCTGTGGGTACAGCTCTAAAAAGACAAAAAAATTAAAATTAAAAACAAAATAAAATATGGAATAGCTTATTTCAGCTTCTCTGTTCAAAGTTTGAATAATAAAATTAATCCAATTTAATTTTAAATGAAATAATGTGACGCTCAGGACCCTTGCAGAGATCATTTCATTCTATTGACTTAAAGGAAAACTTAAAAATATTGTTTTATTTCTTTTTCACTGTCTTTACTGGGTACATAATGAAATACGTCTCCTTCATCCTTTTAGAGTTGGAGAAACTAGAAAGAGACTATTTTCCTACATTTGGTATTTAGGTTCTTATTAAATAATATTAAGAGGACTGTATATAATTGTCAGTATTTGGCCTTCTTCCAAAACTAATCCCACTGTAAATTTGCACATTAAAATTAAGTAAGGTTGATGTGAATCATACAACAATCCAGCCAAATTAATTCGAAGGACCTGAGGGTTCCTTACTGGGACCTGTCTTCCATAAGAAATTTTTTTCTTTCTCGTAAGTATGATAAAGATATCATCATCATCGTTATTTTTATTAAATATAAAAGGGTATAACAGCAAACTTAAAGGTTTAGAAATTTATAAATTTCAAAAATTAGAAATATACTATTATTTTTAAAAAGCACTTATTATAATCTCTAGAAATTATTATATTGACCTCAATAAATTAAACACTTAAATAGAATTCCTCTAGGAAAAATTGTATTAAAATGACAATACTAAGTTCACCACATAGTTACTATATGGCAATAAAAGTATCAAATAAAGTGAATGATATTTGACACAGAAAAAGAGAGAGGTGACAAATATAATTCTGGCATAAAGCATGGTAAAAAAAAGAAAACAGGTGCTGGGGACAGCAAATTACTAGAATCAGGATCACTAACAAAATTTAACAAAAAATAAAGTCAGCTATGAAACAAGAAAAATAGTTTTAACCTAAGAAGCGTAGGTGTCTTTGCAATGGTGGGACAAAGTGACCAACATGAGGAGCTACACAAAGAGGGCACAAGTAAGCAGACTGAACCATGGGAGATGACACCCAAGTTCTAGTCCCGAAATGACTATTTATTAGCTTCACAATTTCTCATTACTTCTCAAATCTCTACCCTTCACCTAAAAACAAGGATATCAATTTGAAACTGCTTATTCAACAAAGATACTGAGAATGTTAGGTGAGATAACTGTGCAAAAATTCTAACTGCGAATCCTGACAAGAGCAATATTAAGAAGATAATAATAACCAAAACAATATCTAAGTGAATAATACATTTGATAACTGTGATGGTCTTCTAATGGGTCACCACTGTCAATCAAAACACTAACTCAGGTACCTCTACTAAGGTATTTTGTAGATGGAATTAAAATCTATAACCAACTGACATAAGGGAGAATATCCTAGATAATCTGGGTGGCTTTGATTCAATCAGATGAAAAATCTTAAAAGCAGATTGGAGGCCTCCCTGAAGTAGAAGAAACTCTACCTGTGAACAGCATCTTCACCTTTGCCTGAATACTCCAGCCTGTCCTTCCCCAGTGCTTGCCCTAGAGACTTCAGACATGCCTAGCCAGGTTCCACAATCACATAAACCAATTCCTTGCAACAAATCTCTTGGGGAAAAAAAAATCTATTTATCTATCAACCTATATTTCCTAATGGTTCAACTGGCTAACAGGATGAACCCTGACTAACAGGATGATTTGTTACCAGAAATGGTTCTAGAGGAAAAGATTTTTAGGAATGGGTTTTCTGATTTGGTTTGGTTCTGGGCTTTCTGACTAGATTTCTGGGCTTTCTCTAGTCTGACTAGATTTAAAGACATTAATAACTCTATTGCCATTGGTAAACACACTGCTAGTCCACAGCATGATGTAGTAAGAGAGATATGCAAATATCACTATTAGATAGAGATTCTTAATCAAATATGTACAGAAGGCTAAGTTCTGGGTGACCATGCATTTGCTACTTTAAAACATTTTGGACAAACTGAGGTTTATGAAGGGATTGGCTGGCAGCTTTAAACTGCCCTGGAGAAATCAAGAAATGTAAAGCATGTGAATTTACAATTATAAAACACTGCCAGCCATAGGACAGTCAAGGTGGTGGCAACAGCATGGTCTTTCAGTCTTTCCAAACCCACCACATAAAAACAGAATGACAAAAGAGAAGGTCCAAAAAAAGTGGAGGTAAGAACAAAATCCAGAAATCTCAGAAGGCAAGTGGCCATATTTTTAAACATAATTCAAAGCAGCAGAAGAAGGAAATCTACAAAAACAGAAAAGTTTTCCTGAACCCCACCTTACTTTTGAATTTCCAGAAAACTTATTTCATACAAAAATGAGCAACTTAGAAGTATCAAAGTCAGGAGTGCCTTCTTGGCTCTGTGGGTTAAGGATCTGGGGTTGTCAATGCTGCAGCTGAGGTCAGTATAGTGTTGTGGGTTCATTCCCTGGCCTGGGAACTTCCACATGCCACAGGCATGGCCAAAAGAAAAAAACTATCAAAGTCAAATCAAAATAAATTTATTGTAAGTTTAAAAGAGAATATGGAGTAGACTATGATTTCCTAGTCAATGAAAGTAAGTCAGAAAAATACGTCCATAAAGCAGATCAAAACCATTACCTAATGTTTCAAGACAAGCTAAAATATTTTTAAAATGATTCATGACATGAAAGAACAATACAAATTTTAATTAATAAAAATCACAAATGAGGTGAGAGAACTCAGGACAAATTAGAAATGAAAAAAAACACTTTAGAAATTAAGATGAACTAGAGTAAATAAATTCAACAGATGATGTCTTAATCAACATAGATGTGAAAAGAAACTTTTTTTTGTTGTCATTTTTAGGGCTGCACCTGTGGCACATGGAGGTTCCCAGGCGAGGGGTCCAGTCGGAGCTACAGGTGCCAGCCACAGCAACGCAGGATCTGAGCCACGTCTGCGACCTCTACCACTGCTCACAGCAACGCCAGATCCCCAACCTACTGAGCGAGGCCAGGGATTGAACCCGTGTCCTCATGGATACTAGTCGGTTTTGTTAACTACTGAGCCATGACAATAAACGCAAAAGAAACTTTTAAGATTAGAAAAAGGATAATAAAAAAGAGTTGAGAGAAAGTGACTAATAATGATGACATGCAAAGATCAAACAGAGATAACAAAAATCCATACAGAAAAAAAGGGGAAAAAATACTAAAATATTATTTTTTAATATGAAAAAATAAATGTTTTGAATATATATTAAGGAAGAACACACCTGAGAACAATAACCCAAAATGACCCACAGTGATATATATTCTGACAAAATTAGAATCTTTAAAGAAATAGAAAAAATCCTTTGAATGTCTAGAAAAAGGAGTTAGAAGATTTATGAGATAAAGAAAATTTATTACCAGACTTTGATAGCAGGACTTTATGCCAGAAGAAAATGAAGCAACATATTTAAGTTACTCAAAGAAAGCAAATGTGAATGAAGGATTTTACATCTTGCAGAACTGACTTAAGAATCAAGGACACATATAAACTATTATTAACATTCAAGAACTTAGGGGATTTTATTTCTATGAACTGTTCCTGAGGGATCTACTAAAAATGAGTTTCAAACAACCAAAATTATTAAGAACACATGACATACATGTGATGATGAACACTAAAAATATAGTTACACGTAGAACTACCACCAATTAAGGGCTACATGGGAGACAGTACAATATGCAATGCCTGAATGCTAACAATGGAGATAAGGTACAGGATTAAAAATAACATAAGATCAGAGTTCTCACTGTGGTACAACATAATTGGCGGTATCTTGGGAGCACTGGAATGCAGGTTCAATCCCTGGCTGGGCACAGTGGGCTAAGGATCTGGCATTGCCACAAGTGTGGCTTAACGTTGCTACTGTGGCTGGGATCTGATTCCTGGCCTGGGAATTCCATATGCTGTGGGGTTGCAAAAAAATAAAACAAACAAACAAAAAAACCAGGAACATGAGATCTAAAAATGAGTGGTTATGGGATATTCTAATTTTCTCTTTCCCTGCCTCATTGAGGACCAAAAATAAAATTGTAGGGAAGAAAAAATAAAAGATGTAACTGACTATAATACAGGAAACATTAAGTGAAAACCCTTAGACTTGAATTTGAAATTTCAATATAAACTAATAGATATTTTACCCTTAAATATATATAGATATATTCTTAGTTAAAAGTTCTAGCAATGAGTAACCCTCAGCATACACATGACGGTCCTGAAATACAATTTCTCATTAACCAAACAAAACAGAGCACCAGATCTGGAAGAGAAAATGTGCAAGATGACACTGGCATCAGATAGTAATACAAGAAAGGTACCAAAGTCGTCTGAAGTCATATTAAAAGGACTCTAAAGCCAACTGATCAAAGATGGGACAATTTGAGTTTTTAAATTAGTAATAATCTCAATGAACTGAAGTACACTCAATATGTTTAAATCCATGAGTTCCTGATACTAAAAAAACAAAAGAGGAAGAAGAATCAGTCACCATTGGAGGATAATAGGCATTACTGAAAGACAATAATTAAGGCAGAAATTTGAGTAGTTACCCACCCCTTCCTTAAATGAACTATGCCGCTGGGTAGCTAAA
Source organism: Catagonus wagneri (assembly GCA_004024745.2). NCBI lineage: Eukaryota > Metazoa > Chordata > Mammalia > Artiodactyla > Tayassuidae > Catagonus > Catagonus wagneri. Next base: position 27,009,070 of record PVHT020000077.1, on the reverse strand, counting down.
TAGCAGATGAAAAGTATCCTTTACTTAATTAAACAAATATGAAAGAAATAAAATTACAGTATCTCAATTTACAACCTCCAGGAATGAATATAGGCAATAAGCATAAATTGGTACCAGCATCACCAAAAAAAAAAAGAAAGAAAGAAAGAAAAGGGAGACATTTTGTGCCTCCTGTAAGTACACCAAGCACCACCTCTAGCATCACCAGAGGATCAAACACAGCATCTGGCTGCCAATTTTCAGGAAATTCAAAGGAACATGTTGAACTGAAGAGACTGTTTGTATGCATACCATATTTTATAAGTAAAACATAGACTATGTGAAAACTATCAGTCAGACGTCCTTGGTTCCTCACCAGAAAAAAGGTGAAAAAAAGAAGGGATAGAGGACAAACACACAGATTAAAAGAGACTTTAAAAGACATATTTTAAAAAAATAGACAAGACCAACCCATAGTGTAGAGGGACACTATATATACATAAGTGAAGAAAAAAAAAAATACAAGGGCACAAAGTCATGATAATTATTATTTGTAGGGGTAGGGAGATGGCTCAGTTGTGTCTGGAATGGAGCACTTGGAAGAAGGCTTTAGGATGGCTGGCAAAGTCTCTTTTCTTAACCCATGTGGTGGTAAAAATTCATCAAGTCATTGTTTTTCATTTTTGTGTGGTTTTCTCAATCTTTTATTTTAAAATAATTTTATAGATATGAGATCTTTAAATGAGACCCCTTTCTAAAAAGAAGAAACCCAGCCCTCTACCAGAGAGAGCCCCTGTGTTGTAACACTGATCACAGGAGCTCAATGGAAAGTTGCAAAGTGCTTGATGTGACACACCTGAAAAACACACTAAAAGGGGTAGCTCTATGAATAGTAGGAGAGTATATTATTCTTGCACAGAAGAAGCAGTAAATTTTTATTTACAGATATCGATAGGAAGAAATCCTTGAGCGTCTATGATGACTGGGCTTTTACAGTCATACTTTAGGGAAAGATAAAGAAGATAAAGAATATTCCACACATTATTCATTTATAATCAATTATGTAATCTATAGACAAGAAACTCAAGAGTTTATACATTATTCAAGAAGGAAAATGCATTTAAGGCATTGAGTTCTTTATGGTAGAAAGCCACACAAAGCCAGCCAAAATGACCTCAGGAATATTTAGCAATTCCAAAAATTAAATATGATTAAAACTTTCTGACGCTCATCATTACATACATACACACCCAAAGGCCAAGGGTAAAAGAAAAACATTTATAATCCATGATACTTCAAGACCAATGATTATAATTCTTCACATGAAGCCATGAAGGAAGAACATAAAGACATGAATTTAAATAAACCAATGTCCTCAGAAAAAGCAGGACTGATGAGAGTGATGGCGATTAGCTACCAAATAGAATATGGTTTCTTAAGTGGAGCAGAATTGTAAATCAGCATATACATGGGAAAAAAAATCAGTAATGCCTAAACTAAGGATAAACAGAAAATTAGAATTAAGTAGCAGGCTAGTGTTCATCTATTAGTCTACAAGGAGGGGAAAGCACAACAGAAATGGTCAACACTTCTCTCTTACACAGGTCCTGTTCTGTGAGGCACAAGATACAGAAGTCAAGGCAGAAAGCACTGACAGCCTTCCCATAGATGAATTTTTCTAAGTGGAACCAGACCACCCAGAGGTTTAATATGGTCACAAGCTGAAAACTGTCTTGGTAAACTTTTTTTTAAGGCTAAAAAGAGCCAAAAGGAATGCTAATGCCTCCTATCTTTCATTCCTATTTAGGAAAACTTATATGCAATTATCAAGGTAGAAAGGCAGAAAGGTAAACAAATGGGTCAAACAGACAAATTAATTCCCAGATAGAAAACAAGAAAATAAAACTCACAGACGGGCTGTAAAACATAAATGCTTGAGGGAATTTTAAAAGCTGTCTTCATTATTTCACTCTCACATCCTCGCAAATTCTTTCACCTGGTACCAACCTGATGCAAATTCTGTTGCCTTCTTTCACTGATCCTTTCCTTCCCTCCTCACATTTTTCCAAGTCTACGGGCATTGTTCAATCCTAGGCCCTCACTATTGATGCCTATCCTGCTAGTAGTGGCTTATTTCTCACTTTTGTCTCCATCATGGTCTAGTCCCCACCCTATCATAAACTCTGTTTCTTCTACTTCCCATTGTGAACCTTCCACTCACAAAAGATCAAAACTGGGCTAGGGAAGGGAGTGGGATGGACTGGGAGTTTAGGGTTAATAGATGCAAACTATTACATTTCAAATGGATAAGCAATGAGATCCTACTGTAGAGCACAAGGAACTATATCCAGTCTCCTGGGATAGACCTCAATGGAAGATAACATAAAAAAGGGAATGTAGGAGTTCTCATTGTGGCACAGGCGAAACGAATCCAACTAGGAACCATGAGGTTGGGGTTCAATCCCTGGCCTCACTCAGTGGGTTAAGGATCTGGCATCACTGTGAGCTGTGGTGTAGGTCACAGACGTGGCTCAGATCTGGTGTTGTTGTGGCTGTGGTATAGGCTGGCAGCTATAGCTCCAATTGGACCCTTAGCCTGGGAACCTCCCGATGCCGTGGGTGCAGCCCTAAAAAAAAAAACCAAAAAAAGGGAATGTGTATGTATGTATGATTGGGTCACTTTGCTGTACAGAAGAAATTGGTACAACATTATAAATCAGCTATACTCTAACAGTTTTTTTTTTTTTTTTAAAAAGAAGATCACTATTGTATATGGATTGGATGGTCAACTGAAACCTGAACAGGGAACTCTACCCAATATTATATAATATCCCATATGGGGAAAGAATCTGAAAAAGAATGGATATGTGTATGTGTATAACTCAATCGATTTGTTGTACAGCAGAAATTATCACAACATTGTAAATCAACTATACTTCAATAAACCTTTAAATAATGAAGGGGAAAAAAAAACGATCCTTCTTTTAATGTTCCTATCCCACCCCACATACATACACTAAACTGCAATGATAACTATGCCCACTTAATCTCTGCTTATCGAAGTCCTGTATGTCCTTCAGAGACTCAATCACATCTGCCTTAATGATTTCACCAGACACTCCAGTCTATGATGCTCTCTCTCAACTCTGACTATAACAAACAATACAGGGTTTAGATTCCACACGATCTTTTCTTATTCAGTTATACAAGCACCTCTCAGGGCTGAAAGGATTTTTAAAAAGTCTTCAGCCTCATGCTTGAATGTCCTCTACATCTCTAGCAAGTGCTTATCCAGTTATGCTTGGATAGTTCCACTAATTGTCATTTTACTATCTCCTGGAGTAGCTCATTCTAGGTTTCAACAGCCCTACAATTACAAAGTTCTTCCTTATAATCAGCTTATATCTCTCACCAAATAGCTTCAAACCATTAGTTATTATTGTACTTTAGTATCTATAAAAAACAAATTAAATCCCTCTTGTACATTTCCAATATTCTAAGATTTAAAAAAATGTATTGTCTCCCACAAATCACAAGATATATGTATAACATGTTCATTTAGCCATTCTGACATCATTTCTTCAACTTTATTCATGACCCTGGTAGTTATATACTGCCTTTTGTTATTCTAATATTTCAAATATGTGTCAGCCACCCATAGGGCCAGTAATCTCGAAAATGTCAGAATTTTCATCAAGTCCAGACATCAGGAGGATTTAACTATATCTCATTCCTTTCTTCACCCCTGCCCACGTTACCCAATGTGATCTAATCACATATAACCTTTAAATTGCCCACAATTAAAGGCATAGACTGTTTCCAAGATTTTCCCTTCATTATAATAAATGAAAAATTACCAAATTTTTTTCTCAGAAAGAAATCGCATCAGGGATAGTAAAATCTCTTACAGAAATTAAACATAATACAAACATCTAGGCACTTCATACTACAGTTTAAACAGGCACAGGAAAATACTACAGCAGCGTCAGAAAAAGCTTTGTGACCAATGACTATTTGACATTTGAAATACTGCAGTGATATATTTCACCAAATAGCATATCTGTACTTTCAAATTATTCATATTTTTAAAAATCACACTTCTGATTTCTGGTGCTACATGAGGATGTTCACATGTAGTGTAGGAACAAGGCTATGTCATTTGCCTGGATAGATAAAACACTATGTGGCCAGAAGTTTCAGACCAACCATTTTCACTGACCCTCAGCTGACAACAGTTGGTACTGGAAAAGGTCAAGCTCTCTCTGGTTGTTTGTTTGAGCCATTTGCATCTCATTGTACTAATTTTACTCTCAATCTATTGCTTAAATTATCTATTGCTCCATAAGGAATGCCATTTCCTTTGGCTGAAAAACTAGCCATATCATACTACATTAGCAGTGACAAGCCTCACCAAGGGCAAAGCGATGGCTGGCTTTCCTGATTTGGCAGGCGCACGCAGGAGGCACAGTGCCAGCACCTGCAGAGATTCCTAAGAGCCTGGCCCAACTGCCACAGCTTTGATGGCAATCTGCATAGAATGACCAGTCACATGTTCAAGAGCCTCCTTTTAGTTCACCAAAACAAATGGTGCCACCAGATCTCCCCACACAATTCCCTATGTTCAGTAACTCCGCTGGTGAATTTCTCTGTCCAACCCAAGGATGCATGCCCACCAAGCTCTGTAATGATGGATGGAGTCATTAGCATTTTAGATTCTACACTGAACCTGAAGCCAGAACATATGGTCTGACAGATGTTCCAGCAATGGTCTCTATTTGACTTGCTATGTAAATCAAATAGAGACCATTGTCTGGTATAAGTGGACATTTGCTATGTCCACTTACACTGGACCTTCATAAAGAATACTAATTTGTAAGTTACAGTCCAACCCGTTTTAACTCTTTCACCTCCTCAAATGTTATAATAAGTTCTGATAACAGAATACTCAGAACATGCTTTATTCTATATTTCAGCTTAGACTAATGATGAAAAGTTATCTTTGAACCTAATCAAATGACTTCAAATAGACAAGATGGACACGAATGCAGGTAATGTTTGTAGGCCATTGCCACCTATGGCTTGATGAGTACTGCCGGTGCTGTTTTATTTGATAAAAGCTTTCATATACTCACTTTTTCCTCATTCATGGTTTATTGAGGTAGACTATATACAGTGAATTCAATAAATCTTAACGTCTAACAAATGTGTATATATCCACAGACCCAAAACTTCAATAAAGCTATATTACATTATACTGCCTCAGAAAGCTTCCTTTGTCCACTCCCCATCAATCCTCACTCCCCCACAGTCAAAAACTGTTCTAATTTCTTCACCATAGAATAGCATTGTCTCTTCCAGAATTTATCTTAAATGGAGTCATAAGTCATGCACTCTTTCGTGTGTCTGTTCTCTTTCCGAAAACATAATATTGCTGAGCTATCCATCCCGGTGCCTCTAATGGTAATGTACTCTTCGTTACTGCTGAGCAGCATTCCATTGCTTGAATGTACAACAAATTGTTTATCCATTCTCCTGTTAATGGACATTTGGGTTCTTCACAATTATTGGTTATTATGAATAAAGCTATTATAAACATTCTTCCAAAGTCTTTTTGTGAACACATGCTTTTATTTCTCTTATGTAAATACTTAGCAGTGGAACTGTTGTGTCATTTGTCAGTTGTATATTTACTTGTACCTGCCATAATCTTATCTAATATCCATATGATTGAGTTGCAATAAAAAAGCCATGACCACAATTTTTAACCTACAGATATAACCCATATAACTTAATTTTTCCCTTTCCTATAAGAAACTTATGATACTTCTCAGGACTATAACCATATATTTGATTATTTTATTTCAGCATAAATTTTCACTTGTGATCTTGTTTCCTGTAACCTGTGTTTTACCATAAGCCTTAAGTTATGGCCCACAAATTCTCTACCACTGGGGGTTCCTTATGAACACAAAATGGCATACATAGTACTAAAACTTGTTGTAAGCATTGAAAAACATCTGTTCATGTAGGGAAAAAAGTGCAAATCGTAAGCTGGAAAAAATGTTGTGTTCATATCTAGAATGCAAGCTACTTCATTGAGCTTTATGAAAGAAAGAGAATTTGGAAATTCTCTAGAAGTGACTAAAAAGATTTTATTCTAACTCCCTTATCCAATATGAATGAACTGCATAACATACTTTTTAAAATTATGTTCCACAAAGCCTCATGATTTCACCATATTTATAGCTTGCTGACATTCAACAGACTTCTAAAAACATTCATCCATATTGTTCTATGCGTTAGTAATTCACTCAGCACGTACAAAGAAGTTAATTTGCTTTCTATATGTTGTCATTGTTTTCTAAATATCTAGAATGACTGCCCCACTTCTAATTCCCTATAATTATATAATCTGAGATCTTACAGGAAAGAACACTCCCTAAAGATATAGCAGTACCAGTGTGATACACTTTATGGATTATCCTATATTATCTCAGGTAACGCACTGTCTGCTTTTTTGTGCTCCATTTTTTAAATTACCTAATTTATGTCATCTTAAACAAAAAAAAATGATTGAAATACCAACAGTAAGTGAAAGACAATAAACAAGTGAGAGAAGTTATTCTCTAAATACATTTCTGTAAGTAAACTACTTTATCATATACTTTCAGATATTATGATCAGTGTATCTTTCATGGCAATTCTAATGTATTGTTTTTCCTTTAAAACAGAAAACTGGCTAAATTTTCCTGGTTTTTGTTCTTTTACCCCGTATTCAAACAACATTTACCAACTGAAGCTCAATATTATATAACGGAAATGATTGGAGGACATCAAAAATTGATTTTTTTTTTTTTTTTTTGCCCACCCCACAGCATATTGAGATCCCAGGCCAGAGATCAGATCTGAGCCACAGCTGTGACCTACACTGTAGCTGAGACAACACCCACTACTAACCCACTGTGCCAGGCTGGGTATTGACCTTCATCCCAGCACTCCAGAGATGCCATCAATCCCAGCGCACCAGAGCAGGAACCCCTTGATGGCTGTTTTTATTACACCGGAACACGGCAGACATAACAGCTACCCCAACTACCCCATTACTTTTGTAGTAAGTGCAAAGACCTTTCATTTTGAGTGGACTCAAAATACATTCATTCTCAGCAGAGATTTTAAGCAGTTGTTCTCACAATGATACTTAATTTAAAGGACCATTGTTTTCCCATATAAAATCAGTAACTTAAAAGTTTTTCATTCTTCCATTAAACAAAAACGGGTGATCAAGACCATGTTTCAGATCATCAAAAATAATGTAAGGACCTGTTCGAGCATTTTACAGCTGGAAGGGATTCTAGTCTCTATTCACACCACCTTTTATAGATAGGGAAACTGAGGCCTAGAAGAGTTCAATGAACTCTCTAAACCAGCACAATTAACTCAGTTATGAGGGTTAAAGGATTAGAATTAGGGTTATACTGAAGAACTGGACCTCCTGATATTTAGGAAGTTGTTCTATACCGAGCAAAAACAACTTGACTTCTATTTGTATGGGCTGGCTTTGCAGATTAATTGTGGAATCAAGATTCTTCCTCCTTTGTTATGTTTCTACTACTTTTAGCAAAAGGTGGATAATTTTTTTAATCATGGGGTACTTTCTGATTTACTCACTCAAATGATACAGATGTCAGTTGTATCCATATGTCTATATTTTTATCTGTGTATCTAAGTCTTTCTTATTTGAAAACATCCCTAAACTGAGTATTTGGTCATTTTCAATATTTCTTAATTATGAAGAAGAATGATTTAAAAGACTAAATTAAGGTAACTTAAATGGTATTGTTGAAAAAGGCAGAAAAGCTTTTTCATCAATAAGGTGAATATGTAAACCATGGAAGAACTGGGCAATCTCAATGTCAAAATAGACAAGAAATATACAAATTTACCTTGGAAAATGTAAAGGGAAAGAAGAGGAGAAAAAAGAAAGTAGAATAGAAATCGAATATAATGTATTTACCTCTCATCTTTAGTTGAAAAATGGCAAGAGGGAAATTTTTAAAAATTATAATGAAATGAGCCAATCTACAAAATAGGAAGCAAAAAATAAATGAGCAGTATTTTTACTGCAACCCCCTCAGAGCAGTAGGGCCAGAAAGTCTTCATTCTTACAAGGCAGCTGGTACCTAGGTACACAAAACCCTTTTTATTTCAGTGACACATTAAATCCTAGGACATAAAACTAGGGGCAGGCTGGAGACTTTCTGGTTCTCCAAGACAAGACTATATGGATCATGGCTAAAATCAAATGCCAAAAATACCCCTACCTAAATGAAAAATTATTATCAAAATAATTAGAAAATATATCTAAAAACATTTTTAACACTATTTAGACTCAGAGAGAAAGTAAGAGGGATTCTGACTTGAAGTTTAGCTGATAAAACGGGGAGCACATTATACAATCCACTCTCCAGGAAGAATTGTCCTATATTTCAATATCAGTAGAGGAAATTAGCATAATCGCAGGGAAAAAAATAGGAGGGATTTCATTTTCTTTTCACATATTCAGTATGGTATCCTGATATACCCACATGTCAAGTAAATTATAAAGTAGTGATAATTAGATTTATATGAAAATATACACCTGTTATAACATCCAACTAGATGTGGGAATTGAATGAGAAAACACATTTATTAACACTCAGTACAATATCAGGCATTAGACTAGGTACAATTTCAATAATCATTTATTATAATCATTACCCCAACCTCTTGCAAACCAACAATGATCCTCAACACTAATTTTACCTCTCTAAAGATATCATAAAATAAAGCTCGGTGTCTATGTTTAAGAAACTAAGCTAATGATTTTCCTTTTTCGGTCTCTATTGGCATTCTCAGGAATTTAAAATTCTAATTAAATCCCTTTCTTCATTCTGATGCAAATAAAATTAAAAATAATAATAATAAAGGTGCATAGAGAATATTATTGCTTACATTCTAGCTTCAAATATTTAGCTCAACAGTCATCTGTCCTAATTTCAGCCTCAAAGCTTTAGAGCTGCTCTTAGCTCCTCCCAGCCCCCGGCCGCCTCCAACCCTAGGACTGACAGACATCCTCTGAAGGCATGGCACATTCCTTAGTCTCTGCTTTCTCAGATTCTTTTAAAACTCTTTATATGCACCATTTACATTCCCCCAACATGTATGCTAAATTGCAATTCATTAAATACACATGTACATGTACGGAGGATTTAATATGTGAGAGGCAAATATCTTGTCCTCAGATCTGTGATTAACCTTTATTCACCAAAATACTAGAAGAATTTTTAATTGGCTCTCTTCCAATTCACAATTCCAGAAATACTCCCAAAGGTTTCCTAAAATACTTTTAAAAAATTTATCACAGTATGACAGTTCCTACTAAAGTACTACACTCTTGTAAAGTTTGTGTTTCAAAATATTAAATGAGACAATTTTCACTTTCCCTATTTGGAATGGATCTAGAAAAACTGTTTCTACAGTTTGGACATGATATTTGAGAATCATCAGGTTTCACAAGAAATGAACCTAAATACTTACTAACTATACTCTATTATATTTGTATTCATATTCCAAAAATGGAAATATCTGAAATGAATCTGTAGCCAACTAAATCAAACCTACACAAAAGACAACCTGTCACATACATATACACCTACCTCCCCCCGCCAACCTTCCACACACACAGGGGAAAAGAATTTGTGAATTTTTAAAAAATCAAATGTACCCTTTAGCTCAGCTGCCAACTTGGCCTTACCTGCAGCCATAACTTGTTATGCACAGCGTCTCTCCCTGTAGCGATACACTGAAACGTAGCATTCTGCCCTGCATTGACCTCTACGTCCCCCAGACGGAGGAAATGAGGAGATTTATCTATGGAGACAAGAAAAAAAAATTATTTTTTTCCACATGAAGAAAATATGCCACGTTACTTTTTCTCAACAGAATAATGTTGTTAATACTCTTACCTTTGGCCAAGACTAATGCCATATAGAAGAAAATTGCTTTTTCTTTGTGCTGAAAGACACCGCTGGCTCTCTTACTCTCAGTTCTTTTTTTTTTTTTTTCAGTAGCTCTATTACTTACTGCCCCATAATTGCTAGAGCACTGTTCTATACAGAGTGAGCACCAACAGCTACTCAATTACTGCTAGAGGATTCCCTTAGCATTTTGCATGTGGGTGATAACAAACAAGTCAAAGAAAGCAGAAGAGATCAGACAGGCACAAAGCAGAGCATAATATAAAATTATAAGGAAAACACAGAATGATATCTCAAATACTGACATATACGGGACCACTGATTTAACTGTTGTTAAATCCACTTCATTCCTTTACAGTCCTAAGAAAGCTACCCAAAAGAAATATTAGACCAACAAAAAAGTAACGACTGCAATCAAAACATAAATGAGTTACATGACTGTCAAATAAACGTTTCCTATAATTACCTTTTAAAACTGAAGTTTACTCATGTTTTCAACTGGAAGTAAATATAAACATGAAAACTAAGCTTCAATGAATAGAAGAAAGTGTATGAAGGACCATATTACAGTGAAACTACTATTGTGCTCGATTTATATATTTTTTTAAAAATTATTTACTCATGAAAGCTTTTCTATAACATCTGTGTTTTAAAAAGTATAAATGAGCAGTTGATGGACACATTGATCTCATATATGAATGGACTGAAGGAATTTAGTAAACCAACTTTGAGTGAGATAATCTTATTCTCCTTTTTCTTAGAATACACCACATGGAATAAATCATTTGACCCTTGCCTGCTACATCTTTCTCCAGGACCTCAACTCAATAGGTGCTTCAGGAAAAGGAATGCTTGCACTGGAACACGAGTTATAACAGTGGTTCTCAAACTGCAAACTCAAGACCAGCTGTAATATCAGTATTACCTGGGAACTAATTAGAAATGCAAATTCTCAGGCCCTATCCCAGCCCTACAAATTCAGAATGGCGGGGAAGTGGGGGGGGGCATGCAAGCAATCTGTGATTTTCCACATTCTCTCAGTGATTCTGCTGCACACTGAGGTTTGACAACCAGTTAGCACGAACGCAAGCCTTAGCCACTGGCATGGTGGTGGCCCTTGTACCTGCTGCTTATAAAGTATTAGAGAATTTCCACCAGGAGAATTACTGAACAGATCATCCAGAATTCATGGGCCCTATAAAACACTGCTATTAGGAGACACAGCTAAAGTCTGAATTTATGCCAGCCGTTTTATGCCTGGCTCTAGTGAATGCATGCAATAATTGTCTTTCAGAGTATGTGATGTAAACACAAATTTAGTTACACCATCTGAAGACCAGCCAATATGAATCTAAGGACATACAAAACAGTGTGTTAATTTGAGTTTCTTGTTTTGTGTGTTTTCTATTGCTTTGTTGTTTAATATGAATTGGCCAAATTTCATTATGACATAAAAAGATTAGCCCTAACTATGGAATAAGATGAATTAATTCATTTTCTTCATTTCACTCCAACTTTCAAGTTAACAGATCACAAAAGTTAGTGAGGCTTCTTTTTATTAACCATTCCCTTGAACTCTGATTCGCTATTCTTTGCTTTCCCAGGCAATTTAATAATACCAAAAGATGGAACAAATCCTATGAAGAGTTTCATTTACACTTTTTACTTTGCTCTGTTAAGAAAACAAAAATTCAACTAAAGATAAAGATCTAATTGGTTTTATCAGGGGATTCATGACTCAGGTAACAGCCTATCTAGCAACTAGAAGACAGATCCAAGGGGTTGTACAAAATGGAACGTTTTTCTAAGAAAAGGGGTGGTGCAACGGAGCTATCTGCAAAAAGAAAATAAATAATTAGTTTTAGGTCATGATAATTTATCTGGGGCAAAAAAAGAACAGAAGAGTTTTATCGTGCATATCACTTCTTCTTCCTCTGGGGGATGGAGAGGAACCACAGAACAGACTGCCTTATTGGGGCTTGACCAGAAACTCAAGACTGGTCAATTAAGATTACATTTCTGGAAACGGTTGAAACTGCAATTAGATCAGGTATAAATCTAGGTTTAGTATCATGGGCTTTTAGCACAAGTGATGCCACTTTGGGACTGTGGTTTTCTTTTGAACAATTTTCAGTAACTAATAATTAAAAGAATCTTTAACATGTGTAGTATGATTAGTTACAAATCTGAAAACTATTTGATTCAAAAACTCTAGCTTTCAGGAGTTCCCGTCGTGGCACAGTGGTTAACAGATCTGACTAGGAACCATGAGGTTGTGGGTTCGATCCCTGGCCTCGCTCAGTGGGTTAACAATCCGGCGTTGCCGTGAGCTGTGGTGTAGGTCGCAGACACAGCTCGGATCCTGTGTTGCTGTGGCTCTGGCATAAGCCAGTGGCTACAGCTCTGATTAGACCCCTAGGCTGGGAACTTCCACATACCACGGGTGCGGCCCTAAAATGACAAAAGGCAAAAAAAAAAAAAAAAAAAAAAAACCTCTAGCTTTCAGTGTTCTTTTAAAGCTGCAGTAATAACAAAAGAGACAGCAATGACCAAGTGATAAACAATCAATGGTCACTGTCAATATAAGACAAGTATTGAAAGGATAAAGAAGACTACAATTCTTAATCACAACCTACCACAAGGATAACTGAGGACTTGGATGTCATCAATGGCAATATAACCACTTCTCCCTCCTGAGACTTCAGCTTCAAATATTACCTGTCAGGAAGAAATAGAAAAAAAATTACAACAATCATTTTTAAGGAATTTCCACTGTGAAAGAACAGCTATAACACACTTAAGAAAAATAAAATTTAACCTTTGTCCTATAAGAATTAAAACTTTATCTTATAATGTAATTTCCTAAACCTTGTATAGGTAGACACAGTAAAATTTTTTGAAGAAGAATTAACCTACTGAGGTCAAGTAACTCTCACTAAATGTTTAAAGCAACTCCTATTAAGTGTTGTTAAGATTCCCTGAATGGGTGATATATAAGCAGAATGAATAGGTAGATAGAGCAAATCTCATATTCCTAAATTTTCCCTTATTGATTTCTCCCATTTTTGTTATTTATTTAACATACATTGAACACCTACAATGTGCCAAGCAGTACGCTAACCAGCAAAGACATCACTGACCTAAGCTTTTTAAATAGCTGAATTATTAAAAACTGAGGTCATCATATTGATTAGAGGTATTCCAGGCAACGGGAACCATACACGATAGAACATAATAGAACTTTGTGTCTGGGAAACTGAATCAATGTGAAATAGATGACTACAAAGACACAAGAGGAAAGAGAGGTAGGCATGGAAGAACTTATATAACTTGAGAGTGAATCGGGAGTATATCTTGTCAATGGTTAATCTATTTTATAAAAATTAAATATTATTATTGATACATACTTTAATAAATAGTTGAAATAAATATTTAATAAATATTTTTAAAAATAAATGTTCAAAAAGGAGAATAACACACAGTGCTGAGTTGTACTATATGTCAGGGGATATTTAGTATCTTAGAGCTTCTTAAATTCCAGGATTCAAACAGAGGGGTTTCACCATGAACCCTGATTCCAATATGATCATTACCACACACTTGATAACAAAAGCTAGTAATAAAATCTCAGTAATGAAAGATGGGGGCCAGGCTTTGGCACATAATTGAGCTGTTGAATCCCAGTTTATCTGTAGAATGATGATAATTCTTACTGTGCCTACTCTGTAAGGTAATTATGAAAATAAAGTGAAATAAAGGTTGTAAAAAAAAATCAATGTTCAAATAGAAGCTCACATTTGAGAGCTCTGTTATTACAGTCAATGACAGAACTTCACAAAGCCTTTTCTTAATAACATGTGCTGTGACTTTTCAAGAGAAGACAGATTTAGCATGCCACCTTTCAACATTTTATTTGACCATGGGCTCTTCCATTTGTGCAAATGCATAGGTTATCTTTGGAGTATTTTGCAAAACACTTTAGAAAAAATGTACTGGAAAGGATTTTTAAAGTAGGAATAACACATAATCAAACTGATCTATCAAAACCTATGTTTGGCTAAAAGATGAAGAATGGCCCCAAAGAACATAAGACTAGAAACAGACAGTCAGATAATATGCTAGTAGCAATGGAAAAAAAAAAAAAAAGGTAGGATAAATAAACAATGCTAAAACACACGCACACACACACACACACACACACACACACACACACACACACACAGAACTTACTGATTCAATAGCTGCAGAGAAATAATAGGACAATTCTGATTCCTGGCTTGGGTCCATAGGTAGATAATGCTATTATCTATTGTCAGGAAGGGGTAAATTTCCCTCTCTACCTCTCATGAGTTCCTGTGACTGGACTAATAATAAAATTGACATAAGACAGATTAACAGGAAAAAAACATCAAGTTTTCACAGGGAGATCTCAGAGAAATGGAACCTAAGAAGAGGCCAAAGCAGAGGCATCTTTTATGCTTTTGGACAAAGAAACAATAAATTTGCGAGGAAGTGACAAGACAAAGAAAGGTTTAGATTCCTCAGTTAGGGAAGAACCTAAACAGAGTTTGGACCTGGGCAGTAAATTAGAGAAGTAACAAGGTTTGTTTATACAGGCTTTTCAGCTTCAAATTCCCTATATCTGGTGATAAGGCTGTCTTTCTACCTCCAAATGCAGAGGATGCGCTTTTCACATGAGAGATTTATTTCCTGCCTTCAGGGAGATAGAAAGGGGAGTCAGAGTATAGTACCTCTTGCACTGGCCATTTCTTAAATAATTCAAAAAAAAAAAAAAAATATATATATATATATATACACACACACCACTGAAACACATTTGGGGGCAGCCTACCCATGCCTCAGGATCCCTAACCAGATACAGAAAAAGGTACCAATTTGAGCAGAAGATAACTAAATATATTTCAGACATTACAGATTTAATTGGCCTCAGATACATATGGGGTAAACACTTGAGCAATAGCTAGACAGATACATCTCACAGAGACCAGGTGGGTCTAAAATAAAGCTCGTGATTTCGAAGTCATCGTCATGGAAGTGAGTAAACTATTAATCACTTATTTGAAAGTTAAACTTACTTGGAAGGTAAGCGGATCAGTGAGTGAGATGGCCTAGGAAGATAAAGAGTAAACCACCGAAAGGGAAAAGAAGAAGACAGCCAGCAGAAGAGGCCCACAGACATAACAATGGTCAAGGCAGAAAGAGAAGTATCAGGAAGCTTCAAGTAGGTCCACACTCCCACCAAAAGTGTTAAAAAAGGCCAGATACAGTATAATAACCATAATTTTAAATCATCAGATATGTGCCTAAACAACGGCATCTAGATGAACACAAATTTTAGGAAGACAGGGTCTCTCCAATGGGATCCCACGATCTCCTTTCCCAAGATCTCCATGAATATTTGCCAAACCTGGAATCAGGCTGTGGTTCTAGCTCAGCAAAGACTTAGGGGCTCTATGGGAGAAAGGGAAATTACTGAAGCTCGCCATAACCGTGCAGAAATAAAACAACAAACTAGAAGTTGAAGACTCTGCATAAAATAGATGTAGGCTATGGCAAAATAATATGACATGCAGAAGAGAGGTCAAGAAAAACTAAAAATTATCAGTTAAAGTTATCATTAGGAATTCTCTGGTAACTTGTGACACATGGTTTTACTAAAGTGAAGGGGTGGAAGTGTGACTGACTCAGCTCATAACAAGTAACATTTATTGAGCACTCACTGTATTTAAGAGACTGTTCTAAGTGAGCATGTATGTTCAGGCTCACATCTGCCACTGTTTCCCTCTCTCTCTTTCCCTCCATACACACACAATCATTTAATTTTCACTACAATCATATGAGGTAGGTAATACTTTTATCCTCAATTTAAAGTTAAGTGACTGCACAAAGTCTAACAGCTAACTAGTGGTAGAGCCAGGGATGGACCTAAACGAGCCCCCGTATTCTAATCTTCCATCAGGTTCACCACACTTTCTCTCAAGACAGAAAAACAAACACAGTAGAACATTTCCTTAAATAGCCTTTCCATTTCCTTTAAAAGTCTAAATTTTTAAGTGTCATTCTAAATTGCAAACTAAATATATATACTGACTAAACAGGAGCATTATCAGCATTACACTCTTCTCAGTCTCATACAATATGTTACAACCACCACCGCAAAGCCAATGACAAGGGGACACGGTAGGCTGGGGAGCTGTTTCATTTCCCCTTCAAACACTCCCATTATCAACTAGCTCCTGTATTAGTTCTTTTCTACTTCAAGTTTGACCTTTATGACTATTAATTTCATTGGAATAAGTTGAAGCTGAGAAGCAGAACGAGGTCTTTGTGGGAAAACAAATGGTTCATGATAATAGGAAGGCTAATCTAAAATGCAGGAATGTGTGTGTGTGTATGTGAGTGTTATGTGTACATTATGACTTGCATAACATATAAATGTATTTGATGTGAGAACAACTGTCACAACACTTTCTAAACATTGGAACAAAGGTTTAGCAAGAAATAAAGGAAAGAACCAAACATTAAATAATATATAACTTGTAGCGACTATGATAAAGATCATATTTTGGGGATGAGAAAACTTGTATTAGACTCCCAACTCTGTTTACAAATTCTTGAGCAAATCTCATAACCTTTTAGATCCAAGTCCCAACTCTGTAAAATGGAGATAACGCAACTTTATACAGTTTTATGAGGATTAAATAGCAGCATCTGTAAAAGTGCTATATAAACCCAAAGGTAAGATTATAAGCACTGTTAACATATGAGATTTGTATAAATGTATCCAGGAAAACAAGTTTTACTGGCTTGAATGGTAGTTCAAGGAAAGGGAAGGTATGGAAAGAAAAAAAAAATTTTAATTATTTTTGAAAAAAATACATTCTTATAAACAGACCATACATCTGGGTAATAATCAGTTCATTATTTCAGTTTTATTGCAGTCAGCATTAATTAAATTATTTTACTCCTAGGCTTATCTTCTAGCTTTACTTTCTCGAATTGCTTTACTTCTTTTGCCTTATGTAGGTGATAAGTTTAAAGATGTTTACTACACCCCTGAGGAAAAGTTTCTTAATTTGCTCATTTAAATTGAGCTTTATTCTGGACAATAAATTTAAACCGTGATTTAAAAGGGAGTGAAAGAATTGGTTCTTTAATAAAGAAAAAAAATGTTTCTCTTCTTTAGTGACCTCATTTTCTCTGCTAAGCATTGTTTTTTGCCTCATTAATGAGAGCTAGAGGAAATTTCTAAGATCAGATTCCTTTACTGCTCAGGATCTAATCAGCTTTATCACTTCAACAGAGCCCTCACCTTGTATGGCTCTTCTGTCCACTCAGGGAAAACCAATCTCAACAGCTTAATTACGCAAAACTTGCTTGGGCTAATGTGTAGGTCAGAACTAATGCTTGGTGTCAAGTAGTCAACCAGGGCTTCCCAAGAGAAGAGAGCAATGGAAACCACACCAGATGTCAACCTGAACCTATCCAGGAGGCCAGCCTGGGAACAGAATGGAAGGACTCTGCTTTTCATGCTGTATCCACTCCACCCCATTACCCAAAATACTAAAGGTGATGATTCCAATCAAATTTTTGCTACTCCAGCAACATTCTTGGATTATTAACTAAATAAGTGAAATAAAGTCGAATTTAAAGGAGGGAAGGAGACAGAATCTAAAGAACAAGAACAACTTTATCCTTTGGCAAACTAAATTAATGCAGAAGTATCTCATACAATGAACAGCTGCATTCAGAGTCAGGAAGCCTAGCATCTAGTTGTTGGTCGGTCAGCACATGCAACTCATGCAATTTTTTTAAGTGTATGTTCGTAGCCTCAGATAGGCAGTATTTGCCTTGCCTATATCACAGGTTTGTTGTGAAAGCTGAATGGTATATGTGAAATGACTGATATATAAAATGCTTAAATGATATAAAATGCCATGTAAGATAAAATATGGACACAAGAAAAATCTGAAGTAAAAAATTGCACTTAATTTTCTTTCAATATAGCATGGTATTAAAAGCAGAGGCTCCAAAGTTCAATATACGTTTAGTTCATATTCTTAAAGTGTTAACTTCAACTTCTGGAAAAACATATGTAAAGTTACTCATGTAACTATAACTGATGTAAAATCTAAACCTACGTTTCTTTTGCTATAAAAGAAAAAGGTATTAACCTCAGGGTTAGGGGAGAAGTAAATGAGATAATTCACATGAACCATTCAGCACAGCTCCTGGTACACAGTTCTAGGTTAAGGGGCATCACTGCCAACATGGGAAGAAAACAAACATAAAAGACACAAAATACTAAAATGAAATTTCTTCCATTCCCTTCTCTCCTTTAAAAAACTAAGCCCCATAGTTCCTGTCATGGCTCAGCAGAAACGAATCTGACTAGAATCCATGAGGACACAGGTTTAATCCCTGGCCTCGCTCAGTGGGTTGAGGATCCAGCATTGCCATGAGCTATGGTGTAGGTCACAGACGCAGCTCGGATCTGGCATTGTTGTGGTTGTGGTATAGGCCAGCAGCCACAGCTCTGATTTGACCCCTAACCTGGGTGGGAACCTCCATATGCCATGAGTAAAGCCCTAAAAAGACCAAAAAAAAAACAAAACAACCTCAACACCCCCAGCCCTGAATTTGGGGGAAAAGAAAAGAAAAGAATAAACTGTTATTTTATTCCCATAAATTGCCTCGAATTTGTTTTTGTGATTAAATATTGAATATTAAATATTAAAATATTGAATATTATTAATGTAAAGTTCAAGGTAAATTAAACATTTGCCTTCAAAGAGTAAATGGACCAAATCAAACTCTATTTCTAAATATTCAAGTCCAGGGAGTTCCCCAGTGGCTCAGCATGACAAGGATTCAGGAAGCTCACAGCTGTGGCTCAGGCTTGATCCTTAGCCCTGGAACTTCCACGTGCCACAGGTATGGCCAAAACACACACACACACACACACACACACACACACACACACTAAATAAATATCCATGCCCATATTTTGACAATGAATAAAAAAGTCACTGGTACCACACGCAAGACAACTAAGGCTGCAGGCCTAGTGCAGTGCTAGTCCTAGTCAGTGCTAGGAAAGCACATACATCTACACCTCTGATGACAATGTGAAGCCTCAAAGTTAGGAGCTGCGCTTGATTTAATTTTGTGTCCTCAAAGCGTATTCATAATATCTGCCATAGAGTAAACATTCAACAGATGCTAGCTGAACAGTAACAACAACAAATTATAAAACGATATATACACACAATGTATAACATATATGAACAAAAGTACATCATCATCATTAAATATAATTGACTTTTCTCTCCTGTAAACACTAAACATCTAAAGGATCCATCCTAGGCCACCCTGTCTCTTTTACCATACTTTCCACCCGGACAGGACAAGGGAAGATGAGCTGGGAAAAAGAGAGAAGAAATTGGAAATAAAGTATATAAAGATATGAAAGGGAAATGCAGGTACGTGGTATCACAATCTGAAGCGGAAAAGGTATCAGGACCTAATGCTGATCAAACACCAAGTAAAACTGAGATTAAACATACCCCTTATATAGCTTATAACTGGAAGTTCATACACTCTGACCAGCATGATCCTATTAAGTAACCACCAGATCCTGGTAACCACCTCTCGAGACTCTGTTTCTATGAGTTTGGCTTTTTCAGATTCCACATGTACAT
Source organism: Catagonus wagneri (assembly GCA_004024745.2). NCBI lineage: Eukaryota > Metazoa > Chordata > Mammalia > Artiodactyla > Tayassuidae > Catagonus > Catagonus wagneri. The sequence goes on along the minus strand of PVHT020000077.1, from coordinate 26,989,353 downwards.
GATGCCACAGCAAAGTATAACTTTATTTTAGTTATAAAGTGAATAAGTTCTGGGAATGTAATATACAGCATGGTGGTTATATTTAACACCACTGTATTATATACTTGAGAGTTGCAAAGGGAATAGATCTTAAATGTTCCCACTACAAAAAGGAAATGGTAGTTATGGCAGTTCCCATTATGGCTCAGTAGGTTACAAACCTGACTAGTAACCATGAGGATGAGGGTTATATCCCTGGCCCCACTGAGTGGATTAAAGATCTGGCGTTGCCATGAGCTGTGGTGTAGGTCGCAGATGCAGCTCAGATACAGCGTTGCTGGGGCTGTGGCATAGGCCGGCACTGCAGCTCTGATTTGACTCCTAGCCTGGGAACTTTCATATGCCACAGGTGTGGCCCTAATAAGCAAAAAAAAAGAAAGAAAAAAAGTTAATTAAATTATGTGAAATGATGGTATTAGCTAATGCTATAAATGGCAAACATTCTGCAGTATATACTTATACCAAATCAACACACTGTACATCTTAAACTTAATGCTAAATATCAATTATATCTCAAGAAAGTTTGGAAAAACCCACTCCTCATATGTTCCATTGTGATTAAGAGTGAACAAAGGAAGTGCCATTTGTATGTAGCATCAGAAATGGAAACAACATTGGACAATGATGAAGAGAGCAGAGGACTGAAGATGACTGTAATCTTCCTACAGGTAGTTTGCCTGAATTGGTGGAGAAATTTAACCAAGGACAGAAGAAGATACAGGATCAATGGAAGTGTTCAACTTTTTATTTTATTTTTTTATTTTACTTTTATGATTTTTATTTGTTTCCACAATAGTTGACTTACAGTGTTCTATCAATTTCTACTGTACAGAAAAGTGGCCCAGTCATATATATATTCTTTTCCTCACATTATCTGTCATCATTTTGAAGGTAGAAAACATTCAGAAGGTTAGAATTTGATAAGGATAATTCAATATGGTAGAGAATGTTTGGGTTTACACGAGCTAAGTGATAACAGTTAGTGTGACATCGGATAGCATGGGATCCAAAACACAGGGCCGAGGAGGGGCTCTACAACTTTTATAAAATGACAAAAGAAAGAGAGGATAAATGAAGATTAAGAGTGAATTTGCAGGATTGGTAGATAAGGGAATTTCTACTGCATGGCCTCAATTTCCTCAGCTACAAGGGGGTGGGCTGGTAGGAAGGACTGGATGGTGTTTGGAGAGAAGTGAACAGAGTAAAATGGAGAGGAGAGGAGAAAGGGAATTGCAGAGACAGATGCAGTAGGATCTCCAGGAGTACTGTGGACCCGTGTGAAGTTGGTGACTGAATTTCTAGTGATCCCAATCTGCCACTGAGTCTGATTCTCATAATTAATCAAGGAGGAAGAGCTGAGTTTATGTTATGGTCGGAAAATGACATGCCTACACGTATAGTTGGAACATTTGTGCAATAGCATAAGATCTGTTTAACAAGAGCAGAGGGTTAAAATAAGGCAAGTGAGTGCCTTTTGTGGATGAGGTAAAATAAGGAAGGTGATTTTTGTCAATGAGGAGGTGAAGGAACTGTCAAGGAAATTTCCACAAAGATACTAAAGCCATCAGGATAATGGTGGGCCTTGGGAGTGAAGAAAGCAAGTCTGACACCAGTACTAAAGTTCAGGATGAACAGAATAAAATGACTTGGAAGCCAGAGGAAGACACTAATGAGGATGATGGCACGGTTCAAAGGAAAGAAACTCAAAGGGGCAAGGCTGTTTCCTACCACCTGATCCTAGGTTACACAGGAATTAATATCTGCTCTTTCAGACTATTTGGGAAGTGTCCTCAGGCTTGAATCACGAAGAGAGGATTATTATTATTACTATTATTATTATTATTATTATTATATAATTAATTGGCTAAATTTCCAAAGTTTATCTCCCCTACTAAAATATAAGCTCATTGAGAGCAGTGACCTGTCTTATTCCCCACAGCATGAGTGAACCACAAGAATCCTGTTGAAAAATTGGGTCTTGGAAAGACTTCCAACATATTACAGAAAACAACTGTGCATCATTTGATTCCAGTTAATAGTTTTGCCTTCGGGGGAATTATGGGATAAGGTATTTAATTCACTTTTACCTAACTCATAAAATTTTGTTGACATAGTAAAATGACTCTCCCTTGAGAAAGTTCCAGATAATTTTCCCAAGCTAATTTAGAAACCATGAAAATATAATTACCTCCCTTGAATAGTTAAACAATACTGTAAGGAATAAATTTCTGCTTATAGGCCCCAGAAGATCTTACACTGAATAAATCAAATATCTATGTGGAAACTTCAAAATCTGGAATCTAGTTTCTTTTCAAATATGAAAGTGTTCTATTTCTGTTCATACTTAAAGATTAATATAGACACAACTGGCAGACGATACCAAAAGTCCAACATACAACTACCAGTTGCTGTCACTCACTGTAGCTCCCTTCACAGGCACTGTCAGTTTGGGGTTCTGCTTCTCAGTAAGGATTTGCTGAAAGTATTATGGAAAAGGAGGTACTCCCTGTGAGACTCCTGCAGGTCAGGCTGAGTCATGTAAGAGTTGTTTTCTAAGAGTCCAACATGTGAAATGCCTTCAGTAAAGGCCTGGGGGTTCTCTGAAACTGATGTACTCTTAAGAGCCCTTGCCTATTGGTTGCTTATTTATTAGTTCCTGAAAAAGATAAATACCTGCAACTGCCAGAGATACCTAGATAAAATATGAAAGCAAAAGAAATACGGTATATTTTTGACTTCAGAGTTGCTTGCAAGAGTAATTAGAGGATTCTAATTATAATGCCTACTAAAAATGGAAGGCAATTAAGACATAAAAGAACTAACTGATTCCTCATCTAAAACTCTTTCATATTTCAGATTTTAGCCATCCTTAGCACCTCTGTGACTTATAGGTATATAAAACCCAAAGTCAATTATTTTCCTTAAGGTGTTCCAATATTAAATACGGCCAGTTTCTTAGAAGGACTAGTCCTGCTAACACTTAACATTAGGACTACGCAGTCTGCAGAGAGTAATGAGGGATTCAGAGAGTCTAATACCCATACTGATACATGATACATACACATTTTTGGTATAGTTTCAAGGCCTACCACACAACAGAAGCTACTATATGGGTTTAGATAGTGTCTTTCTTTCATAGACACACACACATGCATGTGCAAGGACGCATGCAGAGTCCTATCCATCCACACACAATTATAAATAATGACTTAAACTGATTTTTGAATGCAAACTCAGTGTAAACTGTAGCCAAGTTTTCTGGAATAAAATGACAATGTTACAAAAATATCCTGAGGTATTTTATTTAGTTTTACCAGTTCCCTAAGTGATGAGAGGGACTGCCACATTATCTAACCTGGATGACAACATTAGGTAGAACAAGAATGTGCCTGCATCAAAAACAACTACAATATCCATCCAATTTCAATCCTTTTAAGAGTGGTATTGTGTTTGCCTGATAAACAATAGAACATCAGTCAAAGCTCATGCCAGTGTCCGGGAAATAGTAAAAATGCAGGACCACAGATCAAAAGGAGAAAATAAAACCAAGAGATTTCACACCAGAGTAGACTGCATGAAAGCAAAACCCAAAGAATGCTGTTTTGAGAAGGCTCTTCACTAAAACGAATATGCGAGCATAGTGCATTTCTATGCTTCAAATTAGCCCAGGAAATTGGCTATCTCTAATGTAATCACCAAAAGTATCTAGAAGATCTAAGTAAAGGAACTAACAATCATCTTTAGAACGTAAGCCAGAATGCTTAAACTCATAATAGTCCATTGGTTACTTAAATTACTTTTCATTCCTGAAACGTACACTTGTAAAAAATTGTCAATGATCTTTTTAATTTGAATAGAGACTGATGTAGGCTCATATGTATCAAAAAATACATGACTCCACAATGTGGCAAAGAGACACAAAGATAAACTTCATCTTTAAAAACAAATAAACATAAAACTTGAACCAAATATTAATAATATTTATAAAATAAATGCAAGGGTAATTTTTGTATTCTCTGCATAATCTCTATATTATTCAGATGCCTTTGGGAGAAGGTAGGCATATATTGCTTCCTCAAAAAGGTATTTATATAAGTCCTTCTCTCTTTTTCTTTGTTTTTTTTTGTTTGTTTGTTTTTTGTTTTTTAGGGCTGCACCTGAGGCATATGGAGGTTCCCAGACTAGGGGTCCTATCGGATCTATAGCTGCTGGCCTACACCACAACCACAGCAATGCCAGATCCAAGCTGTGTCTGAGACCTACACCACAGCTCACAGCAACGCCGAATGCTCAACCCACTGAGCGAGGCCAGGGATCAAACCTGCAACCTCATGGTTCGTAGTCAGATTCGTTTCTGCTGCACCACGACGAGAACTCCAATATAAGTCTTTTATAGCAATGGAGACACACACACACAGAGACAAGAGCATACCAAGCATAAGGCAGAGCCTCAATTCAGAGTCACAAACCTCAACTCAAATTCCTGTACTGGCCTCATGGGGTCATTGTGAGAATTATACACCATTTAGAATGTTAGCTCTTTCTTCCATTTCCTGTCCTTCTCCAGGGACTGATTCACCATAGGCAGCACCTTAAGACTCCAGGCTTTGAGAAATAAGGCAAGAGGGCAGCTTCAGGTAGCATTGATGCCAGAGAACACAAGGAAACAACTCTTTAACTTCTTTACTACTGCAGCAAACTTGGCACCACACACACACTGCCTTCCCCACTCCTAATCTCCAGTGCAAAAAATGTTTTGAACAATCCTACACCAGCTTCACTAAACTACCCTTACATAATGCTTTTCTTTCATCTCAATTTGAGGCATACTGTGGGGAAGCTGGCTGAGGCAGAGACAACACTATAATGTGCCCAACTCCCCACATTTAGAATCCCCAATTCCAGGACAGGCAGACAGACCGAGTACAATACTATATTCTAAATGCCTTTAAATATGTATTCAGAAATAAACTGAAATAGGACCCACTATTCATGCCACAGCCTAATTTATGTTAGAGTATGAATTCAGCAAAAGAGAGAAAAAGTCAAAAAGGCAATTCAAAGAGGGAAATGAAACAAAAGTTAACCGAAATAATCCAAGATCTAAAAATGCCATTCATCACATTTTTCATCCTATGGGGCTGTCCTAAAATACATAAGCAAGCAACTTACATCATAAAAGATTTGGTATAAAACTGAAAGTGGAGAAGCAAAGGCTAGCAAATTCATCAGCAAAATGTCATCTCTGTGTCTTTACTATCATAGCTCCACCATCTGGGTTATATTTTATAGTTAGTTGTCTGGGCCAAAAATAAAAGATGACTGGTTAAGGTTGCTATTTCTATCAACATGACACTGAATTACAGTACTATTTTTCCTTGCTTCTAGAGATGTGCCATTTGTCTTTCTACAACCCTCAGGCAAAGCCTTTTAAATTTTAGCACCAACAGTCCAATCTCACACATAGCAGAAGTAGATCACTTCACTTGCACAACTATATCTGGAAAAAAAAAAGATGCTTTAAAACTAACCCAGTAGGTCTGTTCCTTGCCAAACTTAAGTAACCTTCAAGAGCTTTAATGTATACTCACGGAGCTTAATTAAAATTAAAATGAGCAGTGCAACCTATAAGCACAATCACAATTTTAACATACAAAATCTGTTGATAGTATGTACTTATATTACAGAGAAAAACAAATTTTAAGTGAACCACCTAATCAAATGCCATTCAATAAGTAGTATAACCAGATCAGTCTATATCAAGTCGAAGTTCAATTGGATACTAAACTTGAGCCCTCACATCTCAAATACAAACATATTAAGGGTTTGTTTTATTAAGATCGTGTATAAAAATAGAGCCCTTTATATTCATCATATTGGTTTAATAATTAAGAATTTCAAAGTTAATGTATATAAACCTTTCCCTCTTGAAAAAACAGATTAGTGTGAGGTTAGGGAGGGATTTTTACACAAAGTTAATTATAGTAACCAGTCTGTGCTTAGTTGAATGTTGGGATAAATAACTCCATGAATTTTTCCCCATTTTACTTGACAAATAAATGGGCAAGAACAGTGATATCTTTGGCTCCAAGGATTAAATAGTACAGATATTAATGTATAATTTAAAATGTTAGTGCATTTATCTAGTAAAAAGCCTAGAGAACACTCGTGCATATTTATTAGGGGAAGTACTAGACAATATATTTCAGTCAGCTCCTATGAAAATAGCTGGAAACTTTAGAAAAAATCATAACCCTGCTGAAAAATTGGTGCATAAACAATGTGCACACACATAGCTGCCTTGACCTTATTTTTTACTAATAAAAATCTAAGATCGATTAAATAAAAGTATACATTTCATTTAATTCTTCTCAGAATATCAACTCAAATCTTTGATGATACGGTTAATAAAATAATCACGTGTCACATATCAGCAAAGGACACAATCTTTAAGAATCTTGATGTAATTTTAAGACAAAAAGTTTTCATCTAGAATATTCAGAGATCTGAAGTTAGCTAGTACTGAAGTCTGAAATATCAATCAAAAAAGAAGGAAAATGGACATACCTTTCCTTATTATAAAATCAATATTATTTTTGAAGAATACTCATAATCCCTCTGGGTGTCTGGCAATCAATAAAAAGATGGGTTATGTGAGGCAGAGAACTTTAGAAATTACAGTACTGATGAGAAAGAAATCCTTGGAATTCTTTGTACAATTACAAATGTCTAAAACTATAAAAAAAATTGATTGACTCATAAACCATTTTTTGTAACCCACAGCAGACCAAAGGAATGGAATAAAACTGGGCTTTAGAGACAGACTGGGAAAGATAAGCACTATCTTTACTGAAAACAGAGAATGGAAAAGGAGGAAAGCCTTAATTTTATTCGCAAGATTTGGTTATAGGTGAGGAAACTATATAGTGAGAGACACTGTAATGACCAAGTGTGTTCTTTAATAAACAGCAAAAAGAGGAGCTGCCATTGTGGCTCAGTGGGTTATGAACTCAACTAGTATCCATCAGGATGCAGTTCGAACCCTGGCCTCGCTCAGTGGGTTAAGGATCGGGCATTGCCATGAGCTAGGTGGAGGTCACAGATGCAGCTTGGATCTGCATTGCTGTGGCTGTGGTGCAGGCCAGCAGCTGCAGCTCTGATTCGAGCCCTAGCCTGAGAACTTCCAAGTGCCACAGGTTCACCCCTAAAAAGCAAAAAATAAAAATAAATTAAATTAATAGCATAAAGAATAGAAACAAACCAAAAGTGACTTAGGTGACCTGAGTCACTCAAATAAAGCTAGAAGTAGTTTTGAAATTCATGAGATACAAAGGCCTTTTCTCTAGAAACTTCAGGAGGTATTTAACCTACTTAAACTTTGCACTGCTTCTACACATTGACATAGGGTTGCAGAGTACTATAAAGAGACCAAGCCAATTGTTCTCAACATGTGGTCCTGGTACCAACAGCATCAGCAACAACTAAAGACTTGTCAGAAATGCAAATAATTGGGCCCCAACCACAGAGTTTCTTCAAGTGATTCTGTTCAGGCGAAAGTCTGAGAATACTCATTTAAACTGCTCAATCTTGGTTTAGAGACAAAGAAACTGAGCTAGAAGTCTTTGTCCTAGTTCCACAATCAGTAATGGAAGAGTTGGTTCTAAGTACCAGTCTTTTTGCTTCACTGTCTTTTCCTTTAATGGAAAATCAGCTCATGGTTGGATTCATGGGTTTTCTTTTTCAGATACCCAGCTAAAATTAAAATATATGTATACCTGTATAAAATAGCAATTTTTAACAATTGGCTACTCATTTATGCACAAAAACATGTCTGCAGTGCATAAGATATAATAGTCCCTAGGGAAAAAAATACCTAATTTTTAATCCTTGTCTTCAAAAGAGTCACAATGTGATAGAAGAGGTACACATGTTAGGAAATAACTTTAGCATCGCTACTTATGATAAAGCAGAGTCAGAGATACAAGACAGTTCAGGGGAGGGAGAAAATTCTTCCACCTGGGGGCAAAGCTAGTGACTTCGGAGAAAGTGACCCTTGAATGATTCTCTGATCCAGGGAACCATCCTGCACTCTCCAAGCATTAAGTGAGCACACACTAAACATCCCAGCCACTGGGGATACAAAGGCAGATAAAAGGCAGAGCCACAGCTCCTAGGAGATAAAGTCTGTAAGTTATGTTGTAACATTCAACAAGGGAAAAGGACTGGTGAATTATTTTCTATCTGGGAGAGCAGACAATAATTCAAACAGGAAATGATTCCAGAGTATCATTTTAAAACCAAAGGCAAACAAGGAGAAGATACTGTATCACGTGTTAACAAGGTCCACTTGAAAAAACATGTAAAAAGGAAATGTCTTGATCTATCTGCACAAGCAATTTATAGAACTTTTAGGGGTAGTTAGGGAGAAGAGAACAGAGGAGCTAAGACTGGGGAGGCAGGAGGCTGTGACCTTATCTTGCAGAGACACTTAAGCCAGAAGCAGGATTCTGCCCTTCATCCTGAAGGTATAATGCCTTGGAAGAGTTTTACAAACAAGATGATGTAATTGATTTGCACCTTAGAAAGGACACTGGAAGCAACAACCAGAATAAAGGACTGAATCTCATCAGAAAGAATTAAACATCTAAAATTACACTTAAACATGCTTGGCTTCTACGACGCAGACAATCAAGAAATATCTACTGCACAATTGCACAACGATGTGAGATGATTCTGTCCCTATGTTCAGATAGACATTTATGAAAAGAGGAAGTATATATCATTAAATCACCAGGAAAACATATATGTGAGTATAGTTTGTCTATTTGTTTTTTAAATCTAAAAGTTTACTAACAAAGCACCAATGTTTAAAATAAGTAATCTTAAAGAGGCTTTACTTAAATTTAATGTGAGACTGAAAATAACGCCATAAACATTGCTTTCAATCTAAGATTTACAAAACTGTAAGTGAAGTTGGTGTAATAAAATGCAAATTTTGTATTCCTTTCACTCTATGTTAAATCCAGTTTTCATGGATAGGAGAGAGATGAAAAGTCATCTTTAATTTTCTCTATACTGTTTAGTCACCAAAAAACCAACAATTTACTGAACTAATTCAAACTTCCAACTCTCCAAAATCAGAGGGTTACCTGATTTATAAATAGACCTAAATTTTACCTGTGATAAGCTTAGCAGAAAGAAAAATAGCCAGAATGTACTTTTCATTCAGAAAAACAGTTAAGACCACTGAGAATTCCTTAAACATGACACTCTAAGGCAATGTACCAGGAAGAATTAAAAGTATTTTCTTTTTACTTAAACTTAAAACAATTGTATTGAGTTTTTAAAATACACTAGTATAGTTATATCTATACTATCTGAATTCATTTTCTTCTTTCAAAAGATAAAGGTTATGGGAAATCCCCTAAATTTTCTATAATAAGACCAGTAAGTAATGTTAAATCAAGCAAGGTAATAATTAAAGCTTTCCTTTGATTATGTTTAAAAGATCAAAATATTTTACATACACAAATATATCACAGAGTTAATCAGGCATGGTTTAATTAGCTAATAGATTATAACTAGATCCTGATTATTTTCCCTTACTTCTTCCTGAAGCACTGATGCTAATACTAAAGATAACTGTTCAGAGAAATCCAAGGCAGTGGGGAAAAAGGAAACAAAGGAGATAATTCAGAATCAAAATACTAGTTTTGGAGTTCCGTTGTGGTGCAGCAGGTTAAGGATCCAGCATTGTCACTGAAATGGCTACTGTGGTGCGGGTTCAATCCCTGGCCCAGAAACTTCCACATGCCGTGTGCATAGCCAAAAAAAAAAAAAAAATTATTTTAAACAAACTTCTTCTCAGTTCAACTTCAGTATCTAAAGTGTGCTGTTACTGAAGTTTCAAATACATTAGAAGATATTAGCCAAAAAAAGGATGTCATAACAAGTTGCTCTGAAAGTGCCTAGAAAACACTCCTTTAAACACTGAACATTTAATGTATAGTTCCTCTTTTAAATCTGAAAAGAAAAATTATTCTAAATTACAAGACTGATTTGTATTCTCCGAGCTTTTTCACCTCTCTCCTTAGTTACAGGCTGAGGCCTTTCATCGGTTTTTCATCCTGAGCATGTTGAGCCATAATTTCTTTTTTACGCCCCCCCCCCCACCTCTGGTAATCACATATACAACCTCTTTCTCTATGAGTTTGTTTTGGGTTTTTTTTTTTTTTTTTTTTTTTTTTTTTTTTTTTTTTTTTTTTTTTTTTTTTTTTTTTTTTTTTTTTTGTAATTTTTTTTTTTTTTTCAGCGCTGCACTCGCAGCATATGGAGGCTCCCAGGCTAGGGGTTCAATCAGAGCTGAGCCCCCTGGGCTACCCCACAGCCACAGCAACGCGGGATCTGAGCCACGGCTGTGACCTACATCACAACTCAAGGCAACGCTGGATCCTTAACCAACTGAGAGAGGCCAGGGATCAGATCCACACCCTCATGGATACCATTCAGGTTCGTTAACTGCTGAGCCACTATAGGAACTCCCTGTTTGTTTTTTATTTTTGAAGTATAATTGACCCACAATACTATGTTAGTTCCTGGTGCATAACATAGTGATCTGATATTTCCATGCATGACAAAATGATCACCACGATAAGTCTGGTTACCATCTGCATTCGTACAAAGATACTACATTACCATTTACTATACTTTCCACCCTGCACATTTCATCCCAGTGACTCATTTATTTTGTAACTGTAAGTCTGTACCTCTTAATCTCCCTCACCCCCTCTGGAAACCACCCATTTGTTTTCTGCATCTATGACTCTACTAATCTTTTGTTGTATTAGTTCAGTTGTTTTCTTTTTTAGATTCCATATGTTATTGAAATCATAGGCTATCTGTCTTTCTCTGTGTGACTTATTTCACTAAGCATGATACCCTCTAGGTCCATCCACACTGTCACAAATGGCAAGACTCCATCTTTTATTATGGCTGAGTAATAGTCCATTGAATAGCTATGGACTGAAGTTGCCGTTTTTAACTTGGATTAAATTTAAATAATCACACCTACCTAGTCACTGTCTCACTGGAGAGTAGAGCTCTGGACATAATGCATCTCAAAAATTTTGATGATAGCATTTAGGAGATATATTAATGAGAGTGAAATCAAAAGTAAAATGACACCCTTACATGGTGGACTAGTTATTTAATGGCACCAACAGGCAAGAGTAACATGATTAAACCTGAAATCCAACAGCAGAAGATACTCAGCCTGAGAAAAGTCTTTCCATGTGTGCAAATCACAAAACCAATGAAGGGTGCATTATTTGGGTCATGCATTGAATGCTGTATGGTTTGCTATTACAGTCAAATATTACTTTCCAAGTTTGGATTCCATCCCAATTTTATGGATGACAAACTAAGCAGCATGGTGCAAGTTATACCACAACACAAAATTGTCAATACACCAATTTTATGTCCAATTTCCAACACGCTTTCTCCCTAGATTCAAACAGTGTGAAACAAACTCAAGATTAAATTTTTGAAACCAAGTAAATCCATGCAGTGAAAATGTATAAACTATACTCTCTTAAAGGGGGATTTTTATCTTAAGAGAATCGGACTTTAAGCTGAAATACAAACACTGATCATCAGTATCAGTGTCTTACAATCTTAAATTTGGGGACTTTTTTTGTATAGGAATGAATTCTTTGAAAAGGGTTAAAATCTCCATATACAAAGAGAATACTAACTTCTGAGGAAAAGAAATGGGAGGTTTGATTTATTTAGGTTTTCTTTCAAAAAAGATAAATTCAAACTATCCCCACTTACAGGCTATGGAGGAGTGTGGGGCAGAGAAGGAGAAAGGGAACAGATATTTTATTCAAAACCATCTCAACAGCCAGTTGCTTTAGAAAGTCTGTTTAAGAGCAGAACCTTAGAAAATAGGACTATCTATATTTTGCTTTCATTAATTTACATATGTCAATATGAAGCACTGATTTGAAATGCTTACTTTGCAAATTAAAAAATATAAACTACTGTGGTTCTTTTAGTCTTTTTATAATAGGAGATTAACTGGTAATTCTTTTTTTCTCAGAATTTCTAATGGCCATCCAAAACCAAAGGCAAAAAGTGTTCTAAGTACATTCTAGATAATTTATAAAGCATTAGAACCAATCGTCCTTCAGGGCTTCCTGAGCAGTGGCGGATCCAGCCCTACAACAGCCCACCACCTTCTGACACCCAGCTGATCTGACGAGGGGGAGAAGTACATTATTTTCCACGATGGGTACCCCTACCTCTGTAAGGGAGGGAAGCAGATGTTTACCCCACAGGAACCTTTCCAAGGCCAAATAGAGGAGGGTGCTTAAATAATCACTCAAGGAGACTGACAGTTCCTGTGCGAAGGCAAATGGCTCCAGAAAAATGCTTCCCGAGAAAGCCCTTGGAAGAATAGTAAAAAATCACCTAAGAATAAAAAGGCTGCCCCCTTCTCAAAGAAATTGTTAACGGAAAGACACTTACTGTGGTGACCTACAGCAGTGGGACCAGAAGGAACCATGATGTGGGGAGCCCTTTGCTATGGGGTAACGTTCAATAACTCAGTGGGAAGCAGGGGAGGTGACAGATCCTGGTTTGTGGCACTTTTTATTTCAGTGGTGAAAATACTCCCCACCATGACCAGCTTCAAGCTACAAATGCAAAGTTACTGAATGTGGAGTGGGAAGAGACATGCAGTAGCATGCTATCATACAGTATTTTCCACCACAAAGTCAACAACATCAAGATCATAGATAATAAAATTAATTAGGAAGTGATAAGTTTGAGTATATACCATTTTGTTTTCAATAGAATTTATTTGATTATATAGTGTAATTAGTCATGGTTACGTTAGCAACAAGAGAACAATTTTCCTGAAAACTTAACAATCAGCTCTTGGAGTCAGTAAAAGCCAGCTCTTGCACAGCTCTGGAGGGTGGATGGGAGTGTCCTGGCTATCCTGAAAACACAGAGGCAGCTCATCGGTCTCTACAGGAAGAAGCACCAGGTAGAGAGAAGGAAGTGGTAGTGGAGTCCTAGGTCTCCCAAGGCAGCAGCTAAGTAAGGGGCCAACCCTGCTGAAAAGGTCAGGGTGGCAGACCATTGGTAAGGGTTGGGAAGGACATAGCCTCTTGCCAAGAGGGTCTCTGAGGCCAGAGGGGGCTGGTATGAAGCAGAATACCATGTCAAGTGCATCATCCCCATAGCAACTATGAGAAAAGCCCCCACTCATCAGCAGAGCTTTGCAGCAAAGCTACAAGCTTTAGAACACGCAAACTCAGAGTAAAACCAGGGGCTCCTCTGCACATCTGACATAGATCCGGATAAGAAAGAAGACCTCTGCCTCCTTTTTGTCTGCTTCCAAACCCAGTCCTGGCAAGAAGACAAAAGAAACAGCTGGCTGTAGACTGACCGCTCTCCTTCAAAAGCTCAACTACAAGTCTAGGTGAAGGTGAGAAAGGGAAGGCAAAGTTAGAGCATGTACTCTTCAACTGGGCTAACCAGGATTTTCATAATTGAAGATGACCCAAAATTATAAAAATCTGTCCAGCATGTTGTTAAGAATCAGGAAAGAGTGAACTAACAATATATAATTGAAAATAATGGCTGATGGTTTCCTAAAACCTCTCATCAAACTAGTTACATATATGCTTAAGGTGATACTATTTAATATATTGTGCTAGGGAGTTCCCATCATGGCTCAGTGGAAAGGAATCTGACTAGCATCCATGAGGATGCAGGTTCAATCCCTGGCCTCAGTGGGTTCAAGTATCCAGAGTTGCCATGAGCCGCAGTGTAGGTCACAAACGCACCACGGATGTGGCGTTGCTGTGGCTGTGGCATAGGCTGGCGGCTACAGCTCTGATTCCACCCTAGCCTGGAAACTTCCATAATATGTAATGGGTGCGGCTCTAAAAAGAAAAAAAAAAAAGCAAAATAAAATATAAAATAGCATGCTAGGTACCCACTGCTAACAAGAAAACCAATGTTTAGAAAAAAAACAACCATTCCGGAGTTCCCGTCGTGGCTCAGGGGTTAACGAATCCGACTAGGAACCATGAGATTGCGGGTTCGATCCCTGGCCTTGCTGAGTGGGTTAAGGATCTGTCATTACCATGAGCTGTGGTGTAGGTTGCAGACGCAGCTCAGATCCTGCGTTGCTGTGGCTGTGGCTGTGGCGAAGGCCGGCAGCTACAGCTCCTGTTAGAACTTCCATATGCCGCCGGTGTGGCCCTAGATAAGGCAAAAAGACCAAAAAAAAAAAAAAAACCATTCCCTTAAAGAAAAACAACCTACTGTTTCAACAATGATATGCAAATGGCGATAGATGCTGCCCTGCTATTTCTATGTGCGCATTTTTTCTCCATCATTGATTAACAGCAAATGAGAAGGGCTGTAAAGTGCTCTAAATATGCAAGTCATCATTATTAAGAATGATACACTATAGTATCTTAATGTACTTTCTTTTATTTGATCGGCACAAATGAGCTTCAAGGTAGGTAGGACAGTTATTAATAGTTACATCTTTTATTATGGATGTGAAAAAAAGATATAAATAAAGGAGAGATCGTTTTCCCCACATGAAACAGGTGAGTTTTAAATTAGTACAGCAGTCAATAGGTTTGGGGGAAATAATAAATTATAGAGAAATAAGGGCAAGAACATAAAATAGTTCATATTTTATTGACTCACCTAGTGACTTCTATTCTTGTAAATTGGTTT
>PVHT020000077.1:26948813-26973548 GCA_004024745.2 Catagonus wagneri | reverse complement strand
AAACCAATTTACAAGAATAGAAGTCACTAGGTGAGTCAATAAAATATGAACTATTTTATGTTCTTGCCCTTATTTCTCTATAATTTATTATTTCCCCCAAACCTATTGACTGCTGTACTAATTTAAAACTCACCTGTTTCATGTGGGGAAAACGATCTCTCCTTTATTTATATCTTTTTTTCACATCCATAATAAAAGAGGGAATAAAAACATGTGAGCAGAAATAGCCATGATTAGGTAATTTAGTACAGGAGGTAACTTCTAAAATGATTAAAACAGCCCAACCAAAAGAGGAAACTTTCAAGCTGACCTTGTAAATGAAGCTTTGGTTTCTTATAATTCAGTTTTGACCCAGCTGCGCAGGGATTCTAGGTCATCACTTACATGAGCTTCCCACGTCCCTTCCTTTTTTTTTTTTTTGCTTTTTAGGACCACATCTGGAAGTTCCCATGCTAGGGGTCAAATAGGAGCTACAGCTGCCAGCCTATGCCATAGCCACAGCAAGGGAGGATCCAAGCCACATCTGCTACCTACACCACAGCTCACAGCAACACCTGATCCTTAACCCACTTAGCAAGGCCAGGGATGGAGTCTGCATCCGAGTGGATACCAGTCAGATTCATTTCTACGACATCACAATGGGAACTCCCCCTCCCACATCCCTTCTTCATTCTCTGAAACACAAGGCTGATTTGAAAGGGTCATGTGATAACATGTAAACTGTGCTAACATGGAGTAGGCATTCAATACGATTCTTCATTTCCTAGCAGAGTTCCATGAAGAAAGGTCACTCGGAGTTTCTGCCGTGGTTCTGCGGTGATAAATCTGACTAATATCCATGAGGACATGGGTTCAATCCCTGGCCTTGCTCAGTGGGTCAGGGATCCAGCATTGCCATGAGCTGTGCTATAGGTCGCAGACACAGCTCAGGTCCCACATCGCTGTGGCTGTGGTGTAGGCTGGTCAGTAGGTGCAGCCGATCCGACCCCTAGCTTAGGAACTTCTATATGCCATGGGGGCAGCCCTAAAAAGACAAAGAAAAAAAAGGAAAAAAGAAAAAAAAAGAAAGGTCACGGCTTCAGTGAGGCTTCCTACAGCTCTCAGCAAAGACCTCAAGTATGCGGACAAGAAACAGCTATTCAGGTATCTCATGAGTAACTCATGTTATCCCCAGGAATAGAAGGATGCTCAAGTGTCCTTATTCCTGCTTCTTACGCAAAGCTATTAACTACCAACTCAAACCCACTCATCTATCCAATACACACAGTCCAACCAAACTTAATGAACATGATGGCAACCATGAGATGGAAAAAAAACAAAGGACTACTATTCATTCATCATTTATTTAACAGACAGTGCCTTGGGTACTTGTGAGCAAACTGGAGGTCCAGACACAATAAATAAGCTGTACAGGAAAGAGATAGTAAGTGATTCAGCTGGGACTTTACTAGAATCGGATTTTATCCTAAAGTCCATGATTTTTAAAACTGAGTAACTCTGCCTCCACTATTTAGCTGTTAACAATAATTCATAAAACAATTTCTCCAGGAAAGTTGACCAAACAACCCACAAGACTCCACAGTTGATAGCAATAATATACAAAACTCCCTTCTCTGTGGTTTTGGAACCATGGCTATTTACAGCCCCTGAAACACTGAGTAAAGTCTTGATTTCTAGCTTAAATAGTCCAAGAAGAGTGAAAATACACACACAGAAGAATGTTCATCAAAGCCATCAGAAGCAACAGAACATAAGTAAAAATTTGAGATTTATGAAAAAAGGAGACCTGGTAAGTCTTATTAGGAACGGCATGAACAAAAGAGAAAAAAATCTGCTTTATCTACTATGTCAACTACTTGGGCTAAAGGACCATTCTGATTTCCTAATGATTATAAGGAAATGTACATTTCAGCTGAACTATATATATTGAACCATCATATAATGACCAGTATCATATTTTAGCACATGAGAAAAATTCTGTTATCCCTCTTTCAGTCTAATAGAGTAAGGGAAAAACAGGATAGCGGTAGCAGGGAAAACTGGAATAGAAACACTGAGTTATTAGGAAATAGTCATTATGTCAAAGGAATAGATACATCTGTCTGCACCTTTCCCTTCTTATGCCCAGAGGTGTGTGATTATCTTATAATCATTGCCATTTTCCAGAGAAACACATTTTGCTTCATGATAGGTTTTGAAAAATGAAAAACGTATTACCACAGGTGCTTGTTAAATTGATGATGATGATATAAATTAACTCTCATTTGTCACTAAATTTCAAGAGTCATCCATTATTGAACACAAAAGATATATCTCCTACATCAGAGGAAACATAAAATGCAAAGACAGTGAGAGAGCCATTAATTAAAATTTATATAAGACAGAGAACTATCAGAAATACTTATGATTTCAGTCTTCTTGGGAAACAGGGTCCATATACAGAAAGGCAAAGCATCAAAGACAGACAGAAGAGTAAAGTGGTTTACTTACGTTTGCCAACTTCATTACGGATAGATACTATCATCATCCTGTAATAATCACTGTGCCCCAGTGAACAGTAAAATTATTTTTAACAATCCATTTGTTTTATAATCGCGAAAACACAATGGTTCTAGTTAAATTACTGTGCAAAAATATGACCATCTACCCCTAAATCAGTCCTTTCTCTGATTTAAGAAAAGGACTAATTCTTCTTTAAGTAATTGTTATCTAAAGCAAAGTATTATCAATATATTGAATCCATCCTTACTATTTTATTCTTTGCTATCTATACATATTCTTAAGACAAAATAAGATAAAGTGGTTATTGATGAGTCTACAAACAAAACTAGATTTAATGTATTGCCTTGAGAAATACTTTTCAGGTTTTTTTCTTACCTTGATAGGAAAGAGAGAACTATGTGTTTAATATTCCTGAAGGAAATAATCATTAGTCTTATCATTTGCTTTTCACCAATAAAATGTAAGTATAAACTCACTGAGATGACTTATGGCTGTTCATCTATTACATGACATTCTTCAGTCATTTCTTGTACTATTACCCTCTTCAAAAGAAACGATCCAAGTAAAATCATGTGCAATAAACTACCTCTCTGATGTCACAGACAGAAAGAGCAATCAAATCAATCAGTAATATCCTTGTCAAGTTAAAATCAGACAAGAGAACAACGTGCTAAAAAGCATCTCAAGCTCATAAATTCAGGGCTAATTAGCTCCAGAAAAGTCCCAGAAGGCAGGAACTTTCTGTCTTTGATAAAGACAGTTTAATAAAATACCTCTAAAATTCAGCTCTAAAAGTCCAGTGTTTGTCAATCCTATAAGAAAAGTAAACTGTCCTGCAAAAATGTAACTAATTCATTCATTAAATTCATTACTTTCCCCATTATTAGAAGTAAATGCTATAAACCTGTCACTGAAAATACATGACGAAAAACTAAATTTCCACAATCACATATATGAAAAATATCACATGGTATTTCAAGTAAAAAAGCTAACAAAGTTCTGAATAGGTAAATATCTCCCGGAGTTCCCTTCGTGGCTCAGTGGTTAACGAATCCGACTAAGAACCATGAGGTTGAGGGTTCGATCCCTGGCCTTGTTCAGTGGGTTAAGGATCTGGCGTTGCCATGAGCTGTGGTGTAGGTTGCAGACGCGGCTCAGATCCCACGTTGCTGTGGTTGTGGCGAAGGCCACCAGCAACAGCTCCTGTTAGACCCCTAGCCTGGGAACCTCCACATGCCGTGGGTGCGGCTCTACATAAAGGCAAAAAGACAAAAAATAAAATAAAATAAAAAAATGAATAGGTAAATATCTCTGAAACAAAAAGTACTAAATATGATAAATCAAAAATGCATAAGCACTTAAATAGAGATAAAGGTTCAAGGGGTAATTCCTTTTTTTTAGGGCCACAGCCGAGGCATATGGAGGTTCCCAGGCTGGGGAGTTGAATCAGAACTACAGCTGCTGGCCTACACCACAGCCAGAACCACACAGGATCCGACCGCATCTGCGACCTACACCACAGCTCACCGCAATGCCAGACTACTTAACCCACTGAGTAAGGCCAGGGATCGAACCGGCAACCTCACGGTTTCAAGCAGATTTGTTTCCGCTGCACCACAGCAGGAACCCCAGAGGGTAATTCTTAATTTTAGCAATTAATTTTGTACCCAGCACTGAGCAAGGCAATATGGAGAAGAGATGTAAAGAATAATACATGAAGACTGTCTTCAGGAGAAGAAAAATTATTTTCAAAAGCATCTGTCTGTAATGTTAGGCAGTGCATCAGGACATTGGGCTACAAAGCTAAAACAAAGACAATCCCAGAAATCAAGAAGCCAGAGAGCTGTAGCTCCAACTGGACCCCTAGCCTGGGAACCTCCATATGCTGCACCAAAAAGCGAAAAAAAAAAAGAAGAAGAAGCCAGAGACTAGGTGAAATAAAGGAAGTTATAAAATGACATTATATGGGCTATAACAGATGTAGTTGCATAGATCTGCTGAAACACAGAGGACAGATTAAATGTCAGGTGAAGCTGAAGAGGCTCAAAAGAAGGTTACATTCCAACTAACATGAAAGCAGAAAAGGGTATGATTAGAGGGGCCTTTAAACAGGCAAAAGATTTTGATTCCCCCAAGTCAATTTGCAGGATGCCTTAACTTTGGATAATGATGCCAGAGGGGCCAGTTAATCAGGAGAATGGCATATAGAAATCTAGTAATGGTGGGAATAAAGAATGTTACCCAGATCTGAAACACATTACAAAGTCATGAAATTCAAGAATTGACTTTCTTATGAAAAAATGAAGAGCGGTTTGGGTTGTGATAAAATTGAGTTAGTTCCAACAAAATTTCCAACCAGAGAAATTCTGAGAATGATGTGTCACTGACAGAAATAAAGAAACTGGGAAACACTGGAGTATAAAAAATAAATAAAAACAGTTCATGCCTAAACTATTCATAACTGAAAACATAAAATGGGCAGCTACACTTATGCAAAATCTTTCCTTATTTATATGCATTTCTGTTACCACTGGCGTTAAGTCCTAAGGATAAGAACTGGCAGATGTTAAATTTGGGCTGGTTGTTTTTAAGAGTCTTAAAATCGTTGATGTAGTATGTACAAAGTAATATATTCTCCAAAAGTAACTCCTCCTACATAATGAATGTGCTGCAGTTTTTCTCTGTAATAAGGCAAAATCAATTTCGCTTTCTCTGTGGCTACCAGAAAGTCTTTAAACCAATTAAATTAACTTTCCCTTCTGCTGATTGTACTTTCTAGTCTATTATCCTTAACCCATAGGCGGCACTCCGTACTTTTGGGCCATGAAGGTTTCCTAGAAACCACATCTCACAAAAAGCCTTAAAGAGGATTATGCCTCCCTGTAGGAACGTTATAAATTGGGTAGGGTTTCTGGCTTCAACGAATTATGGTGATGTCAATCAAACATTATGAAAACAAAAGAAAATGCAAATATGTTACTATAATTATTTTAACTAGTAGAATTATATACCAAGTCATCTCCTAGAATTTCAGTACTGAGAAAACCTTAGAAAGTGTCTAAATTGCAACATCGTATTTTTTCAAATAAGAGACACCAGTAGGTTAAATTGGATTCAAAAAGGCTTCAAGATGTTAGAGACAAAAACAGAACTTTAACTGAATTCTATTCTGTTGATTCAAAGGTCAAGAATTTAACATTCATTCCCCAACTTCACAAAACCATACACAAGGACCATAAGTAATGAGTACACATTGACTATAAAAAGGGAACCAATGTGGCCAAGGAAGCACGTTTCACATGAGTCAATTTCACTATAGTCGATTCTGAGCATTTTCCACATATAGTACAGATGCTAGAAATCCTGGAAACATTATATATACATGTGTATCTATGAAGAATATAATATGGGCACCGGGTAGTTTTAGCTTTTAGCATGCAATTTTGAAGATTGTTTAGACAGTGCACACTACTTTAAAATGGTACTCAGGAAAGTTTTAATTTATTTCTCCACAAAAAAAGAAAAGAAATAAAACCATCTCAGGAAACATTCTGTTTAAATGTAGCCAGTGTAGCATCTTTTTTTTTTTTTTTCTTTTTGCCTTTACATAGAGCAGCACCCGCGGCATATGGAGATTCCCAGGCTAGGAGTCTAACAGGAGCTGTAGCTGCCGGCCTTCGCCACAGCCACAGCAACGCGGGATCCGAGCCACGTCTGCAACCTACCCCACGGCTCACGGCAATGCCGGATCCTTAACCCACTGAGCAAGGTCAGAGATCGAACCCGCAACCTCATGGTTCTTAGTCGGATTCGTTAACCACTGAGCCACGAAGGGAACTCCCAGTGTAGCATCTTATCATGTAGGAATCAGTGAACCACTCAGGCATCAAGAAGCCACGATTCTAACTCTTGATTTGTTTCTCAAGTGTATATGCTATATAAAACAACAGGACAGAAATGGGTAGCTATGGTGTGTTTGTGTGTGTGTGTGTGTGTGTGTGTGTGTGTGTGTGTGTGTGTGTGTGTTTACCTTAAAGAATCAGGATTCTGACTTCAACTGTCAACTTGTGGCAAGACTTGCTCTATTTGGGTTCTTAACATCAAGGGCAGACTTAAAGGAATAAAAAAACAAAACCAAATAACAACAACAAAATAGACAAAAGGCTGCCTGAGTGCTGTGGTCTATGAAAAGAGGGAATAAAAACTGCAAATTTTTGCCTTGATAACAATAGGAGAAACACAAACCTAAAAAAAAAAAAAAAGTCATCTGAAGTTAATCCAAGGTAACTGAGATGGCTGGCAGAGGACCAGGTACCTAAGAAGCCACAGCGGTTGCCAGGTTAAAAGCAAAGGAAACATGGTGCCCTACTGCCCTGGAGTCAAAGCAATGATTACTAGTTATGCGCTTTAAACTTTGACAGGGATGGGGCAGGGACTGACCAGGTGTCCACACTATAGACGTGGTCCTCCTTGGTTCTTAAGCAAATCATGATGAAAGCACCAAAGGGAGGTTGAAAGCAGATGATTTTATTCACCCCCATCCTGTTATCAGCTTTATAATAGCTGTGGCTAGAAAATGGATGATAAAACTAATGTAGTAATCTCCCCTGCTATGCTTTGATCTGGTTTTCTGGCAGAAGTAGCTATTATCTACTCAAAAAAAGAAAGGTCTGATCGGGTGCAAATCTCTATTGGCACCCTGGTCTAAGCTCAGAAGCCCACCTCCTTGATCAAAGTCTAAAGGATTCAAAAAAACTAGCTCACTAGTGTTCTCAACTTTGAAGAAATCATTACTCAAATTTGGCAAACTGTGATTATAATATCTCTGGTTCTCTTCCAAGACTATTGCTGCACAATCTCTGGCCAATGCTTTGTGTCTCTATCAAACCTGACAGGTTTATTCACTTTATTTGGGAAAGATGGAACAAATGGACTTGAAATTATTACCAAACTGAGAGGTTTAACTGGAAGTTTATCAGGAAAATAACTATTATTATATTCATAGCACCCTTTATTATATTAGCAATTCAATCTCCTAAAGCAAGAACCCAGATATCAACATTTTGCATGCATTGACGATGATGCATTTATCCGCATATGGATTAAACATGAAAACATAAGTTAAAAAAATAAACAATGAATCTCTTAGTATGATATGAAAGAACATTTCAACTACTTAAAGAAAGTAGTAGTATATAACCTTTGTAAAATCCCAACTCACTCTGTGAAAACAATAGATCCTCCACCCTAATGGAGTATGTAAAATCAAGTTTACGAACAGTTGAAGATCAAAACTAGACAACCTTATGATCCACACACCCCAGATTATGAACTGAATCTTCAATATTCCTTCAAATGTACAATCTATAATGTTTTTGGCTGTAGTAACTTCAAGATTGAACTCTAGATGAAAGGATATCCAGGTGTCATGGACCAAGAGTCCTTCTATTTTGGAAACAGGAAAATCTAGAATCATCTCCCTTAAACACACTCATGGAATTTCGAGTTAAGAATTCTACTAAGGATAACTAGGACAATAGTCAATGCAGAAGTATCAGTTTATTGTTATAATGTCTCAAAAGCCCCATAATAATAGCATGAATTTTATAAACTTTCTTTTCGGTATCAAAATTGAGTAATTATTCAGCAAATAAAATTTAAAACTATTATAAAGTTATATCTCATCTCTTTCCCAACTACATACACATATAGATAAGCCAGGATTATTACTAAACATAATTGTTTAATGAATGTACTATCGTAAGAGTGAAAACAAGAGAAACCAGAAGCTAACATCACTAAAAAAATCAAGATCCTACTATGTAAGGGGCAAATTTTCCCACTTCAATATTTAAATTCCACCTTTACAATATAATTATAATTTTTAAATGTTGTCCAAGAGAATAGCAAGTCTAAATAATGACCCACTATTTCAAACAATTTTACAAATATTATAAAAACAGTATTTTTACAAATTACAACACCAAAGTGTTATTGTTTTGTTGTTGTTGTTTTTATTTTCCCAGAAGAATTGCATCCCAGGGACACAGGACACAAGGTACAATCTCCCTGCTTAGACTTTGTCTCTGACAAAATAAATCACATTTTTCATCTCTTAAAGAAACTGCCATTCTATAAAAACTATAAAACTACAACTGTAGTCAAACATTTGGCTAAGTAAATTATTACTATGAATCTATAAAGATACCTCAGTAATTATTAAAAACATAACTTGAAAATACTTTTGAGAACATTTTAAAATTTACTATCCAGTCATAATAAACGGATTCCTGGGATTTACAATTCCCCTAAATAAAGTTAAAATTATGTCACAACCGTATGGGCAGATATATCTGCAGAGGAAATCACTGACGTTCACACCCCAGTAAAGCCCGGGTTGTTCCAACCTTCACCACAAAAACAGACTTGAAAGAATTTTTATTCTAAGTCCAGACGAAATTACAAGTAGATTGTCTCCCTATTAAATGTGTAGGCCAGCTCACGGAAGAGTATAAAGTGAAAGAGCTGATTTGGCTAAAATGAAGGCTAGTCTGTACCATTTTGGATTATCGTGGAAGAAGTCAAAAGGCAAATTTCTGGTGTAAGTTAAGCAACAAAAGCGTTTTGAATGAACATGGCCTTTTTGTTCCCCCTGAGGTCTGATGAAATTATTCAATAGACTCACATTTGCAAGTGCCTTACAATACTATCAATTCAATTACACCATAAGCCAACTTATGCTCCTATTTCCCTAGTGAAGAATAAGTAAACTGTGTGGTTGTAATACATCAGGCACTTTTATGAACACTTCCCATACCTGTTACCTTGTGCTTCAATAGCACTAGGCAGCACATGGCACTGCTTCATTTTATTCATGACAGCACACTGAGAATGCAGGCATTATCCCTATCCTAGAGATGAAGACACCAAGCTTCACAGATGTTGACTAATTTCACCAAGCTCACAGTAAATGAACTCAAATGATTCCGAAGCCTGCGCTCCTATTTTGCATGTAGCACTGCAAAAATTATTTCTATATGTTTGTATACTTTCTTCAATGTGAAGCTGAATGTTCAGAGCCCTGAGATGGTTTACTCTATATATTCACTTTTGAGATGTTTGTTTGTTTCTTTGTTTACAACCAACAGGAAAATTCTATTTTGTTAATCTGAAAAGAGTGAAGAGTTCAAGGGCCTATAGCCCCCTTTGGGTCTATCGGTCTGTAAAGAGATAAAAGCTAGCAGATTGGGCAGTGAGGGCAGTGCAACAAGTTTAGGAATGGAGAAAAATACTCAACAAGGAGTTGATGTTCCTGATGATAATTCTTGGGAATAAGGATTAGACTACTCAACACCATTGCAGCAGGTAAGTGTCATTTCAGTGAGTAGACTTTACATGGAATTTAAGATTCATCTAAGTGTTCTAGAATGAGAATGTACTGCAGCAACAGGAGACATGGCACAAGACAAAGAGGACTGTTTACGGAGAAATATGACTTTAAATCCCACTGTCAATAACTAATTGTACAAGATCATATAAGTGTCAAATTTAGGACTCCAACTGTTTTTATCTATTAAATGAGCAAGCTGGGCAAAATGCTTTCCAAGGTCCCTTTAAGTATTAATATTTCATTAGGCTAAAAAAGATAATTTTGTTATATTTGATAAACTATAAGTAATTCTTAAGGTCCTTTCAAGACTGAGTATCCTATTTTTCTTTGCCATATGATATATATTTCTTTGATTTTTTGGGGGGGCAAACCAAAACCAACCAGTCCCTAAAATGATGGTATTATGTATAAGCCATGCCTATTTTGTAGAATTTAACCAGTGTAAGGGTACATATAAACGTTCAAAACCTTTATATATATATAAAACTCAATGTACAATTAAACAATAAATAAATATTAAAATAGTTTATTAATGAGATAGCAAGTCTTAACTACAAATGCTAATATATTAAATTATTGAATAAACAAGAGCATAAGATTCTGCTCAAGACAATATATGTAAAGTTTTATGATATATATAAGTAATTTGAACACAAATTTCTTTTTTATGTCTACTAATGGCATTTACCAGGACATCTTATTTAAGACAGCCAAAAATATTGTCTTTAAACATAGAAGTCCAAGAGAAGTCCAAAGAGAAAACAAATTTATTTCTCTCCTAATCATTGTGCTTACAGATGTTTTATATTTATTTATTTAGATGTGCCTCCTTTCTAGAAAAGAATAAAGGCACCTGAAAGGATACATTAACCAGAATAAAATTCCACAAGTGTAAAATCAGAGGAAGAGAGGGATTAAAAATGAGAATGAAGACATCGGTTAGAGCTGGAAATAAAGCTCAAATATGTTTACCATAAACATTTATAGACTTCGTATAAGAGAACCATAAATTAGTTCTAAGCTTTCTAGCAATAAATGCAGCAGGCAGCTCCCGGTGTAATTTGATTTAGTAAAATAATTTCATTGGGAGGCAAACTGACATGTTCCTTCTGTTGCGCCACGACGGGAACTCCTAAAGATCTGGTTTTACTTGGAGATAGATTTTAGATAATTTAGGAAACCTAGAAGAAACAAGGATTGCCTATCTTTCAAGCAATCTTCCCCAAGTATTGTTTCTCCAAACTATGAGCTCTGGTGAGTTCAAGACTGCTCCCTCCTTGAGAAGGGCTATGGCATAAAACTATTCAACAATGCCTTTATATTAAGTGCAGGTAGAGATACTTCAGCAAACTCTAAATTTTATGAAACTAAGTATATGGAGTTCATATGCCTTCATGAGAATTAAGGAATCCTGCTTTTAAAAGACCTGACTTTGTCCATAAGAGTACCCTTCCATTGCTGAGGGCAAAACCAAACGAACAGGGATTTCCTTAGAAAATTGTTTTGTTCTTTGGGTTTTTTTTTCACTGAAAAATAGTTCATGACCTGCTGCTGGGAAAGCCTACACTTTATAGCTCAGCACAAAAGTGTGAACCCCAAAAACAGTTTCAATAATGTGAAAACAGCTGTCTGCTTCAGTTGACTGGGGGGGAAAAAAAGGAATTCGATGAAACAAACAAGAAATTTGGAGTTCCCATCGTGGCGCAGGGGAAACAATCCAACTAGGAACCATGAGGTTGAGGATTTGATCCCTGGCCTCGCTCAGTGGGTTAAGGGTCCGGCGTTGCCATTGCCGTGAACTGTGGAGTGGGTCGCAGACACGGCTCGGATACCACATTGCTGTGACTGTGGCGTAGGCTGGCAGTTGTTTAATTTAAGTCCAGCTTAAGAAATACGAACTATAAAGTATAAACCAAGGTAACTTGGACGGTTTCTTTAAATACAAGTTGGTCACAGTTACACTGACAAAAGAAACACGTTAGCAGTAGTAGCAGCTGCCAATATATGCCACCTTCAGATTGAGATAACAAAATGATTAAAAGCTATCTGTAAGAAAATGGTTATCTTTTGTTCTCTCTCAGAACAGGCTTGCAAGAGATCGGTCCAAACATTACCAACCAATTTAAAAAGAGAGGTCAGAATACAATCGTATTTTACCCTAATGAAGTATGTGACCTGCTCTCTCAAACCAATATTCCTGCTGACCCTGACTCTAGAAAAAGTAATACAGACTGATTCTGAAATGTGATCGATCAATACCTGGGGAGAGGAGTCTATGCTGAGCTTTGGCAACCTAGCTCATAACAGACTCCAGGCCAAAGAAGTAAAGGTTGGAGAAAGAACAGACATTAGTTTCAGTGTGGTCAGAATAATATTCCAGCATGATTTATGAAATGACCTCAGTCAATCGCTTTGGCTTACATTAATAGCTATCTTGAATTAATTCCAGCCCCCTAGTCCAAACAAATTACCCCCTGAAGTTATGGAGAAAACTTGGAGAAGTACCTGATCTCCTCTCTAGTACTTAAAACTATTTGTTGAATAAATGGCTGAATGATCCAGTGTGTTATTTGTTAATACTGAGAATAATAAAAACAAGCTTAACTTACAAACATGAGGACAAATACAGTCCCGTTATTTTAAAAACTGAACAAACTGCGTTTAAAAAAATATCCTACGAATCGTTTCCAAGTTCTCAGTGAAATTCTATTAATATTTAAATGACGATTTCTGAGTAATTCCAAAGAAAAGCTAGAAGTACCAGAATAATAGATAAAGGAAATGATGCAGTTCTTAATTTGTCCATATTTCACTAAAGCATTTTTGGCAAAATCTACTGTTCTCCCCGTATGGGCAATATGCACAAATGAGGAATGGATAATAAAACAGTAATGCCACTTTCTGACTAGTCTAACCTCTATACTGGAAAAAGAGTTGATTACTGCACTGCTATCAAGTAGGACCAAGCCATCCTGCACAAAGCCACAGGGCTCAGTCTTTAGCCTTAGTCTATTATTATTATCAAATGCTTGAGAGAGAATATAACTAGCTAATACTTATCAAACACACACAAGATCGGAGAGAATACCTTATATGCTGGCTGAGAACATTAGGATAAACAAATTCTTTGCAGGCTGTGATAATGATTAGATTAAAATGTATTAGACACAATGCACTATCTTTGGTTCGAATACACACCTCCTGATTTCTCGGGTCAGCGCTCCTTTTACACCCATGTTTATACAGAAAAAAGAGTGGAGAATTCTAGTCAGTAATAAGAATAGTCCAGGAAACGGACCTGGGCCAAGAGCCCAGGGATGGGAATAGAATCAGACTGGTTCATTCTGGTCTTCGGTCACAAAGTGCTGTGTTTACCTTTACCACTTGGTCATTAATCACTCTGAGATATAGCCTTAGCACTTATTTAGACTAGAAGTAGTTCACACTGTGAGACACTGTAAGTTGAATAAAACAGAACTCAGAGCTGGAAATCACACCAGTCCCTAGAGGAATAATTCTCCCAAATTTCTACTAAGAACAGATTTTTTTTAAAGATGCCTGGAAAAATTGCTCAGAGCTTAAATCCTTGCGTTGAATGTGTTACAGCCTGATTCTAATTAACAATAACAAAAAATTAATATAAATCAGACCCTACATGAAGAAAAATTAAAAAAGAATTGATTGTCTGTTCAAAAAATGGGAAAGCAACAGGCAATCCAGCATTAGATACCTTTAATTACAAACACAAAGTAAATGGACTCATTCCCCAATGAATGGTTTTCCTTAGCAGACTACAGAATGCTTATCAGGTGAATCTGTTACGGCAACAGCCACTTCGATAGCGATCAATGCAGTTGGAAGCCAAGTGGATATATACTTTAGCAGTAACCAAAAAGCTATTTAGGTTTTTTTTCTTTTTTAAATTAAAACTACTGGAAGAAAGTACTTGAATCACGTTTCTTTTGAAATGTTTCAGGTGGGCAAGAAAAGAAATGCACAAATGCATCCCCAAAGTGACGATTAAAATATTATTTATTGTATTTTGAGAAGAATACTTATATGATTCCTGCTACTTATTTCCCTCCCAAATTTTAGCTGATGGATGGAGGAAAGAATTCAAGATAAATGCTAAAACCTTTATTATTAGCCACTTCTCAAATGCCATCGCCAGTCATTTCCATGCATCTCACTACCGGCATATTTGTAAATAATAGTTACCAGCAGGCTAGAAAAGCCCATGATCAGACAGTAAAGGATTTGTTAATTACTGATTTAGATCAAGAGAGAGAGAGAGAGTCAGAGGCAGACAGACACGGAAACAGAGACACGGATGGACAGACAGTGACAGAGACACAGACACAGACACACAGACATAGAGACATCCCCCCCCACACACACACAGAGAGACACAGAAACAGAGAAAGAAAAGCTTTATGATGTTTACCTTTATAAGTAGCAGTGATTTTTTTTTAAATCATGTATCTATGACAAAATTGAGGTTTTAAAAAATATCAACCTCATCTTCATCTCTTAAATCAGTCTCTTCTAAGCCCGTGTCCCCTCTGGGCTTATAGGATTAGGGGCAGGGCTCTGCAGATTTATCCCTAAGGCCCTGGAACCCATCACAGTGGGTGCACAATAGCTTCTCAGTGTCTGTGAAAATATTTTAAAACACTTTAGATATGACCTTAGTAGCCATAAAATTGTCACTGTCCTTCTCCACTTGTGAATGTACTACCAGGAAATTTCAACAAAGAAAATAATACTACCTAATAAAACACAAGTTTAAAAAAATAACTTTTGGTAGCACAACACTTTTACAGAATGATGTAACAATACTAGAGCTCAAGGGCCATCTTTTATTGAGGTCAACTGCCATCCTGGGATAATTAAATAAAATATATGGTAAAATTAAAAAAAATATGGTAAAAATATATTAAGTAAAACATATAGTAAAATAAAAAAGTACATGCAAATTTTAAGAGAAAAATATAAAATCAACTGAATTACTAAATCAACTATAACATTTTCTCAAGTATGATTTCCAGTCTTAAAATTATAATCACAAAAAAAAATGTTAAAATGGGGGGGGAATTTTTTAGAGTCAAACATTTACATTTTTAAACTGGATGATAGTGCACTTATACTATGATTACAACTGTGTGAAAAAATACCTAGAAAATTTCAGAAAATGTTAATATAGTCATTGTAGTTATGTCAGATGCTTGGGACTTAATTTTGAAATCCATTTTTCATACTTGTTTTTCCACCAATTACTTGAATAATCCTTTTCAAAAAAAAATACATTGCTACTTAAGTAAATCAAACATTTGGGGGAAAAAATATCTGCGTAATAGTGATTTCATATTTTGATCCTTTAAGAGAATCAGAGTTGGTAAAAGAAATCCACAATTGCAAATATTTGGCCATATTTTATAGCACAAAGCAGTACTTATTTTCTCTACATCAACACAAAGAGACAGTTTGATACTGTGTTGACCCCACAAACTGGATCCACTCTGCTGAACCCTGCCAAGCCGGTCAGGATCAAATGGCCACCCAAAGCCAAGGCAGCTGGAAGGCGGGGAGGGGGTAGCAGGGGCAGAGGGAGAAATAGGGCCTGTCCAAAGCAGGCTTCTCCAAACAAGGCAAAAACAGGAGCTGAGGGCTGAGCTTTAGAGCCTAATGGCAAAGAAAACAACCTTTAGTCTTCCATCTACTTGGAAATAATCTGTTATCTTAGGCATATTTAATAAGGAGAGTAACCCCCACTGCCCTCCCTCCCAACATTCCCTGCAAATATATGCAAAAGGGAGTTTAGGAGCCCAACAAGACAGCTCTCTGAGGCTAAATGGATGATAAATTAGTTTTCCTTTAATGTCACTTTTATTCCCTCACTTTCCCTCTTCAAAGCCTCCAGGAACTTCCTTATGCCTGGCACTTGAGTGGTTCAGAATCAGGGCCTTATGTATACTGGAATCCTACTTTCCGCAAGTCCTTCCCAGGAAGGAGTACCTTCTCTCAACTCCAGTGACAAGAGAATACCTCCCATCAGCCCGGAGGAGCCTACAAAATAAAACAGCTTTTCTATGCACTTGTTATCCAATGGATTTCAAGCCCACTACCATAGGTCCCTCTCTGTCGTTATCCTAATAGAAGACAGAGAGGTGCTGAGTAGGGGCCAAGAACTTGCACAGAGATTTTCTTATAGCTCCCAAGCTTCTCTGATCCACCCAAGTATTCCAACCAGAATTAATCTGCTATCTGTGTGTATGTAGATAGAATGAATATCTAAGAACAGGACCTTCCAACTTGTTAAACAGCTCAAGAAGTAGAATAAGTGGGAAAAGAAAGGCTGCACGCACGAACTGAGTAAAAAGAGAAGGGAAGAGATAGGAAGACCTCCATCTCCAGCCTCCCCTGTCTCTTATTTGCTATTTTCCCAGCAAATCCATCAGAAACACTAAGGCATCTTAGGACTATATCTTGCTTTCAATTAAGAAACATTACGAAGCTTTCTCCCTTAAGGCCAGAAGTCTTTAGCATGTTTTTTGTTTTGAAGAATGGGTAATCCAGATGAGCCACATTAAGATCTATAAAGTCACAAACTTTATAAAATCATAAACCATTTATAAAATCATAAATACCTGCCTTCAGTAAATAGTATCAGGACATGAACATAAAAATATTAATTACATAAGTAAATTAAGCTATTATATACATGTATATGAGTCACAGACATGGAAGAGGAGCTTGTTCAAATTTTTAAATCATGCTATCAAGAATCTGTGTTTGTCACTTGCTGGAATCCCAGTGGCTCACTGCCCCATCATGGCTCCCCAAAAAGAAAGATAAAGAAAACAATCCTGTTCAAAAGAGGGCTACCGTGTGGATCTGAAATAATTCTTTAAACACCAGAAGTTGATAAAGCATGCTTTACAACTGCAATTTTATGCCACAGGCATGTTCATATTTTTGCCAAGGGATTCCATTCACACTAATCTCTACAAATTTATGTACTCAGTGTACAAACATTTTTAACATAATAACAATCCTCCATCATAACAGAGACAGCATGGTCTAGAGAACTGTGTGCTAAATACCCTTATCCAGCCCTCTCTACATCATAGGGATCCTGGAAAGATTAATTAGTAGATACCTCCAAAAAGCACTCTGAGTTCTTTTACAAAAATACCTTACAAACACCACGTATTTAGTATACCAGAAAAAAGAAGCAATAATATAGCTATGAGAGTAAAAAAGAAATGGCAGGAGAGATCAAAATGAATGAAATAACTGCTGAAAAGAGAAACTAAATATAAGAAATGTGTGAGCTCCTGTCGTGGCACAGTGGAAACGAATCCGACTAGGAACCATAAGGTTGCGGGTTCGATTCCTGGCCTCGCTCAGTGGGTTAAGGATCTGGTGTTGCCATGAGCTGTGGTGTAGACTGCAGATGCAGCTTGGATCTGGCATTGCTGTGGCTGTGGTGTAGGCCGACAGCTGTAGCTCCAGTTAGACCCCTAGCCTGGGACCCTCCATATGCCGCAGGTGCAGCCCTAAAAAACAAAAACAAATAAATAAATAAATTATATATATATACATATATATATGAAATGTGTGTATATCAGTCCTACAAATAAATACAAAAAAAGGCTGGTGCTTCTTACATGGGCACTGCAACAAAACGACCCACCACAGGGGTTAAGGCAGGTCAGACTTTCCCCGGGCAAAGTGTCCCACTCCTCCAGGAAGGCAACCCAGAACCCCACTTGTCTCTGACTCACATTCACCCCTAGGCTCTGCTCCCCCCATGCCTGCCTGGCTACAGAGGCCTGTGTGGGCAAAGGTTCTTCACAGACCGTTTCCTCCAGAGGACCCCCCATCAATTCAGAAAACAACAAGGTTAACAGGGAACCAAAAAGGAGGAGCCCTGCAGTAGAGCCCAGTCTAGTCAGCAAACAAGAGTCAGAAATACATATTAACCTAAAAGATATTTAGAAGAGCTAAACATACATGTACATTTTTGATTTATGAAACAAGTTTCACAGTTATGTAACCACGTATAAGATAGCTCTCCCTTCTCATATCTGTAATATATATTGCTTTTCTGGGGGGAAAACATTTTTAAAAGCATGTAGTTTTCTATGCAAATCATTACTTTATTATTATAAATTGATAAACATTGCCTGGTAGGTTAAATAATTTCCAGTGTTTTACTCCAGAAATTAATCATCCCCAAGTGATCATTTTCTGATACAGGAATACAGACCCAAAAGCAAGGCAAATAAAGCAATATGCATGTTTACACTAAAATTAAAATCAATACCACTTATTTGCAAAAACAGACTAAACAGTTATAGAAATAATTAAACTGCCCTTGAAGGAAGCATCAAAGCAGCAACTCATCAATCTAAGGATTCACTCATTCTGTTGTATAGTATAAGCAGTTCCTAACAGCATCCACCCTTCACTTTTCTTTCACTCTGTGTTCCACTTCTTAGGCCATTAGCACACTATAGCCAGACTACAACAGCCCACTAACAAGTCCACCTGACTCCCTAAAGTTGCCTGTGACCTAGAAATGGCAAGGACTTACATTTCCGTAAAGCAAGGCTCTGAAGATATTGATCACCAGCAAACCTTCAGAGTGGTTCTCTTTTTCCTGGAGACAGCTCAAACCTGTTACCCTGGCATTCACAGGTCTTCACAATCTGGCTCCATTCAACCTGCTATGTCCTTGCTCTCTGTTCTAAAACTAACCCTTAAGTTCTATTAGTTTGGACTTCCGCAATGCATTGAAAAAGCCCATCTCTCAGTTCCCAAATACCTTTTTAAATGTCACTCCCTATTCCTAGGAGCAAAGCCTAATCATTCAAAAGGTTCCTTGGCCTTAAAATCTTTTCCACATCATGGTGACTAGATGCCCATCTCATACGCAGCCTCCCCCCTTCACAGTCCAGAGCACGTATTCTGCACTAATCACAGGACACTTTTCATAAACTGACATGACCATCGATACTGACCCATGTGACTGTTCTGAAAGCACAGAAACTCTGCCTTCTACACCTCTAGGCTTCACGTGGCCCCTGTTTAAAATGTTCATTCAATAAATGGTGTAGAACTCAACAATGGATGTTTTTAGTTTTCAATAAGACCCCTAAAGATTTTTCTCAATTTTACTACAGTGTGGAAGGTCAAAAAGACAAGGACCTACTTTTAAAAATCAACATGAAATTTATATCAGAGATGTATTTGCAGAATACTTTATA
Source organism: Catagonus wagneri (assembly GCA_004024745.2). NCBI lineage: Eukaryota > Metazoa > Chordata > Mammalia > Artiodactyla > Tayassuidae > Catagonus > Catagonus wagneri. The sequence goes on along the minus strand of PVHT020000077.1, from coordinate 26,954,384 downwards.
AAGTACATAACATTTTATAATTATTGTTCATAATGCCTAAAAGTAGGTTGGAAGCATGAACTTCCCTTTAAAGCTTAGGAAAGTAGACTACAAACAATATTTCCATAAGGCTCAATCATACAATTATTTAACAGAACTCCAGGCCACTGTGATTGTGCTTGGCTGGTAAGTACATGGGATTTGTTATGGATTTTATTTTATTTTTTTGTCTTTTTGCCTTTATGTAGAGCCGCACCCGTGGCATGTGGAGGTTCCCAGGCTAGGGGTCTAACAGGAGCTGTAGCCGCCGGCCTTCGCCACAGCCACAGCAACGCGGGATCCGAGCCACGTCTGCAACCTACACCACAGCTCACGGCAACGCCGGATCCTTAACCCACTGAGCAAGGCCAGGGATCGAACCTGCAACCTCATGGTTCTTAGATTTGTTAGCCACTGAGCCATGAAGGGACCTCCTGTTATGGATATTTTAAATCTCAGTTTCTGGTTTAAAATAATCGCCACCGATTAAGACCATGGAAAAGTTCATTAAATATTTTACTAAATTCTAAGTTATGGGCCACGCATTGTGCTTTGCCACAAGACTATAAAGTTGAATGAAACAAAATATAGTCCTTATCTTTTCTGAGTTGACATTCCAATACTCCTTCCTCACACACAATATGAAGAGGAAGACAGCTCTCTTGTTCTTGCCAAAACTTTTTAAGAACAGCTAAAAACTGATTTTTGCCATCCCTGTGCAAATGTTGCAGCAAAGCACATCACTGTCCTGAGACCACACTAGCCACTGTCTAAGATTCTCAGCCACTTCTGACTTCAAAAATGTCATAAATCAAAGTTAAGAATATACAGGAGTTTCCGTTGTGGCTCAGTGGTTAACAAACCTGACTAGTATCCATGAGGATGCCGGTTCAATGCCTGGCCTCGCTCAGTGGGTTAAGGATCCAGCGTTGCTATGAGCTGTGGTGTAGGTCACATGCGGCTCAGATCCCACGTTGCTGTGGCTGTGGCACAAGCCAGCAGCTGTAGCTCAGATTCGACCCCTAGCCTGGTAACTGCCATATGCCTCAGGTGAAGCCCTAAAAAGACAAAATAAATAAATAAATGAATAAAGAATATTTGCTACAATCCTGGTAACCCTCAGACACCAAAGGGTCCCTCTCAGTTTTCGTAGTTCTATTCAGTCTCAATGACTTCCTTCCCTCTCCCACAACTCCCCAAACCAAAAAAAAAAAAAAAAAAAAAAAAAAAAAAAAAAAAGGCTTTTCCACATGCCCTCCAGAAGACCCCTGCTGGACCCAGAGTTACCTAGCTCTGAATGCTGCTGGCTATTTCAGCCCACCCCATGATGACACTGAAGCCTAGCAGCCTCCGCTGTGAACATTCCCTCCGCACAGTGGAGAGTGGGGCTATGCCTTTTTCATCTGACCGCTTTTAAACTTTTCTCTTTATCACCGGTACATGGCCACTTTGTTATGATGGTACCTTGGTGCAGTCTCATTCTGCTTGAAATTGTCCTCTTTGATGTGTGGGTTGGGTTTATAGATTTCATCAAGTTTGGGAAATACCTGGCCATTATTTTTCCGAATATTTTTCTGTTCTCCTTCTCGTCTTATGGGATCCTGATTACACGTTAGACTGTTTGATACTGACCTACAGCTCAGTATGAACCTACACTGTTTATCTTTTTGTTCACATGTTTTCTCTTCTTGTTTCATTTTGTATACTTTCTATTGTAGTGACTTCAAGACAATAGGAATATCTCTAGAAGTTCCATTTGGTTCATTTTTGTATCTTCCATTTTCCTGCTTATCATGCTGATATTTTCCTCTGTCTCTTGAGCATACGGCACAAATGCACATAATAGTCGTTTTAACATCTTTGTTTGTAAATTTCATCATCTCTGTCTTTCCAGGGTATGTTTCTTGGATTATTTTTTCCAAATACTACTTATAGTTCGCAGTTCCCCTGCCTCTTTGCATGCAAAGTAATATTTTATGGAATGCTAAACATTGTGAATTTTATACTGTTTGGTACTGGATTTGTTGTTTCTCTTTGAAGCGCATTGAGCGTTGGGGGGACACACTATTATCTGTGAATCAGTGTGATCCTCTGAAGTGCCAGTTTTAAGCTTTGTGGGTCCTGAGCAGCCTTAAAAAGTAAGGCCAATTTATTCCCTTTAATAAGGCAGTATCATTTTGAGGACTTAACCCAATGCTGTGTATAATGAAAGCTTTCCATCCTGGCTGGTGAGATTTTACAAATTAGTCCCAACTCTAGGTGAATTCTGAGAATTATTTGTCCCGTTGCTTCCCAGTGATTCTTTATCCTGCCTCTTGGAGTTTTACTCATGTATATGTCAACGTGAAAGGATCCTTCTGCAAATCTATGGAGCCCTCTCCCTCCCTCTCTCTCTCTCTCTCTCTCTCTCTCTCTCTCAGCGTCTTCCTCTATACTTTCCTGCCCCATAAATTCTCACCACTTCCGCCTCGCCAACTCTAATTTCAGTTTCCTGAGACCAGAGAGATCTCACTGAAAGTGCTGGATTCTGTTTAGGTTCCCCTCCCTGTACCAGACTCTGCTGCTCTGTTGCCTGATATCCAATGTCTAAAAACTCTCACTCAGACAGGCAACTCCTACAGCATTTAATCCTTCATGGACAAAAAGCAGGGTTTCTCCCAAAGACGGTAATTTAAAATCCTCCCCTCACGTTTTGCTGCTTTTACACCTCAGAGAGACCTCCAACCATCCACTGCTTTATTTAAAGTACCACAGTTGCTAATTTAAACTCCCCTTTTCTTCGCAACCTTGATTCCTTTGACCTGCCTGTCCTTCAGCCTCAAATACACAGTAAGCCTCTTCTCTCAAGCTGTATCAAGAGAAACCAAAGAAATGAGACCCCACTTCAGCTTCTTCTCAGCAAAGCTCTAAATGCCGGGGCGTCCCCGCCACTGGTACTGCTTTCCATCATTCCTGGGCGATGACTTCACCTTGCCTTTTCATGCCAGCTCTATGCTGTGATCACTTGCTTTCCTGGAGTTCATTTCATTCATCATCAATTGCTTCTGTATCTTCAGTATTTCCCTTCTGTTTGCTTCTTTCCATTAGCCTTTTATAAATATGCTCAAGTAGTCTCCTCTTTCATTTTTAAAACCCTTCATTTAATCGTGATTATCCTGTGGCTACTATCCAAGCATACTCTTCTCATCCAGATTTCTGCTTTCTACTTACTTTCTGTATATTATAATCTGCAACTAACTTAACAATCCACTGAGATATGGCTTTTTCACCCAAAACTCTACCAGGGCCTTTTTCATTGAAGCAGGCTAATTATTAAGTGCAGAGGTCATTCTTCAGATGTCTGGCCTGCTTCTTCTTCTTCTTCTTCTTCTTTTTTTAAAGGGCTACACCTGGGCATATGGACGTTCCCTGGCTAGGGATTGAATTGGAGCTCTTGCTGCCAGCCTATGCCACAGCCACAGCAACATGGGATTCAAGCCATGTCTGCAACCTACACCACAGCTCATGGCAACGCCAGATCCTTAACCCACTAAGCAAGGCCAGGGGTTAAACCCACATCCTCACTGATACTAGTCAGGTTTGTTACTGCTGAGCCACAAGGGTAACTTCTGGCCTGCTTCTTGATACTGAACTGCCTTGGCTTCACAAAGCTGAAAGTTTCAAGGTCACTGTATACTCATTGGTTGTTCTCATCTGGGGTTTCTTTATATTTAATTTATGTCATAATTATCAGTGTTACTCAAGACATTTCTTGGCCTTCCCCATTCCCTCTCTCTTACACACACACACACACACACACACACACACACACACACACCTTCTAAGTCAGGCTCCTGACCTTTCTTCCTTCTTTTCATTGATAAGTTGGCCTTTGTCTGTTTTCCATTTGAATTCCACCTTTAATGATCCATTTTTCTCCCATCAAATTTATGCCCATCATCATTATAACCTGGACTTGTGCTTCTCAAAGTGGGTTCCCTCAATAATGTGCATCAGAACCATCCAAAATAAATGCCATAAATGAGAATTCCTAGATTCTACTGACGATCTAGTGAGTCATCATCTCTGAGAGGTAGGATCCTCCAGATCTTCATTTCTAAGAAGCAAACCAAGTTATTTTTAGGCACTCTGACATTTACAAACCAATAGGGTAGACTCTAAAATCTAGAAATTTGTAGGCATATCAGAGTACTGGGAGCTGTATCTCACTAAAATATTTCAAACAACATTAATATTACAACAACAAAAAAAAGATATCAGTTTCTTACCACATAGATAAATACAGAAAATTTGACCTGTGCCATTGTATTATGCTTTATGGAGATGAAATAAGTTTTATAAACTTATTATAATGTTCCAAATTAAAGTACATCTAAGTTTAAACATGGCACAAATTGTTAGGTATTTTATAGTACTATAACTCAGGAATAATTTCAAGGATTGCGTCAAAAAACATTATTATTTAACATTTTATTTTTCATGCACAAATGCCATGTTGCAAAATAATGGCAATATGTTTAGTTACTTCAAGACAGTATTATTAAAAGGTACTTGATTTATGAAGCAGTAAAAATTAGGTGGAGAACCATACAGTTTTAGATTTTCACAGCTGAACAGACTGAGAAGAAGATGAGAAATAAGGAACATATCCACATGAATCCTGGTCAGATAGTCTTACTTGACTTTTTTATATCTAGGCCCAGATTTTTTTATATCTGCTCCATGGTTATAATTTGCTTCACTTCAAATAACAATGTTTTAGAGAACATATTTGCATTCCGGGATAAAAAAAAATGTTTATGCATTTTCATCAAAAATTAACACTTTCTACCATCACCCAGATCTTATCAGTATTTAAGAAACTAGCAACCAAAACAAAACAAAATCAAAAATAAAAACAAAAGAGCAAACACAGAGAAACACTTAACTACACTCTGGAAACCAGCCAAATAAACCTCATTTTCTTCAGGGTAATTTCGAGAGCAGTGGTTCTCAGAGGAAAATGATCAAGACCAAGAGCCCTCAACAGGCCCTGGAACCTTGTTGGAAATGAAAAATCTCAGGTTCTTTCCTAGTCCAAAGGCGTCTGCTCTGGGGGTGAGGCCCAGCAATCTGAGTTTACCACACTCCCCAGCTATTCTGATGCTCGCTCAAGTCTAAGAACACTTGCATAGAGTTTCATGGAACAGGAGCATTAGGATATAGGAAAGAGAATTAGAGGACGCTTTCAAAGAGTCTACATATAAGAAATTTATATTTTTAAGCCCCCGATATGCTTGTTAGTATAAAAGCAATACATCTGAAACTTCTCATCATTACAGGAAAACTAAAAACCGATTTTCAAAATACAGGGCGAGGAGTTCCCGTCATGGCGCAGTGGTTAACGAATCCGACTAGGAACCATGAGGTTGCGGGTTCGATCCCTGCCCTTGCTCAGTGGGTTAACGGTCCGGCGTTGCCGTGAGCTGTGGTGTAGGTTGCAGACGCGGCTCGGATCCTGCGTTGCTGTGGCTGCGGCGCAGGCCAGTGGCCACAGCTCCGATTAGACCCCTA
>PVHT020000077.1:26807701-26948713 GCA_004024745.2 Catagonus wagneri | reverse complement strand
CAGGGCACAATAACGCAGAAAGTGGAAGCATAAGGCAATGTAGGAAACCAGAAGTAACAGTAGATAGCACTTAATTAATGCCAACTATTATATATCAGGTCTTAAACAAGGCTTTAATAAAATTTATTGCTTTTGTTGCTAATCTTTACAACAGTCTCATTTTATAAATGAAGGAACTAAAAATAAAAGATAAGTGTAATAGGCAGAATAACGGCCCCAGAAATTATCTACTACATACTAATTTGTATGTGTACTCTGATTGACTGACATGGTGTTTTAAAAGAATACACCCTTTAGTTCTCTGGTTCTGTTACTTTCAATTCTCTTACAATTGGTCCAGGTCATGCATCTATGCTACCAGGTTGGCCTTTGTTTTTACTTCTCTTGTTACAGATAAAGAACAGATGTTCTCTCACCAGAACTTTTAACTCCTTTGACTACTTGGGGGAAATCTATGGTTTTAGAAATTCACAGCAATGCTACATAGCATAAAAGAGAAATTATACCACTGTTAGAGAGGAAAAGATCTATATGGCTTTCTTTGCAGAAGGTATGATGGCCTAACAATAAAATAACTAAAAATTTTGATTTAAAAAATTAATCAGAGAGTTCCTGCTGTGGCTCAGCAGAAATGAATCTGACTGAGAAACTAGCATCCATGAGGATGCAGGTTTGCTCCCTGGCCTTGCTCAGTGGGTTAAGGATCTGGCATTGCCGTGAATTGTCGTGTAGGTCACAGACGTGGCTAGGATCCAGCATTGCTGTGGCTGTGGTGTAGGCCAGCAGCTACAGCTCCAATTCAACCCATCTGGGAACCTCCATATGTTGCAGGTGTGACCCTAAAAAGACAAAAAAAAAAAAAAAAATTAATCAGAGATCCATAGGAACGATTATATTTTATGAACTTGCAAAAGTAGTTGAGAATACACAAAGAATACATTAACATACACTACAACATTTGTTTTATTTTTCTTGTGAATAAAATTTTAAAACTCACAAGAAAAATAAAACAACTATGAATTTGCACATATACAATAACTTTTATACAATTGTGTGTTAATTTTATGACTGCAGTCCACACATTTCTCATAAAAACTATGCCATATGTTTTAAACATAAATTTTTAAATATTTTTGGCAAAAAAAGCTCAAATGCAGTTTTAAAAAGGCTTTGAAAAATGCCAGTTTAGATGAAGACCAGAATATTTTTAAACATATTAAATAACATCATTTACCTGCCTATCCCTGTTGATTTTCTGATTCCAAGTTCATCAAAACTAAAAATTACTATAAATAAGAAATTAACATACATATTTCCCCTTCAAAACATTGACTTCTAGGTCAAGTAGTCCTTTATATTTATTTTCCCTAGGCTCCAGCCACAAGGAAATACATTTCCCAAAACATTTCTTTAATATTCTAGACTTATATGTTGTGTTACATCGTCTATCTGCCATGAATGTTCACCAAAACAAAATGTAATGCTGCTTGCAGGAGAGAGGACATATGCCCTATGAATCCTTTGCCAGTCTTAGGCAATAGGTAACAGGCTGTGTCCACACACTGATATATATCCACTATAGCACTTGAACTTCAGTGTAATTATTTGTTGTCTCCTTTGCAGCCCCAACAAGACCGGAAACTACTCCAGGAAAACATCAGTGGGTAATCTGTACTTTTATCCCAACATCTAAAAGAATCCTATCTAGCAGAAAGAATTGAAAAAACCTTATTAAACAAAAATGTCTTGGTAGTCAAAGAATAACCATTGGACTGAAACTGTTTGGGATTCTACACACGAGTGAAATTTACTAGCTTTGTGTCCCTGATTAAGTAAAATTCACCAAGTCTAGTTTCTTCTTTTAAAAATTGGACATAATATTTCACTTTATCCAATTGTTATGAAAGCCAAAGTAGATGATACAAGTGAAGACATCAATATAAAGCAAGTAGAGGTGGCTTGTTGTTACAAAAATGATTCCGTATTCTAGCCTTTCATAGATGTATTGTTTCACCTGGCTGAAATGTCAAAACCTTACCAGAAATATCAAACATCATTTACCTGCCTATCCCATGACAGAAGTATCTAATGAAATCTAAAGAAAGTAAAACTTAGACCTCTTCCACAGCAATATAATAGATCAAAACATTTTTTCAGAAATTATGTGAGTTACGAGTTGTTGAATCTACTCAAATTAACTAATAATCATAATTTAACTACCGGAGGCAAGAAGAGGTACCCCACCGACTGAAACAGAAGTAGAGTCATGTCAGAAATCTTTCTGTGACTGCCTAGCACAAGTGACTCACGTCAGAAATCTTTCTGTGACTGCCTAGCACAAGTAACTCATGTGCAAAAAGCACAGGATAAATGCACAAACAGAAGGTAGACTCATTTCCCTCCCCACACACTGTGATGAAATAGACTCTAGCCGACAAAAATGCAACTGAAGAATCTGAGAAAGCCTACTTGATCTCCCAGGGATGAACTTTTGTGCAAGCAGATGTGGAAGATTATTTTTTTTAATTCTTGCTTTTACATGTTTCCCATGCTCCATCATATTACCTAGCTTCCACAAAGGCAGTTTGAAATCTTTTTCTGACACATTAGTATGCTAAATACATTCCTTAAACTTATTTTGCAAATGTATTTACTAAAAGTACATGTTTAAGTGTGTGTAAACAACTATTCTTAAAAAGAGGTAATCAATAAATGCTTGTTGTGCATGCTTCTTAAACAGACCATTTTGTTATTCCGAACCCTGGGACTAATAATCAGTCTTTCTAGGGTGTCCAATTCTGATTAAATGACAGCCTTCCCTAAAGACACCATTTTCTCCCCCCTTTTCCTGTTGTGACGTGTAAAGAATTCATGCTCCGTTTTTCTTTCTCCAGTGCACCCTGAAGTAGAAATGCTGTTTGATGTCTATTCCTCTTCCATCTCTTAAATTAGCAAGCTGGTCTTCTTTGGGGTCCACATGGGTTCACAGTCTCTAGCTCCTTGTTTCTGTCTATAATTAGTGAATTTTTCAAATATCTGCTTGCATTCTACAAACTGAGTTCTATTAAGTCAATTTACTGAATTAAAGTTTTAGGGCAGGAGATAAAGCTAATTACATTTCATCTTTCTCATTTTGGTAGAAAGGCAGTATATTTGAACCTGGAATATACCTGTAGTAACCAACAAAATTTTTAGATTTAGCTAAAACCACATTGGCTAGGAGAACAATTTTTGCTTATCCACTGTGATGACTTAAGATATGTTAAATATAGAGTTTACATAATATTTGTATAATATATACCCCTGTCTCTCCTTTATCCTAAATCGTTTTAAATAATATATGATTGTAGAAATTATTATAATTCTGCAAATATGAATAATTGACAAAGGGTTGGCTAATTCAAAAAGAAATCATACACCTCTGGAAACAAAGCTGGAGTCACTAAAAAAACATACTTTGCAGAATTACAGTATGAAATAGGAAGTATATAATATCCTACATAAGCAGGTATATAACTGCTAATGTGATTTTATTACACTGCATGGTAATCTTTACATTACTAATTTTATAAGTTAACCACATGATTAATTTGTGCTTGAGACACAAACTATTCAATAAATTAGGTGTGTACTATCCTATGAATATTTTGAAATACCATTCTTCAAATTTAAAGTAACTTAATAGAAACTTAGCAGTGCTGATTTGTTTCTACTGTTTAAAAACATAAAGGAAACCCTGACCAGTCCAAGAAGGATAATTCAGACAAATAAAATATAAAATAGCATTAATGTGCTTAACCACCCAGTTTAACACAGAAGTTTCTGCAAAGGTATCTAAGTGTCAGGATACACAGAGAACAAGAACGCAGAGAAGATTTTAAGTGGGAAGGACCGAGTAGAAAAGGAGGAATGGGTATTTTTATATTAAAATACATGCAGATGCAGATTGAGAGTACAGTATATAGTGTGCACAAATTTCTAAGATTCACTATGTTCAGGCTAGGCCTATAGCTTGGGGCAAGCTGCTTTAAGGTTAACCAAAGACAACCCCTCCATCTCCTCCCTCCAAAATTCATTAATTATGGTATCAGCTAAGATAGGTATTAAATTCTAGAAGGACCACTTTAGGGCAATGTTATAAAATGTAGTCAGTCTGTGGGTGGCTGGATTTGGACCACTGGAGAGTAGAATTCAGTCTCGGATCCTACCATATACTGATGGAATCGGAACTTCCGGGAATGTTGACATCTGGGAACCTGGGTTTTAACAAGCTCTCCATGCATCTCTATGCCCATCAAAGTCTGAGAAGCATTGCTCTGTGACAGAGCCCACCAAACTCTCTCTAAAAAAAAAAAAAAATGCCTAATAAAAAAAATTAAGGCTTTGATGGCCATATGCTGTTTGTCACAACTATCAACTCTGCCATTGCAGAACGGGAATGCTGTAGACAACAGGTAAAGGAATGAGCGTGGCCCTGTATCAATAAAGCTTTATTTATGGACTATGAAATTTGATTGCATATAACTTTTGTGTTAAGTCTTCTTTTGCAAAAACCATTATTGGATCATGATGTATAAAAAATAGGTATAGGCTAGATTTGGTCATAATTTTCCAATCTCTGCTGCAGGATATGCAAAAACCATAGGGCAGGAATGTATTATAAGTAACTATCAAGGTGCATATAATGCAAGAATGTTCAAAAGCTGGTTCTAAAGAGGAAAAAAAGATTGATTATGATACAGTAAAAACAGGAAAAGACCCAGTAGCAGTAAAAGCAATGATACACTCAGACTTGGGCAAAGAAATGTGTAAAAGATGAAACAATGTAATTTCAGTGGGAAAAAAAATGGCTTAGACTAGAATAAAATTCATAAGGCACTGCGTACAAATCCTATCACAGCAGGCAGTTTTTGGTTCTTTAGTCTAATTCTTATTTATAGTTGGGAAACCTAAACCCTAATCCTGGCTCTAGAGAATCCAATTGAGTAATCTCAAGCAAATTAGTTTCTACTTCTACTAATCAAGGTGATTATTTTAAATAAATCTTCATTCTCCAAAACTAACTTTTAGGATTCTGAAAACAAGTTATATGCAGAACTAATAATATACCTTAAACTTCAGGACCGTATAGAGTCACACAGCAATTCCAAATATGGTCAGTAGGCTACACTGTAGCAATTATTTATAGCACACTGTTATAAATATTAATAAAAAAAAAAGTTTAAACTGGAGAGTGCTCTTGTGGTGCAGTGGTTGGTGACCCAGCATTGCCACTGCTGCAGTGTGTGTTTGATCCCTGGCCCAGGAACTTTCATATGCTATGGACATGGCAAAAAAAAAAAAAAAAGTGTCCACATTTACATTCTCATAGAGCGTGTGCTAAAGACCAAGAAAAACATTTAAATTCACCAAAATCGAGTCTCTCTTTTACTCAGAAGCTTCCAATGAATCTCCATGCCCTCTGAGTAAAAGTCAAGTCCTTCCCAGGCGCTACAAGTTTCAGAGGAGCTGACCCAACTTCCTTCTGCACCTCACCTCCTTCTCTTCTCCCCCTGCTCACTGCCCTCCAGTAACCATGGCCTGCCTCCACAGTGGCTACTTCTGGACGCACTTGGCATATTTCGCCATATGTTTTTTGCCCTGGCTCTTGCCTTACTTGCAATGCCCTTCCGACAAATAATCATAGGGCATTATCTTCTTTACATCTTTGCCCAAGACACTACTCAGTGAAAACCAACCAGAATATGAAATGTAAAATTACAACCTGTCCTGCCCTTCAACTCTTAAAAACCGCCCCCCCATCCTACTCAATTTTCTTTTCCATAGCTGTAACTACCTTCTACTCTGACTTACAAAATTATGATGATTTTTTTACTGTCTCCTGGGACTTCCTATAATATAAAAGCTTCAGAGTAGATTTATCTGTCTCTTTTATTCACTGATACATTGTGAGCACTCAGAACAGTACCTGGAATGAAAAAAGCCCTTGAAAAACGTTTGTTGAATAAATGAATTAATATTTGCCATAATAGAAAGTAAATATCACTACTTTTAAAAATACATACATAAAAGTATAGCGATTGTACTGTAAATAGTTTTAGCGTCACTTTTAATAGAGCTCTACGGAGTTCCCGTCGTGGCTCAGCAGAAGTGAATCTGACTAGTATCCATGAGGACGTGGGTTCAATTCCTGGGCTCACTCAATAGATTAAGGATCCAGTGTTGCCATGAGCTGTGGTATAGGTCGCAGACATGGCTCGGATCATGTGTTGCTGTGGCTGTGGTGTAGGCCGGAGGCTACAGCTCTACTTGGACCCCTAGCCTGGGAGCCTCCATATCTTGTGGGTGCAGCCCTAAAAAAGCAAACAAAAAAAAGAACTCTATGTTTCCCAAAATAACAATATTTTACTCCCATTTTCAGATATTAAAATTAGAAATTTTCTTGTCAATTTTCTCCAAAGCCTTAATGCCTAGGACTATGTACAGAGACCAAAACTGTATTTTTTAGTGCTTTCAATATTTTTAAAATATTGAGTGAAAATATGTACCACATTCAAGTGTTTTAATCATTAACTGGTCCAAAAAAAGACAAAACACAAGAAGAGAAATGTTAAACACAAAAGTACATTATGATTCCAAGCATACCATACCTACATTTTTAAAATACTGATTTATTTAAATGGCAAAAGCAAAAATTGTTTTCTTCATTTTAGAAGAAACCTCAATTCTACAAATGCACATTTGTTATGAATATAGCTGATATAATTTTGTCTTAATATACATAAAAGTCCACTTTCTTGAGTCCAAGAAATAATCAGCATTGCTGTTATATTCTTTGATAATAAGACTGCTTTGTTTCTATTGCTGGAAAAATATGATTTTATTCCTCCTTTAGGATAAGGCTATTCTCTCAATGATCTAAGTTAAAATAAAATAATTTCCATTTATTGCCTTGCCTGAGATAGGTTATTTTGTAGCACATTTAGAAACATCTACTAAGCACACCTGATAATGCTGATAGTTTTATTCATTGTAAGTCTCTACAAGTAAATTAAAAATTAGAGATAAAAACAAACCCCCAAATCTTTTGTTTTCATAAGAACGGGGGGGGGGGGAGAATAACCTCTGCCTCAGAAATATGTACCCTCCTTCTGTTCTATTCACTCTATTTACTCAAAACCCATACTTGGAAGAATTTAAAACTAAAGGTTTCCATGTTAAAGTCAATAGACCCCTTTTATCTTCTTTGTGACTTCTGCAGTGTTTGATATTGTCATTTCCTTTCTTGAAGTGTTAACATCCCTTAAATTTCCTGTCATTCAACTTCACACTTTTCTCTGCATTTTTTGTATCTTCCTTCTGTCTCCTTTCCAGACTTGACTTGCTAGACTCTTCTACAGATTACTGATGTTCATGAAACCCTCTTTTTATTCAGTTTATTCATCTGGGGCCATACTAGCTTCCTCTGATTCCTACAGGCATCTTCATGCTGATGACTTCCAAGTCTGTTTTTCTAGTTATGATCTTTCTCCTGACGTTTAGGATACTCAAACGATGAGTCAGCTCCACATGGGTGACCCACAGTCAACCAAATCCACATCATCCAGCTCCACAATCCCAGTGTGTGTACACGTGCACATACACACACACACACACACACACACACACACCTGCCATCTCTCAACCCATATCGCAATAAATAGTACCACACTCCACTACACTGGTACAGCATCACCTCTGCCTTTGTAATTCCACATACCAAATCAACCTTAACTCTTACCAGTTCCATCTCCAAACCATTTCTGAAATCAACTGATTTCAATGAAGTCTGCACTGTAAGTCTCAGCCCTATTTCGGGTCCTCCATTTCTATCTCTGACTTGAACTACTGAAAGAGTTTTCGAAATTGGCAAGCTAATTTTAGTACTTCCTATCAGCTCTGCATTCCAACTAGATCTTTTAAAGTTAGCCCTCGTTTTTGCCCATTGAACTCTACCTCTAGACACAGTGGGATTTTTTTTGTATGGGTCCTTATTCCTGTCCTTCCCTTATGGAGGTGAGGTAGCTGGTGAATGTATAGAAAAATGCCCTTGGTTAGAGCAAGGGGGGCGAGACAGGTGCAGGTTTGCCTATGACTGAAGAGGGGGGCAGGAATAAATACTTGGAGATAACAGCCATTAGCATATTTGTCCTATTATATTTTTCATTCATCCTTCCATGCCTGGCTCACATGTTTTTAAAAAAAATGACTAAATATGGAAGAAATACTATTCAATATTCACTAATGTTAATCTGTTATTATGTAATCTCTAAGTAAAAATGACTCTACATCACCTCAAGAGGTTAACCTAATCTCTCCCATAAAATGATTTTCTTAAGCTAGAAGATTTATAGCTGTGGCATGAGGATTCATTACTTAATTTTATTCCATTAAAATAAATTGTTCAAGCAAATTTTTCTTTCTAAAATGGAAAGTTCTTCTTTAAAATGCATGAGCCATTTTTACACAGAATTTAAAAAGCAAAAGATTTCCACTGTTATTGAAGTTCCAAGAGTTGATTATCTCAATTACAACACTCACTTAACAATTATTTGAAGTCTAGATACCTGTTGAAACAACAGAGGCATTTTACGGTCAAAAAACAAAAGCTGCACTGTGGTCAGAATAAAACACAGTCATGGAAGATCCTATCACTGCTCATAACTTATGCAATTCTGGAGCATTAAAATTACTGTGAAGTGTGTTCCATATTTTGCCCGTGGCTTACTTTAAAAGCCAGTGCCTTCTGCTTTCAGTGGTAAACTGAGGGTGATGTAAGAGCTCTTTCCACATAATCCTGCCAAGCAAAACCAAGGGATAATACTAAGAAGAAGGAACACAACTTCTTTATGGGAAAAACAAATGTTTTAGGATAACCTTCAGAGCAACGTTTTCTTTATGTCAATATTGAAGGTAGCAGCACTCAACAGAAGGGAAGCAGAACACTACCAAATATATTTTAACTTACTTACCTATCCATGATTCAGTATAGTGTATAGAACAGGTAATTTCGATGGATGTAAATGACAAAAATACATAAACAATCTTTGACTTCAAAGAGAAGAAGTTATGCGATTGTGAAATGTTTAAAATAGCTAGCTATCTTGAAAGTGGTTGAACAGAAAGGAAACCCTGGCCCACTCAGTCACTTTTCTTTGTACAACAGATCAGATGCTTGGATCATGTAGCCTCAATGAGTCTCCAAAACCAGGGGTTGGAGAAAATAATTATTAAAGCCTTTCAGTTGAAAACATGTAGAACTCTACTAATTTCTAAGTTTAAAAGCCATCTTTATTTCTATTAAGAAATGTGACTGTGCACTCACACACATACACACACACAAAAAAAAAAAAAACATTTCAAGATTTATCTGTTCAAGGAAATTGAGAATATTAAATTCTCTGGGAATTCATATATAATCAATATAGGTCTCCTGTTCCTTCTAGGAAGATGGTGACAGGCTGATAATCCAGAAAGGAAAAAGACAAGAAATGTGTTTTATAAAACAAAACATATGAAAAAAAAATCATTCTAATCATAGCAAATTAAGGAATGGATGGGACAGGACAGCCCTAAGCCTATTCTGCGATTTTTTTGTATTTCTTTTCTTAAATAAAAATGTTTCTGAATACAAAAACAGCTCTTTATCTGTCTTCTAAGCATTCTCCTCTTAACTGCTTTAGAGGAGACTTAATGTCTGTAAGTTTGCAAAGAAAGAAAAGAAAGGTTGATATGCCTTTCAGTAGATTTTTAAGAATCCCCTTTTCAAAGGCACCATTTCACTGATTTATCACTGTAGTTTTGGTACAGAACAATCAACAGCTGAAGTAAAACTAACTAATGGAGAGACCTGAAGAGATTACTCCTTTTCTTTTTTCCCTACTTTGCATGAATCACTAAAGAATATTAGATTCACTATCTACATTATTAGTGGCTTAGAGGATTTAAAGTTTCTTTTTCTCTGCTATCTAGCTTGAATCGTTAGTCTGGTGATTTTTCACTAGTCCTTGGACTGCTTATAGAAAACAGAAACAGAAGAAAATAAGTCCTTTAGACTATGGAAGTATTCTTTCAGCAGGGATACCAAGAAACTGAAGAAAGATACAGGAAAAAAAAAAAAGATATCAAGAAAAAAATAGAAATTAACCACTTACAGTTAGCATTGAAAAAACACTTGCAATTTATAAATAAAAGACTCTCCATGGAGACTGAAAAACTGGATTCCTCAGAAGAACACAGAATCTGCCAATTTTCCTAAATAAAATTTTTCATATAGAAATTTTAAAAATTTAACTCCCCAAATCAAATAAAATTTTAAAAACCCACTCGAGACAATTCAAATGCAATTGCATTGCATAAAGTTAGTATCCTTCTACTAATCAACACACCAATATTTATTAATTACCTATCATATGCTAGATATTGTTAATAGGTACTACAGGGAATACAGTAAAATATAAAAATGGGTACCTTTAGTTCAACAAAAACATTCAGGAAAGTTATATTAGTGAATCATGAATGCCAAAGGAATGATAGAAAGGGTTTGGTTTAGATTTTTCCAGGAAGTAGAACAATGGGTACAATGGAATGAGGTAATAAATGAAAACAAAGCACCAGACAATTTACAGAGAAACTAACTTAGAAGAAGAGAGATTTTCTTGGGAAAGAAAGGTAAAGCAGATTTTGAGGCTAGACATAAGAAAAACTTGAGAACCTTAGGGACTAGACCCTTTAACATGAGAACAATGAGAAGTTAAAGAAGATATTTTAAGAGAATCAAAGTCTTGCTTCAGAAAGATTAATAGCAATATAGTGTAGGTATCCATGATAAGTGTAGGAGAAACAGAGATGCAGGAAGTCAACCTGAAACATTACAAAGCTATAAGGTTTAGATTACTTTGCATGAAACAGGCAGTAGTAGAAACAAAAACAATCAGATAAAAACTCATTTTAAAGGAAATATTTAAAGGATTCAGGAACTCAGATGTAGGGATGAAGGTTGGTAAATGGTGGGGAAAAGAGTTCTATTTTACATAGGAGTTTAAAGTGAGGTACATCAACATGGACATTTCTAGAAGGCAGTTGCAAAAAGGGCTCAGGGCTCAAGAAAATATATCAAAACAAAATGCAAATATGTATTAAATATATACATACACATTCAGACAGTGAGAGAGAGAAGAATGCACATTCATGAGGTCAGACCTAAGACAGATGATTATAAAAAGCCCTACCTCACATCATATATAAAATCAATTTCAAGATCACTAAATACTGAAATTTTAAAGGAAAATCATAAAACTTAAAAAAAACATAGACTAAAATAACCACAGAATTGGGAAGGATTCCTTAAAACTTGTTTTTAACCTGTAAACTAAAAATTAATAAAATCATCAACATTTAAATTAAAATTTTGTCTAAAGAACTATAACAATAGTGAAAAATTAAGCCCAAACCTGAAAAAAAAAGTTATTGTCAAGTGATTAATATCCAGACTAAACAGCGTCTCCCAATTGATAAGAAATAGATAAACTAACCTAAAAAATGGGCTAAAGACATGAATGGGCAACTGAAAAAAAGTAGAAACACAAATGACAAACATTTGAAAATTCACTCAGCCTTAACAGTAGTCAGAAAAGTTCAAAGAAACACAAATTGTTATTACAGTTTTACCCCCACTCAATGAGAAAAAAAAATCTGAAGAATCTAAAAAATATCTTTCTGAAAAAAGTGAAAAATCTGAAGTATGGCTATGTTTGGTGAGAATCTCTAATAACAGAAATGCTTATATCATGCTGGTTAGAATGCCAGTTGTTCAGTCATTTTGGCAAACAACTTAGTGTCACCTGACCAAGTATGTATACTCCCTATGAGACTCTGCAATTTCACTACTAACAGATCATGTACATGTGCAAAAATATATATGCCTATGAATAACTCACAGGTACAACATTTGTATATAATATAACAACTAGGAAACCTAAGAACAACCCAAATATCCACAGGCAGAAGACTGGATAATCAATTTTAGCATATTCAAAAACAGAACATTCTACAGCAGTGAAGAAGAATTACAACTACACAAAAAACATAGATGTTATGGATATTGAGTGTGGCAGGGCCAGGAGCAGCAATTAAATCACCAAAAAATGCACAAAACATGATACCATTTATATAGTGTATCAAAAACATAAAAACTTTAATAAAATATTTGTTTAAATTAGTCAAAAAAAAGGAAAGTCTAAATGGAAAGGGACTTTCAGAAGAGTTTGGTGATATTATTTCAGTTGGTTAATGGGTACATGTATGTTTGTTTTACTGTTCTTTGTATCTTGTGCATTGTCATGTTTTTATAAAATATTTTGTTAAAAATAAATATAAAAGAAAACTGACTAAATACTCAGAACTGCTTACATTTGCAAGAATGAGCAAGAAGAAAGACCAGAAAGGGATAAAGATGATTAAATGGTCAGAGAAGTTTAAAAAAAAAAAAGGTTGTATAGGCTTTTCAATTTAGGGAAGAAGAAGAGAGTCTAGGAATGTCTAATGTTAGACAGAAGTCAAGGGGAATGGAATTGGGAAAAAAGCATGTTAGCAACATCTCATCATCTTGAGACAGTCATTTTCATATGCATGAAAGAGAGAACAACAAGCACTAAGGTATGAGAACACCTTCAGAGGAACTGGAGGCAGTAAATAAAAACCACCCACCCAGCAGAAGCTGGACTATCACAAATAGATGAACACGGAAGTACACAGCAAATTTTTTTCAACTGCATAAAACCTGACATGTTCACAGAGAGAGGCAGCTATCAGTGGGCACACAGCAGATACTGGGGAGAGCCTGGGGAAAGGAACCAACGACACAGGAGAAAGGAGGTAATTGTAGAGATTATATGTCACTTTTAAATAAATAATATCATAATCTCAGGCATTAAAAAACAATAAGGTTGCTATTCCCTATATTAAATATCTCAGTCATCAGAAAATAGTCAATAGGCTATAAATTACACCTCTGCTATAGAATGGCTTCTTAGTTCAAAGAGTTCAACTTTCTCATTCCTTTCATCTCACCACAAAGTCCAATTCATCTGAGCACTCCCTAGACTTTTTTAAAGGGTCTTATTAAAAGACATCACCTCTCCCAGCCCCCAATTCTCATAGCCTCTGGTCCAAAGACAAGATTCTCTCCTGAGAGGGACATTGTTCCCCTTGGGATGGAGATGGTAGGTGTTAATGGGGCACCAGGAGCAACTCTGAAGACAGAGAGGGGTGTGGGAGTCTTCGGGAATGACCCAAACCGTAGGGAAAAGCCAGAGAGACTAGAAGCAGCAGACCTGGTCACTAAGTGAGGCTGGGACCCTATGCAAAGGAACAGCCCTACTGGGGTGTGGGGGTTGCCCTGTACAACAGCTTGAACCTCTTCTCACCGGAAGTACTGCCTCCAAAGTCTTTTCCTTTGGAAGCCGTAGTTAACTTCTCAAAGTCCTAAAGGCTTTGTATTGCTGAAGGAGAGAGCTGTGATGACACTTAGAAATTAAAGCATTTTTGTGTGGTCAGGTTGTGATAAAAAGCACAAATGTCTCTCTTACTAGCATATTTTCCAAATGATTCTCTCCCAATTAAAATATTCATAATTTTTAAAAAGTCTCCTTCTCTTCAAAGTTAATAAACATCATTTTAATAGAAAATTTCCCATCTTCAGAATGATAGCAATTCACTTCCTCCAGGCAATATGATCACAAATTATGGTTTAAGTCATCTCCCTTTCCACTGTCTTCCTAGTAGTTGCAATGAAATTGAAAAAATAAAATATAAAGTCCCAGTCTTTGCTTCTGCAAACCAGTGTTATCCATTTATATGACAGCTTATCAGAGATGCAAAAGTACCAGACAATGAACAACCTTCTTTTTCCTTTTTTTTTAAGTTGAGGGGGCTATATACCCTGTCTTAACTTAGAAGTACTATCCTTTACTAAGTTAGTTATAGTCTTTCTAGGCTTTTACTTGAAGAACAGAGGAAGTGGACTGTGCCTTTCCCCTGATTCCCAGTTATCCCATAAGGTAGCTAAGGGATACATGATCTCACGGGTGTCGGAGATGATGTGTTAGGAAGGTTACATGACTGAAGTGAGAAGACTGTTTCTGCAACATGAGCTCTCTCTGAACTAGAGTGGAGTTCAAGGCTGAAATTCAATTCAGGGCATAACCTCTTGACCAGTTAGCCCACTGAATTTTAAGGTAGTACAGTGATAACAGAAGCAGTGGGTACTTTGGCCTGCTGTCTTACTTCCTTGACTTTCTTCCAAAAAGAACACTGTCCAAGGAAGATCCAAAACCGAACTCATTTAAAACTTCTGAACCCTCACACTCAGGCCCATGACTAAATTACTCAGCTGGCTCCAAAGTGAGAAGCAGATAGCAAGAAAAAAAAAAAAAATGTCAGAAAGGACCTTTCACTGCATCACAAAGGCAGCACACTGACAATTCTCAGAAGCTAGCAACCCTGCAAAAGGAACTCTCAACGTGAACAAGGAGCTTCCTGTCGCCAATGAATAGGGCACTCCTGGTTGTATAGTGAGTGAATGTCATTTACTAACTGGGTTGCATTAAAACGGCAGGCCCATTTGTGAACAGCAATTCACTTTATTTTCCAGGAGATCTTGGGGCATAGCAGGAACTTTTATGGCACAAGGAAACTTAGTTTGTTGGCATATGTGACACAGAACTTGTCCAACTTGGAACCACTGGTACATAAAGCAAATAAAGGATTAGAAGTCACCCAGGTGTAGGAGATTAAGGACTTAACAGGCAGATGGAGGAGAAGAGCATCACCTGGACAGCCTTCATCCTTTGTAATAAAGCAAAGTTCCCCCACGATGCCAGTGGTAAGAATAAGCTTAAAAGAACAAAATTTAGCAATTCTGTTGACAAAGGCAGAATCCCTGAATAGATTTTTTTTTTAATGTGAGTTTGTCTGCCAAAACCTGATTACCTTTCATAACAAATAAATCTCTACCTAGCAGAAAGGGAACTAAGTAACAAAAATATGCCTTGCCCCCCACAGATCTTCGTCCAAAAATGTTGAACGTCACAACTTCAAGAGTCTACTTTGAACAGATGGGGCTTGCATAACAGCAGTGGGGGGGGAGAGCCAGCAAATGCTGAGTTAAGGCCCACCTTTAATCTGCTGAGCTCGGCCTTAAAAGAATGACTTTTAAAAGTCATCACTGTCATCACACTACTCTGCTTGATCAGACTTTTCTGAGTGGTCCACAAACATTTAGGAATCAAATTAACAAATCTCACGACCTGCAGTCGGAAACTTCTGAATAATAAGGTCCAAAGAACTTGACAGAATCTGTCATTCCTCCTCATACCAAAACCTTCCACTTCAGCCAGACCAGCGTGTCTACTTCCTCACAGAACATGATCATTCTCATTTCTAACCACTGAGGGCACCTCCTAAGGAGGAAACCCCTGCCTTTTACACCTGCCTTTTCCCAGATCCCCCTCCATTTCCGTCTGACTACATAAATACGTTGCTTCCTTCTTGGAGCTCCTTTAAGAGCACTGTTTTCTTCACTCCTTTGGCTATTTAATTAAATAACAATAGAATACAGCTAATATGGATGCTTGACATCCCTCAGAAAACTTCTGTTTTTCTCCCATTACTTTACTATGGCATTTTCCAAGTATATATAAAATTAGAGATAACTGTATAACCAAACCCATTTAACTATCACCTACCACCAAAACTTGTCAACACATGGCCAATCTCCTGACTGAACTTTATATTTTAAAGAAAGGTATAAAACTGTTTTCATACTTGTTTGCTTTCTCCCAGAGCCTAGATTAATGCTAAGCATGTAATAACTCAGTAAATACTTGGCTGTAGAAATGAACCAAAATCCAGTGCACCAAAATTCTGTGATGGCCCTTCAGTGTTCAGGTTACTTTATCCAATCAATTCTTAGATAGACAAACCACTAAAATTTAAAAAATGCTAAGAAATATTAGCAAATAATAAAAAAAATTCCTGAAATATTTATGGAAGTGAAATAATTATAGCCCTCCTCTTAGTACTTAATATTATCAGCAAATCAAGTTTTGAGACCAAGATCAAAAAAGCATTATCAGGAGTTCCCATCATGGCTCAGTGGAAACAAATCCGACTAGTATCCATGAGGATGCAGGTTCCATCCCCGCCCTTACTCAGTGCGTTAAGGATCCGGTGTTACCGTGAGCTGTGGTGTAGGCTGCAGACACGGCTCAGATCCCATGTAACTGTGGCTATGGCGTAGGCCGGCAGCTACAGCTCTGATTCCACCCCTAACCTGGGAAACTCCCTATGTCACAAGAGCAGCCCTAAAAAGACAGAAAAAAAATTAAAATAAAAAAAAATCATTATCAATACAAACAGGTAGCCAGGCACATTAGAGAGGAACTAGAATTTACCATTAGAGGTACTAACTCAGTTCTAGCTAGCAACATAAACTTAAGCAAGTAACATCCTTTCTCAGTCCTTATCTCTAAAATAAAAACAGTTGTGCTTTTCCCAGTGACCTTATAACACTATTATGAAGTTATTTTTAATTTGTCAAGCTGCTTTCTAAAATGCAAAGCACCATCTAAATATTATACTGTCTTTATGGCATACCTAGTCCCTTTTCAAAGAGGTTCTATAATCCACTGTGGGGACAAGACATAAAATTCTCTGAAATACTACAAACTAAATGTCTAAAAAGCAATGTAAGCAATACAGATACAAGAAGTGAAGTGGCTAGCAAAGGCTTCATGGCTGAAGTGAGCATAAGGCTGGGTCGGAAAAGATAAATAGAACCTGGAGAGGAAAGGAAGAAACAAAGGCATTTCAGAAGATATATACCTATAAAATGTTTAAATTTACATCCATATGCACACGTACACTGCCCAAGTTGCTCAAAGAACAACTAGAACAGGTTGCATTTAGAGTAGAGAAAAGGGTGTCTCTAATAATATAATATAGTAGTAGCAGTAGTAGTAGTAGAGAGATTTGAGCAGTTGAAGGAGGCTAAATTATAAAGGACCTCAAATGAAGGTTAATTATTTTGAATTTGAAGAAACACAGGCAAAATCTAAGAAGGTCAATATCTGCAAAATAGCATTTCCCCAAAAGTAACTGATTTAAAATAGAGTTTATGGCAAGGGAAAACAGGGAATGGTTACCATTATTAAATGGGACACAATCAGAGCTGTAACCAGAGATGAAGCAGTGAAAAAATTAAGGAAGAATATAAATTTGGAATATGAACAAGATGAGACCCAAAACTCAGTAAATAGAATCCCTTGATTAAAATCTTCTAACAGTGTTCAAATTATTTCCTTGGATGACAAAGCTCCACATAACAGAACCTCCCTCTCTCATCCTAGAAGAGTTCTCCTTGGACCATTCTGCCAGTTCTCTGTCCCTCCACGATGCCAGTCTCCTTCCAGATCTAGGGCCATGGGTGAACTGTTTGCTCTGTCTCTGCTGCACTCCCCTTAGCTTCGTGTGCCTGAGTCCTTTCCACTATTCAGATCTCCTGGTGAAACTCACTTTCTCTAACAGTTCTTCCTGAACTACCTGGTCCAAGATAGTTTCCAAAACTGTGAACCCTCACGTTAGCCTATTTCAGTTATCTTCTTAGTGCTTACTGCATTCTGATATTTTGCTCATTTGTTTATTTGTCCCCCACTCCAAGGTAGAATTCCTAGGAGAGCAGGAACCTTGAGAATTATGCAGAACCATACATCCCCAGAACCATGCTTGGCACAGATTAGGTTGCTTGATAAATGCTTGCAGAAGGGATAAATTAATGTCATTCACAGTGATCTTCAGAAAGTCAATGTTGTTGCTATTGTGCGGTCCCTACGTTCTTCAGGCTTGGATATTCCACTTACCTAAAATGCTGTGAGAGTATCCCAAATCTTCTCAATTCTAACTCTTTTTGACTTTGCCAGCTTTAGTCTTTCATTTGTAAACAAGAGCTTTCAAAAGACTAGTTTGAGGGGTTTTTACTTCGTAAAACACATGTATAATTAGTAGTCTCGTGATCGTCATACTATAGGGACTGAAACTCAAAAGGTACCACAGAATAGTCACTCAATGAACAAGGATGTGATGACCAATGGGCCTGGGATTGAACACGGATCAAAAGACTTCTAGTTCAAACTCTTACCCAATATATAAAATGATCTCGACTTTATTATCTACTAACATTAAAAAAGAGAAAGGCCATCTACTTCCAGTTCTCATGCAGCAGCATGTCACAGTACCTAATGTAACAGACATGCTAAAAAAAAATAGTTATTTGGTTATGTGTTTACTGTTATGCTTATAACTGCACTCTCCCAAAAAGAAGGGAAGGGAGAATAAGAGGGAAAACCATGAAAGAAAAAGAAAATAAATGGCAACCAAAAAGAAAACTGGATATTCACTCCAATATTTATGCGCTAAACTGACTTCATTCTTTTTAAAGCCTAACATAATAAAGCTCACAACCAAACCTAAAATGTCTCTTAAAAAAAATTAACCCAAAGAATCACTGTATCTGTTCCCAAGTATTATATTTGTGCAGTTGTTACAAAACACCAGGATCTAAAGATGTTTAAGTCTGAACCAATTTTTGATCTCTAGGTACTAGAAATTCTTCATTCTTTATTACATTATTGAATTATCAGTTGATATAAATTTATAAGTATACACCTTATTTTTAAACATAAAATGAGAATTGATTTAGTGCTTCCAGAAAGCTGAAAATAGTGATTTTTTTTAAAAGATCATTTGAAGAATATTAAGGATCTAAATCTCATCAGGGAATTTCAATGGTGTGTGCAATGGTTACTTACATAACTAATGCAGAAATAACATGTAGCAGCTAGTTTTAAAAACACCCTTTGAGAATCAAGACAGTTAAAATTAATCCTAAACTGTCCACTAGATTATATAAGCGTATGTTTTAATTTTTAGTGTCCAAAGTTTGTTTTCCTTTAAGTTCTAACTTCTATTACCAATAACATAATAAATAGATTCTATATATTATCAAAAGGAAGAGTAAAATAGATATGAACTATAAATATGTCTGACATTTCCTTTATATTTCCTTCCTACCACACTCTTACAATTGAAAAGCTTATACTAAAATAGATAATTACAGCCTTTTCTTTTTCCATTATGTTCTAAGAATGGAAACTGAAATCACCACAGCAAAAAAAGTTAAATTTTAGATAAAAACATAATGCCATCCAGTTTAGTTTTGTTTTTCCCTTGAAGAGGCAATATTTAGTTACACATCACATATAATCCAAAATGAAGAAAATTCAGTCTTTGTCATGGAAATGGATGAAGAGGTCACACAGAAATTTAAGTTTTACAGAAACGTGAAAGGCCTTTAAAAAAAAAAGATCAATTCCTATTAACTATCAAAAGTCCAAAGACAAAATAACTGAAGAAATTTATTTCTGTTATCTATATTTTTCTTATTGATATGCTGTCTGATTAATAAATGGTACAGCATTGTCAGATTAAGCACACTAGAAGGAAATGATTCTTGCATTTGTGTGTGTTTGACTAAGAATCCTGCCCCCAGTAGGATACATCTTTTTTCATCTTGGTACACGAGGATCAGCCCATTAAATATATGTAAATAATGAATACAGAGGTATGGAAAACAAGGGGTCTGAAGTGCATTAATTCAAATTCAACAAGCTGGGCTAAACGCCAGTGAGTGAGCAAGAGAAGAACAACGGGCATCTCTTCCACCCTTTGGAGCATCTGTCTTCCTCAGTCCCTTTGGATAAACCAAACTCCTAAGAAAAAGTCATGAATTAAACCCTGCCCAACTCTCCTTACTACTCATTATTTTTCAATCTGCTATTAAAAGGGAAGTGAATTAATTTCATGGAAACATTTCTCAAAAGAATTAGTGAAGGGACACTTGACAGCTCCCACTACACTAAATGAAAACAGGTATGATTTAGTAGAATAACAAGAGATTTCTGTCATATACTTGCAATAATTATTGTGTTAATGGGACTCTTTCCTTGATTTGTTTACATTTGTTTACACACTGTTTCACTGATGAATCAATACAAGCAGAGTCCAAAGGAAAAGTAAAGCAGGTGGTTTATAATAAAAGCAAATCACCACCAGGAACCGGAGAGAAGTTACCCTCACAGGATAAGTTTTAAGAAAACAATGACTATAATAACATGGAAATTTTTTCAAAGAATATTTAGTGTACTTTAAATTAAATAAATAGGGAATCATTAAGAGTAAAAATCAGCAGCAAAAGCTGCCTTGTTAACAGCCTACCAAACAGAAGTTACAATGCCAGTGTAAAAAAATGAGCCAAAATGCCCGTGTTAGGCAATTACTGTTGCCAGAACTAAAATAAGCCAATTTAGTTGTGACTAACTTCAAAGGTCACTGATATGGCTAAAGTCTGAAACTTTAAAAGCAAGATTAAATTAGTAAAGAAGAAAAGGGGAATAATTTCAACCATTAAATGGTTGAATGTATTATTACATTAAATAATAAGCAACTTAGTCCCTATATAAAGATAATAAGCTTTCACTTAGCACTTGATCAAATTTTGAAACAAAGTAAAGGTTGATTTCCCATCATGGCGTAGTGGAAACGAATCCGACTAGGAACCATGGGATTGCAGGTTCGATCCCTGGCCTCACACAGTGGGTTAACAATCTGACGTTGCTGTGAGCTGTGGTGTAGGTCACAAATGTGTCTCTGATCTGGCGTTGCTATGGCTGTGGCGTAGGCCAAGAGCTGTAGCTCCGATTCAACCCCTAGCCTGGGAACCTCCATGTGCTGTGGGTGCGGCCCTAAAAAAAGCAAAAAAATAAAAAATAAAAATAAAAAATAAATAAAATAAAGTAAAGGTGACAACTTTTGGAAGTACTTATACATGGTGAACACTCAATAAATTATCCTTCCTTCCTTTCTTTTTACCCTTGTCAGTCATCGACTCAATGTCTTTTAGCCCTATTTACATTTTCAGGTATATAGCTTTGCCTTCTCTCTGCAACTGGACTGAAATATATGAATTGTTTCATTTATAGACAGATATGTATACTTTTAATTCTGCCATATGCGCTATCCATAAACAATGTATTAAGAGGTGAGATTTCCTGAAAGCTCAACAAAGATGTGGCACGGTATATTAGAATACTCATCTAAAAGTTGTTTTAAGTTTTTTATCATCATTATTATTATCATTTTTACTGTTATTATTTTATCTGAGAGTAGGACCCTGGCTTCTTTCATACTTTCTTCTTTACTCTCAGTTTGTTATCTTCTTCCTCAGAGTTATAAAATAACTGCAGTAGGGCCAAGCATCATGTTCTCATATAGCAATATGCATCCTTTTTGTTAGAGAGGAAGTTTCCCTGAGTCTCCCAGCTGACTTTCCATCTTAACTCATTAGCCAAAGCTGTCTCACGTGGCCACTCCTGCCTGCAAGTAAGTTGAGAAAGTAAGGTGGGAGGGTCTCTGGCCAATGTACAGAATAACTACTGAATGCAAAATTAATAGCATATGCAGTATTGTCATACAAGATAATAACTAAAGTCATTTATAATGGCATAAAGCAAAAAATAATGCTATTCCATACCTAATACCATGGAATAAATTGAGTTCCTCTCCTTCCAAAAATTCATATGTTGAAGTCCTGATTGCCTGTGTGATAATATTAGAGCTTGGGACTTGGGGGGTGATTAAGGTTAAATGAGGTTAAAAGCTTGGGACCCTAATCTGATAGGCATGGTGCCCCTACAATAAATGGATGAGACAGACAGCAGAGCTCTCCCTCTCCATTATGAGGACATAGGAAGAAGTTGGCCATTTGCAAGCCAGGAAGCAAGCTCTCACCAGGAACCAAAAGGACCAGTACTTTCATCTTTAGGCTTTGCACTATTAAGAGAAATACATTTCTATTGTTTAAACCACCCAGTTTGTAGCATTTTGCTATGTTAGCTAGAGCAAACTAATACATATTCCCACCCGCTTTTCTTCAGTGGGGCTTTACAAAGTTGAATGAGGACCAGTAAAAACTGGAAACATTCCAAGAGCTATGGCACAAGAGTAATATCCTCTTTTCCTCACTCTTTGCATGGATGGTTCATGACCATGCCCTTACTCCAGCCCCTGCCCTTCAAGATCATCTTTTAGAGGCTTTTTATTTAAGTAAACAGCCACTTGGTTCAAGTCCCAATCTTCCTGCATCCAAAGCCAGCAGTATCTCTGGAGTGTAACAAACGTTCCATTGCCAAAATATCAGTGCAATACATGTTAACATAAACCTTTAAAAAGGAGACAGAAACAAAAGATGCCATGCTTATCTGGTTTTTTTTTTTTAAACCAGTGGAAAATGTTAAGAAAATGGGTTGCAAAAGCTCAGTGTTTTATTTCTCAGTGAATTAGGGGGTAAAAAAAAAGGCACATTCTGCTACATTATTACTTTCCAATTTCTGGCCAAACCCCTGTAGTTTTCATCACGCATCATTTTTGTGATTAATGATGTGCACCCAGTTAATGGAAAACAGCAGATTAGGTTTCCACTAATAGTTCTGGAAGTTCTGTCTGCCTGCCTCATTTGGTAACAACCTCACTGTTCAGTAAGAAACTAACGGATTTAATCCCAAAGCAGAATTTAGTTTTACACATGCAAGACAGGTCAGATTTCCAGAGTGGAGACAATTACACTTTTAGAGGTATGCTGATCTTCAGTTGAAATTTAACACTGAGATTATACCTCATAATGTTGGCGTTGTTATTTTATTTTTTGCTTCTTTTTAGCAAGCAATTAAAACAATTACAGTACTTAAGGCCTATTAAAATAGGTGGAATTAGCAACTTGTAACCATGGCAAACAAAATACTTGTAATATGATACTTTCTATAATTAGTATACCTAGCTAAAAAGACATCTATTTTTCTGAAGACACCAGTGAGAAGCAGTTCCTTATATATTAGTGTATCACTGCAATGCTCATATCATTAATAAAATTTACATGTGCTTATTCGGTTTCACTATAGAAAAAGTTGGTTCCAAATAATTATGGCTTAACAAAAACGATGAGGTACAGTGGAAAGCATACTAATCTAGGAATCAAGAAATCAAGAAGCAAGTATTATAGTTCCATTTCTGCCTCAAATTACTTTGGAAACAATTCTTTTCACATTCCCCACTACACTTTATATCTATCTCTCAAGTCATTTAACAATTATTATACTGTTTCAAGTTTTATCGATGTACATTCCACATTCCCATGTGGACCTACATTTTTATCTCCTGTAGGGCCAAGCTACACCAAACTTCAGGAAAAGAGGGACTTTACCTGCATATTCCCAGAGTGTGGGGTCTCATGCCATTAAGGTGTCAACTAATTAGACATTTTAATAAATAAAAAACCTGAGACAAAGAGAGCCTGGATGGGGAGGTATGAAGAGCTGGAGCACAGAGTACTTTCAGGGTGGTGAAAACACTGTATGAATTTACAATGATGGCTTCATGTCATTATACATTTGTCTAAATTCTGAGAATGTGCAACCCCAAGAGTGAACTCTATAATCAACTATGGACTTTGAGTGACTACGGTGTGTCAAGATGGATTCACCTGTTCCAACAAATGTACCTCTCTGGTGGGAGATGTTGATACTGGAGAGGCTATGGGTGTGGGGGGACAGGGGTATATGGTAAATCTCTACCTTTCTCCTGATTTTGCTGTGAACCTAAAACTCCTCTAAAAAATAAAGTCTTTTAAATAAAGAGAATAATATGCTTTCATAATAGAAGAAAATGCCGAGCATGCTGAGCACTTAGTAAATTCAACAAAGTTCACAATTTTTTAAATTTATCTATCATAACATTAACCTAACTTTATGGCAACACCTACTTTGTGTCAAGACACTTTTCTAAATGCTTTGTATGTATTAACTCACTTAATACTTAGAACAACCCAGTGAGGTAGGTCCTGAAGTGATCCTTATTTTACAGATGAGGAAACTACAAAGAGATTAAGAAACATTTCCAAGGCTGCACATACGCTAAATAATAGAATCAAGATTCACCCTGGAAGGGCTGGTCCCAGAGCCCTTGGGCCCTGATCTCGATCTCCCAGTAACAAAAATTCATTACTCAGAGAATAATTTTTTGCCTTTATTTCACAATTTCTTAGATTTTTGTCATTTTTCAAATCAGATGTTAAGTTTCTTGGGGCTAATAACTGGTGTCTCCTCATTATTGAACAGCCCACAGAAAATGTGATCAAATTACCATATCACTCTTCTGTTTAGGCATCTGTTAAGACGAACTTCCTGGAAAGGGAAAATCGCAACAAAGACAGGCTCTATCATTTTCAGATGTTTTTGGTTCAAAAGAAAAGTAGAAAAGAGAAGGTCTACTGTGTAAGGACAGTTTTGTTTTTACTTCTTGGATCACAATTTTTATACTAAAGTTATCCTACACTAA
Source organism: Catagonus wagneri (assembly GCA_004024745.2). NCBI lineage: Eukaryota > Metazoa > Chordata > Mammalia > Artiodactyla > Tayassuidae > Catagonus > Catagonus wagneri. Next base: position 26,924,170 of record PVHT020000077.1, on the reverse strand, counting down.
TTAAAGGTAGGAGCACTCTCGGGCTATTTTCTCTTTGATTGTCTCTGTTGTTATTGTTAAAGTTAAGTGAAAAGGGGTTGTTGAATCAGAGGAAAGGGCAGCTAAGGAAGGGCTCAGGCAAAGAAAAGGTGAGAGTCTTCACCAGGAACAAAAAGAAAAGGGATCTGGAAAAATGAGAAGGTTTAAAAAGAAAAAGATTAAAGTCTGGAGGGTGTAAATTCTCTGGAGAAGAAAAGCTGAGTAAACCGTGGAATAACTCCACTTAATCTAGAAGCTTGGGAATATTAAAAATATGCAGTATTTAACGTTTTAAGAATGAAAGAGTAGGCTTCTAACATGGCACACTGCAAAGGCTACATTTTAATTTTTAAAAATTCATAAAGACTCTGCATAGGCCATCGTCAAAAGTTTTTCCTACTATTTCCTAAAAGCAAAAATGCTACATAAATATAGCTGTTTTTAATAACTGAGATACAGGTACCACTAGGTATCTAAATAACAAAATCTATGAAAATATCAATCAAGTAATTTATTGAGCACTAAACACATGAATAAAAAATATTCTACTGTTATTTGCTCTCATTGATTGTTATGCTTTGCCAGTTAAGGAAAAGGACGTGGAAGGAAAGTAATCACTTAAGAAATGAGCTATTGCTCAAATTTCAACGTGCAACAAAGAAACATCTACCCATAGGCTCTATGTATTTAGCAATCATTTTCTCTGATAAGAGATCTCCAGATCTCACTGGCCAGGTTGTTGCACAGGTACTTTTTGCACTGTTTGCTTAAAAATACCACAGGTACCTGTAACCTAGGCAGCTTTGTTATGCAAAATGAGACTGAACAAAGAAGCATTCATCTGGTTCTTGGTACTGTAACTCAACATTAAAATTAACAGGGCAGAAATCTGTGCCATAGAAAATGTCACTAATATCAGATTCAAAGATAGATCTCACAAAAAAACAGGGAAAAGTAATTATATGGACGCCATTTCTTAGTCACAAAGGAATAGCAATATGATACCATAGATATATTATTTGTTGGATTTATCAAAATCTACTTCTATTTTTTTTTTCAAAGACACAACTAACAATTTTGATTCCTTAACATACTATCCTATGCAGGTGGCTAACAACAAACAGGGTGATCAAACAGGGTAATGCATGCAACCTGAATCCAAAAACCGAATTTTAAAAAATTTTGCTAGATTTGTTATCTGAGCTTTAATTTATTTTAGGAAGGCTGAATCCATTGACAGTTCTATTTTGCCGAATCAAGCTTTTCCTTTTTAGCATTAGGTTAAGCTCCAATAACAGATTCTAGCGAAAACAGTGCAATGACAACGTGTTGTCAGGATGACTTGGCAATGACAGCCATCAACCACTGTTGTCAGAGATGAGCCCATTAACCTTGCTTCAGTGCTTAAGCATTAGTTTCACACACCTCCACCCACACACCTACCACATACGCAGCCCTCCCAGAGCTTTGTGCCCTGAAGAGGCAGATAGCTCTCCAGGACTGAAGAAGAACATCCTTCTGTTCAGGAATAATGGAATCAACTAGAACCTAACGAAAGTCTATTGAAATCTCATAGACACAAAATCTTGAACAGAGAAACTTACCTGTGGAACTATACCTACGATGCAAGAGACTTTTATTAAAATTAAAAATCAACTCAAAGCAATTAAAACAATGCATTGATTTCCTCTCCCCTCTCCCCAGGAATAAAGATAAGCCTGGCGTGCTTTTTTAAAAAGCAGAAATACTGTTATTAGCTTATAAATTACTCACCAGTGAAAATAAAAATACACTTTTACATAAATGCATTCTCATTAGGTTCTACTATAAGCTACAAGTGTTTTAAAAGTGTAAATCTCAAGATCTAACAAAAAAGTGAATTTTCAGAAGGGGTAACTTTCTGTTACCAGGTATGAACCTCATAATGAAGACTAATGGACAACTCCCCAAACTGGTAAATGGACATTTTTTGTTAAACCATATAAACTCAGTTACACAAATCACAATGTAGATATTGTCTGATTTCCTCATAATTAAATCAAGCCTTCTGTTGGTAGGCTGGTGGCAGGGATCCAAAGATGTGAACAATTTCTTTTTGTTGTTTATTTTCTTTATAGTTGAGGCTGGAGAGACCACGACAGGCCATGTACAGGGAGAAGTGTGAGTAATAATGAGGAATGAGAGGCAGTCAAGTGGCAGGGATGGAATGAGGCAGTCACTTGGTCATTAGAATGAAGACTCTAAACTCTTACTGAAATTCTTTAGTGTGACTTTCAAGCCAAAACTGTGCCCCACTCTAATTTTGGTGAGGTTTTGATTGCTTATTTTTATGCTCCATGTAATTGCCAAAAATATTTTAAAATGATTGAAATGCCTCCCCTTTAGATAGAATATTTCAGGAAACTCTGTTTCATGTTTATTTTGCAAATGTTATTTTTCAAGAAGTTAATAAACCAATCTAGTCTGAATATTACACTCAACTCAAAAAGACTGTCTTTCTGAACAGAGACTAGAAATATATCTGTCAATATGAAGCTCTTTGCCAAACAGCCAACAAACTTTGTGCCTAAACTACATTTTTCCACATGGTGAAATATTTTCCCTACTTTGAAGACTTTGTGTCAATGTATTCAAACATTTCCTCAAGAACAGCAGTGGAGGAGGGCTAAAGGATAATCTCTCATTCCTATGGGACTAGTATTTACCTCTAAGTATTACACACACAGTAAGATCCAATGACATCAAAGCATGAATCAGAAAAGAACAGATGATTACCTGATATTCGTTGGGCCAAAAGGTGCTCACTGCAAGCTCAGCCCGAAGCCAATCTCTACCTGTGAATCCAGTCACATTCCAAATTGGATTGGCGAGAGGTCCTTTATTCACCCGAACTAATATGTTCAGCGTGCCAGGATTCAGCCCCTTCTGGCTGTATAAGAGGTAACTGAAGTCAATACAGTGAGTGTCATTCTCTTTCATTGTAGGCAGCTGAAGTCTTGCTTTTTCTCCAGGATCATGATCTGAAGAGTCCACTATCATATAGGAACCTGAAATGATATTACATAAAATAAAACTAAATAGATATATATGCAAAATCGGGGAATACAATGATAGAAAGAATGCTAAAAATGATTCCAATTTATTCCGAGTATTTAATTCAAAAAGACTGTCTTCCAGAACTAAGGAATAGAAAGATATCAAAAAAAGTAGTGAAATGAATTTATAAGGGGTAAGAGATATTGTTTGAAGTACGTAACATGTACAAATTCATTTACTCTCCACAACAACCTGTTACTTTTCCTAGTTTACCAATTAGGATATTGAGGCACAATTAGTAAATTATTCAAAGTTAAACAGACCATGTAGAGACTAGTTCACGTGCAGATCCTGCTCTAAATAATCTCTAGTCTTGCTGAACAGAGGTATTTTATCAAACAAAAAATAAATAAATAAACAAGAGAAATATGTTACTGGTGTGGTTTACAGAGAAAGTAAAGTGTGGTTTACTTTTCCTTTTCTCAATTCATAATACTAATGCAGAGAGGGGCTAAGAGGTCAGGCGCTGGAATCATTTCTGATTTCAGATCTCAAAATCATCACTTATGCATGCTGTGTGACCTTTTGCAATGACTAACAACTCTGGACTTGTTCAGGGAATAAGGATACTTTACAGGATAAATATAAGGACTGAAGTTTAAAATGCCAAAATTTCTAGAGCTGAGAATCTGACATACGGTAGATTCACCTATTTGGAACCTTGTCCACTAAGCTGTCAGCTAATCACCACTGCTACTGTCCCTAATTCTGCGATAGTCCCTATGTTCTTCTAGAGCTACAATCAACCTGGTTTGAAAATCACTATTCTGCTCCACTATCTTTGGTTTAATAAACATTTATTGGTAATATGACATGAGGAAGCATAGAATATAAAGAGTCTTAACCTTGCAGTACCTCATTGTTCCACCATCAAATACACGCTGTGCATAGGAGGCAAAGTCATACAGCACTAAGTATAAAAACGGAACTTGAACATTAGCTTCTGCTATTACTCCAAAGACCTCTCCAGAAAAATGACCAGTTCTTCTCATGTCACTGTGGATCTTAACAAGGACATATCTCACAAAAACGAAAATATTTACATATTAAATAGTAATACCCATTTATTACACTTAAGGTAGAACACAAATTTTATTGTATAATATTTTTCCTAGGGTAAAACTTTAACCAAAATGTATTAGAAATGTGTTACAGAATCCAGTGTTACAAGGGTTACATTTGATCCTCTCTTCCTGATAACTTGAAGAATCAATCAACCTTCTGTGACTCCTCCTTAAAACATAATAACTTTTTGCATGACACACTAAACACTCATTGACTACTTGTCTAACTAGTTCAATTAACCCGCAACAGCAAGTCTGAATCATGGCAAGTAAGAAGGCTTCAGCTACTTTAAGACACCAAAATTTCACATCTGACCCATTTGTAGTCACTGGTACTCTACAGTTCAGAGCTTTTATGACGATTTCATGTGACAACACCACCAGTTATCAAGTCGAGGAGAAAAATAAACTTACTATAATGATCATTATTATATTACTTTCCCTTCATTTTTGCCAGTTCTCACCTTCTCTTATAATCTGGACTTCTTTTTTATTTTATTTATTTATTTTTTTGCTTAATGAATTTTATTACAATTAAAGGTGTATAAAAATCATCACAACTCAATTTGAAAGCATTTCCGTCCCAAACCCTCAGTGCATCCCCCCACACCCCAGATTGTCTTATTTGGAAACTGTAGGTGTCCCAAAGTCTGTGAGTCATTGACTGTTCTGCAAAGAAGTTCATTGTGTCTTTTTAGTTTCCACATGTAAGCAGTAGCATTGGATGTTGCTGTCTAATTGTCTGACTGGTTTCACTTCACATAATAATTTCTAGGTCCATCTATGTTGCTATAAATGTTGTTATTTCATTCCTTTTAATGACTGAATAATATTCCATTGTATGTATGTACCATATCTTCCCTATCCACTCCTCCGTTGATGGGCATTTAGGTTGTTTCCATGACCTGGCTATTGCATAGAGTGCTGCAGTGAACACTGGAGTACATATGTCTTTTCGAGTCATGGTTTCCTCTGGATAGATGCCCAGGAGTGGGATTGCTGGATCAAATGGTAATTGTCTTCTTTTCTCTCGCCCTAGTCCCAGATTCTCACAGACTGCACACTAATAGAATAAACTGGCCCTGTATATTTTAGAGAAGTTATGCCTTTTTCTCTTAAAAAAGGATATCCAAGATCCCAACCCAACTTATACAAGCAGAGTGATTCTATTCTTGATTATATGCACATCTGAAATCCATGGCAGAATTGCAGAGATGTCTTTCAGATTCACCACAGCAGAACAGATCAAGTATGGCTTTGATGGAGGACCAGGCCTAAGAACTTGTTTAAGTTACTTAGCGTTATTGGGCCTCAGCTTCCTCATAAACCTAGTGACCTATTTGTCCATGGCAATCCCAATTTTTTCAGTGATATATTAAGGCAGGAGTGGATTTAAATTATTTTTACAAGTCTACATCAATTATAGCTTCTGACTGTCAATTTTAAAGTAGTGCTCTCTAAATGTCTTACAGGCTTTCAAGTAGTTATTTTCTTCCATTATAAAATAAACTCTGAAATTAAATGTTTTGTCTCATTTTAATTATACAGTATGATATTTACTATTAAGACCATTTAGCAATTTTCAGCCAGTTGCATTTTTAAGCTACAATAATTTTCTTACTAAGGAAATGGGAGAAGCAAAGTACATTAATTTGTAGGAATTACCAGTTTGAACATTAGAAAGACAAAAGTCACAAAATAAAACCTTCTGTAATCTATTTCAGCATTTCAAAGGCATTCATTACAAGTTAAATAAATTTTTAGAAGGGCTACTATTTCATTTCTATAGAATGTGTCTGTTAAATGGGCTTCTTTCAATGCAATCTGACTACTGCTATACTTTGTGAGTCCTATGGAATATTATGCATTCATTTCACAATTCCAGAAAGGGAGGAGCAAGCACTAGCATCAAAAAAACATCTAAATCCTTCTGCCAACTGACTTCATATAGTGGCAATTTACCCTGTAGGCACCATGGAGGCAGCTGCCTGTTTGACACAAGATTCCCCTCCATCATCCCAAACACAGAGAATGCTGTGCTATTCTTATCATCTTCTAAAATTTACTCCCACAATCTCCTAGAATAACTGGCTACCAACCTGTCGAGTCAGGAAACTCTGTAATATGCACTTCTCCCACTCTTTAAGTTACAATTTAAGCTTATTTACTATTGTTTTGTTATCAGCTAATTAATTACTTAGATTTCTAATGTGTTTAGTTCTATTCAGTTGTAACTTAGCTATCTCAAGACTTAAATAATTAAACACACATATAATGTACTGACTTTCAATGAACATAACTTCTTTAGTGTGGCCTTACAAATATTCCTTATGGTCTACTGAGCAACAGAGTTCTCAAATGCATCATTTAAGACAAAAGAGAAAATGTAAATAATTATAGTTTTAAAAGTGTAACCTTTCCGGGAAGCAATTTCCCAATGAGAAGCAAAAACCTTAAAAAAGGTGTATGCCTTCTGTCTGACAATTTCAAATCTAGGAATGCACACTACATAATCACGTATATGTACAAAGACATAGGCTACAAAAGATGTCCATCTCATCATTAAATTGTTTAAAATAAAGAAAAACAAAAGTATTTTAAATGTCCAAAAATAGGCAATTTGTAAAATTACAGTAAAATAGTTTGATGAATAATTAGGCAGTCATTAAAACTGTATTAAAACTATTTAATGGAAGGCATAATAAGTAAAATAAATAGGTTATGAAATATCACTCATGAAAATTATATTTATATTAAATAAATGGATTTGTATAAGTATGTGGGTGTATTCATATGTGTACATATAAATACGCACATATGACTAGAAAAAAACAAAAAAATACATAGCAAAATATTACCTGTATTATGTGGAGGAGCTGCTCTTTTCTCTCTCTCTTTTTTTTTTTTGTCTTTTTGTCTCACCTAGGTCCGCACCCATGGCATATGGAGGTTCCCTGGCTAGGGGTCTAACAGGAGCTGTAGCTGCCGGCCTTCGCCACAGCCACAGCAACACGGGATCCAAGCCGCGTCTGCAACCCACACCACAGCTCATGGCAACGCTGGATCCTTAACCCACTGAGCAAGGCCATGGATGGAACCCGCAACCTCATGGTTCCTAGTCGGATTCATTAACCACTGAGCCACGACGGGAACTCCACTCTCTTTTGTTTTCTTATTTTTGTATATACACACATTCATTGAATATTCTACAATGAACACGCATTAGATTTTTACTTCTTAAAAAAAAGACTACGTGAATGTTATCATACATAAGGAACACCAAATGAATAATGATAAATACTTAGGAAATAAATAGAAAGTTTTTGCCTTTTAAAAATAAATCCTATTAGCATTCTACAGATTAACAGCATCTTGGCTTTCAAAAAAACCCAATACAAAAATCAGGAATTTCTTATTTATTTCAATTCATCAAAAGACAGAGCGAGTACTTAGACTAAATGGAAGTCTTTATTTCAAAGAACAGCCAAAGAAAACAAGTCCCATATTCATAAGCACAACAGTCTAATATTTAGATGAACACATAATGCCTTATGAACTTTACATATTAATGAAAAATTAATCTTTAGGCTATACTTCTAGGAAAAGCATAGTTACATAAAAATAGGATTAACTGCCATGAAAATAATGAATGATAAATAGGTTTCTGTTCTTCATCCTAAAATTTCTTTATATATACATACATAAATATATATTTCCTTTTATGCACTAACAATATTTTTATTAAGCCAGTTGTTATTCAAAATCCATTGAATGTGCCCTATAAAGTAAGCTGAGACAAATTTCTACTTCTCTACTTAGTACTGACCACACTCCACGATCTTGCCCAAAGTACTTTTTCCACATTACCTCCCCTTACTTCTCTTCAAAACTGGCTACCCCAACCCAACAGAGTGCTCACTATTTTCTCCACTTACCATGCTAGTTTTCTCCTTAGAATAGGCTCATGCTCTTATAAGAAACCCTTCCCTGATCTCAGCCTCTAGACAATTCTTACTCAACCCCAGCCCACCTTGAGCTTTCCATGCCCTCAATACACAGCTTCTGCATTTCTGGCTTTATCCCTTAATTATACACTGCTTTTAAACAAATTTAAAATAATTTACATGGGAGCCATTTATCTCCCTCAGAAGACTAATGATGTTCTCTTAGAAAGCACATGATTCACTCAGAGTCCAATCAGAAGAGAGAAGCCACACAGTAAACCTAACAGTAAGAGTATAATATAAACAATTATTAACTGCAGGAAGGTAGGGACTTTAAAGTTATAAAAAGAACACTAAAGGATAATCACAATAGCCAAGGAAGAAAAAAAAATGTGGGAAGGGGAGGGAGGTTGCTGAAAATCGGACCCCTTTAGAAGGTGTGGTTGCAGCCCACTGAGTGGTGAAGATGTGTGCTGGGTCACTGAGGCTAGAGCTGGTCCACATCTGCAGGGGAAGCAGGGAACACTGCCATGTAGCAGGGTTTGGGGTGAGCTGTGAGAATGCTTGGAGGATGGCAGCAATACATTCACCAGGCCAGTGCTGGGGCCTCAAGCTCACAGAAGTACTGCATGTTCAGGAAACTTTCAGCTATGTAGGACCAGCAAGAAGAAACTAAAGTTGAAACACATTTCAATCAGGATTAAAAGTTCCTTTCCACTAAAATGCCCCTTCAGTACCTTCTAATGACACTGTAACTGTGCTAGTCACAAAGGGGAACTCCTTAAAGGGTCAACCTTCATCATCACTGAGCAGGTAATGAAGGGTAGGGCAGCTAAACAATGAATTGACACAACATCTAACAATGACCACGCATATAGTAGAAGTTCAGTAAACACTGGTTAGTTAAATGACTGAATGAATGAGGAGGAGACAAAGAGACTAGTTCTTTAGAATATTTACAATAGAATATTTAGAATATTACAGAGTATAACTGTGAGGAAGTACCAATTCCACTTACATGTGAGATAAATTTTCAGAAAACATCAAAACAAAAATAAAGCAAACAACTGGAACTGATTATGTTGCTTCCAACAGATTCATCTGATGAAAGAGTATGATGTTTGCAAGTATTCATTTAACATGTTTGTCAGATCCACTCTTGTGTACATACAAAACTTTCTATTAGAGTAATGGTTCTCAAACATTTTATTCTTAGGATCCCTTTTCCATTCTTAAAGAAGGTTAAGAATATCACAGAGGCTTTGTTTCTGTGAGTTCCATTTATCAACATTGACCATATTAGGAACTGAAACTAAGAAATTTTAAAAACATTTATTAATTCAGTTACTATTAACAATAATAAACCTATTATATGTTAACCCAATAAAACATTTTATGGAAAACTGCTGTACTTTCCAAAAAAATAATAATATGAAGGGAGACATTATTGCACTTTTTGCAAATCTCTTTAATGTATGACTCAATAGAAGATAGCTGGGTTCTCATTTTTTACTTCTTTATTCAGTCTATTATACTATCACACACCATGTAACCTCTGAGAAATTCTACCATACAATCACGAGAAAATGAGAGGAAGAAGGGAAAAACACTATCCTAATGTTCCTATGACAATAATTTTGACATCACAGATCCCTTGAAATGATCTTGGGTACCTACAGTGGTCCCTGGACTACATGTGAAGAACCACTACATTTTAATAGGCATAATTCTTTTTAACTCCATGCTATAATGTGAAGATTATCAGTGTACTTATTTATATTGAATCTTCTCCACTCATTCAGTCACTGCACAATAGAAAGAGGTACTCTATGAAATAAAAATCTTCACTGAGATGTTAGATATCTGGAGAACAAAAATCCGAAGAGCTGAATATTTTTATACAAGTATAAATATAAGGGGTGTATTAATCAAGGTTCATCAAAGAAACAGAATAGTGTGCACCTGCGCACACATGCACACACACAGTAAAAGATTTATTAGAAGGACTGCTGGCTCGTGTGATTATAGAAGCTGAGAAGTACAGACCCAGGAGAGCCAATGGTATAGTTTCGGTCCAAGGCCAAAGGCTAGGTAATAGTCTATCTTAATAAGAAAAGCATTTCTGTGTGTTCTGAAGACCATTCTGATCCGCTACCAAAAGCAACCAAAGCACCAACACTCTGTGCAAAAGAGTTAGTTCTTGGCATTGAGTGAGATTTTCCTAGTAGAAACAAAGAACATGCCAGAAACTGTTGACGTGAAAAAACTAACAGCACTATGCAGCAATACAGTTCCATGCCTGGCCAGCTTAAGAAGCCATAATCAGGACCACTGGATAGAAGTAGTGACAGCAGAAATCACAATCCATCTAAGATAATTTTGTTTTTCCTTTGTTGTAAACCTCTAAGCATTTATGTTCCCATTACCTTTATGCTGAAGGCAATGTTTTGACTTAACTTTTCACAGCATTTTTAAGCTTTTCGTTTCCTTTATCAAGGTTCTTCTCCCCACCCCATTTCACTTCATCTTATTACATGGCAACATAATACACCAAGTTACTAAAACTGAGAACCTAGGAACCAGCTTGATACTTCCCTTTCTCTCACTTTTCTCTTACAACCTACTAATAAGTCCTACTGTCTCCTCCTCCAAACTGTCTCCTCATCCATCCAACTTTTCTTCATCTTCATTAGGTCATTGAGCACCTCTCATCTCTAGAATAGGCTCCTAACAGGTTTCATGAATTCCACACTAGCAGCCCTACAACAGTTTTCCAAAGGCAGTCAGATTTTTTTCAAAATATGCAGTCAATCTTTTCTTCATCTCCACACTGCAGTGAAAATTAAATCCAAACTCTTTACTCAACTTATTAGTCTCAGTATAACCTGGCCACTGTTTTCCTCTCTGACACAATCTCCCACCCCTTTCTTCTCTCTCTCAACATGTTCCACATACAGTGGGCCCCTTTCTGCCTTTTCAAAATCCAAACTTAGGTCTGCCTCAGTGTTTTTACACTGGGTTTTTCTCTGCTAGCATTACTCTCTCCTCGGCTGGCTTAGATTCATTATTCAGGTCTCAGCTCAAATACCATCTACTGGTGAAGCATTCCTTGGTCTGTTAACTAAAGCAATTCCTTCCAAGATTCTTGCGAACATGTCATTCTTTGTCATTGTCTTCATAGCACTTGCCATTTACCTAATCTAATGTGTTTGTTTGCTTGATTGAAAAAGTCCACAAAAAAGTTGTACTCCATCTGTCTTGTTCATTCAAAAATTTAGAACCATGTCTAGAGCATTCAGCATGGAGCTGAAAATGTTTATGACGATATCTACAACCATCTATTTGTGTATCCTGCTCTTCATGTCCGTAGGACTTCTATAATGCTCTCTCATAATGCTCTCACATACCATATCTATCTGCACATCTCCCCAGACCTAGTGAAATCATTGCAAGATCAGAAACCTGTTTTTCCTCTTAGCACATAACAGAGGGATTTTGCACCTGTAAATTCAACTAAAGGCAACCAAAAATGAAGAATTTTCAAAAATTATAGCAGTACTGTTTTTTCAAAGATAGAACAACAGGGAAAAATAATGGAATCTGAAATGACTTTAAACAATGTTCTCTAAAAAATAAGAAGGGAAAAGAAGAGAAAAAAGGAGAGGGGAGGGGAGGGGAGGGGAGGGGAGAGGAATGGAAGGGAAGGGAAGGGAAGGGAAGGGAAGGGAAGAGAAGAGAAGAGAAGAGAAGAGAAGAGAAGGGAAAACAATGTCTCAATGTTGGCAATTTCCCCAAGAGATTCCATTGTTTTTGCTAAGGTTGACATAGATGTCCTGACTTTTTTGCATGGTCTATTATTATTTCTTCACACTTCCAACTTTTTTATTTCTTAAGATAGTGCCTTCTACTGTAGTTAACCTCCTACATCATAGAATTTGTTTCTAAGACAGAATAACGCACACATAAAATATCAGATTAGAAAAAAAAATTAACTTGTTCCTCAAACGCCAATACAAAAGGACTGAACTTTCAACTTCACAGGACTCTATTTCGACAACTTTCCTCTCCAGAAAATGTTGCTTCCATTGCCCTGACAAAACATAAAACTTTTTCATCCACATTCTACAGAAATAAAATTTCTCTTAATCCTTGAGTAAGAGCTTTGTTTTTGTTCTAGGTAGCCAACATACATTTGAAAATAAAATATATTTTATTTTCAGAGAACACAGTCTAAAACTATCTGAAAACACAAAACTCTAAGAAGAAAGCTTCAGGTAAAATGAGCATGACATTTCTCCTTCCTGGCAGACTCGTCACCTCAGGGAGTTTACCTGCTTATAAAATCTAGGAACTGGGCCAAACATTGTACTATAGTTTAATACCCTTCCCCTACAACACCTTCGAAAGCAAAATCATGAACCTTTGATCACTAAAATATTCATTTTCACCTATATGACATAGAAAATCAGTGCAAGTTGATCATTAAAAACTGTTAATTAATAAGCATCTACCCCCTCTTTAAAAAGGCTAATTTTATAACCTGCTATGCTTTTCTCATCAGGAACTTTTAGGACTCCAGTTTTCCCTACTCCTTCCCTTCCTACCTGTTCATCTAACTTGGGGAAATATTTTAAACTTTCTCAGTCTTGCTTTCTTTATCTTGAAATGCCTACAGGCCTTAGGTTTGCTGTTGGGACTAAATGAGAGTGTCTGTAGGAGGAGGTACCAAAGCACACTGATTAGGCAGGTCCTTGATGTGCATTCCTTTGGTCATATTCATTCCTTTCTCTATCAAACAGAACAGAGAATCAAAGTGGAAAATATATGAAAAGGACATTTTCAAAGGTAAAAAATGACAATGTTAAAAGAGTAGAGCAGTAAACTTAAAAACTTCCATTTCAGAGGCATTCAAACCTTTCTCAAGCCTTTCGTTCATGATTCTACCTAACCCCTTTCCTCGCCAGGTGAGTCAGCTTTCCCTACCAGCTCTTTCCTTCCTATTCCTTTCTAATCCTCCCTTTTTCACTCTTTCTAGCTTTGAAATCAGATCTAAACACTCAATAGAAACACACATATGCACATAACTTTACCAACAACAATAAATACAAATTTAAGATCCCCTATTCTAAGATATCTCCAATTTCTGAAATCCTGGCACTACAATCTCCATAGTTTTTACTTTATATGGTACCGAAATGTTTTGAGAAGCAGCTGCTAAGGTGAGGAGCAACTTCAGAGAGAATAATCAGCGTTGCATTACCCCAAAAGGCAACAGATTCTTTGTTCTGTAGCCAATTTTGTAATCATCACTTGCCTTCTCAGAGGAACCAAGACTGAAAAGAACATTGAAAGGTATGAGAAGGCAGTACAGCCTACAGTCTCTGGAAACTGCCTAAAGATTAAACATTACACTAACAATTCCAGCCTGTTGTCTGCACAGATCTTAATTCTATTAATAATGAAAGACCAGAGCTTAATAAGGACAGCACAAAATGAGTATACAGTATTGCTCTATTTCCATATAAATGAATATTCCCAAAGACAAAATACTCAGGAGTCACAGTATGTCTAAGCGTATCTAAAAATCTATTTTAAAATTTTAGCATATCATATACCAGAATAACGAGTGTTTATTTTGACTAAAATTAGTAACAAGAGTCAACAACTGCTCCTGGATAAGCAAATGGCAAATAATGATCAATTAGAGAAGAATTCAGTTTGAGAAAAATTTCTCAACTGAGTTTTCAGGTTCAAAGACAATCACACTATAAGCCTTCAACTAACAAACAAGGAAGTCGCCCCTCCTTTATTGAAACCTAAAGTTCCATATTACAATAGAAGACACTTTATAAAAGAGTCAAGAGAAAGGAATAACATTTATTCCACAGTCATCCTAAGGAAATCACATTCCCATCTACAAAATGGTTAAAAATTCAGGCTCTAAAGTCACCCTGGCTCTGACACTTCCCAGCCCAAGCCATCCACCTCTCCTCTACCATTTTACTGATGAAAATCAGTCCCAGAAAAGATAAGTGTCATAGATATAATAAAAGTACTGTTTGAGAGTATTGTTACAGGGATTGTAGAAATGGGAACTATCAGAGTAAAAACATTTTTTTTCACTTTTTTTTTTGGTTTAGGAAGTATTACCTAAACCAAAAACAAGTCTGCTTGTTTTTGAAAGCAGTGCCTGACTTAAAACGCATAAGACAAACAAAGGGGGTAAAGCAAAAGGGATTGAGTACATCGAATATGAGAGAAAAACGAGAAACTGAATATAGAGAAATAGAGAAAAGAGTCCAAATGAGAGGAGACAAAAATAGAAACAAGTGCTTACATTTTAAATGTAAAATTTGGAAGACAAGAGAAAAGAGAGAAGAACAGAGTGGTAGGTAAAGTGGGGTTACACGTACATTCTGTCTCCCCAAGTAGCTTCATAAACCATCCAAATAACAGATAAACTGAGGTCCCAGGAAATAAAAAAGCAAAAGATAATGCTATGATCACCTCAAATGTTGAGATTTTTGCTTCTGGTCTCAGATTATTAATCTTCTATAGTTCAATTATTTTATATAAATTTTTTTAAAAATCCAATACCGTTCCCATATTACTGTTCTCTAGGATATGCTATTTCAACTCCAATACTGCCAATCCAGCTGTTATTTAATTTAAAAAATAACAAAAAACAATAATTAAAAAAAAAACGCCAAAACACCAAACCTGGTCAGTTGTGAAAAAAAAACACCAAAACACCAAACCTGGTCAATTGTGAAATGCCATAGTCACCAGTGGTTAAGAAAGGAAGAGCATGCAAATACTTCTGACATACAATTAATTCAACTTCCTCTTAGCAAATATAATCACCCAAGGATATTCCTCAAATAATTCCTTTTAAATATAACCAGCAAAACTGCACGATGCAAGATACAAGCGACCTCTATCCCAGCAGTGCTCTTGTTGCCCTGGGTGCAACTAAGGATTGTACTTTGTTGTCATAAATGCTATCTTAAGGCTCAGTGAGCGAACATAAGCATTGAAAATGTAGAGTTTCGGTTCCCACACTAACTTTTTAAAGCCTCCCTCTGGAATGCACTGTAGAAGCTAAAATAGAAAATAGTTTCATCAAAACAAGTAACAGTGGAGAGTTCCCGTCGTGGCTCAGCGGTTAGCAAACCCGACTAGTATCCATAATAATGCAGGTTCGATCCCTGGCCTTGCACAGTGGGTTAAGGAACCAGCATTGCCATGAGTTGTGGTGTAGACCACAGATGTGGCTCAGATCCCAAGTCGCTGTGGCTGTGGCATAGGCTGGCTGCTGCAGCTCCAATTGGACTCCTAGCCTGGGAACTTCCATATGTCTCGGGTACAGCCTTAAAAGACAAAAAGACCAAAAAAAATAAATAAATAAGTTACAGTGGGAACTCACACCAACAACCAGGCACAGGTGTTTCCCAACCTCTCCACAGGGAGAATGTGGAGAACAAAACAGGGAACTTTCCATATATTCAAATTTTTCATTCAAAATTTTGATTCAATACAAAACCAAAATTCCCTGTTGAGTGTGTTGTATATTTATCCTGATCAGCATTCAATTTAAAAAACAGTGTGTTCCGGGGAAGAAAAAAATTGACAAGATGTTAAAACAGACAACTTATCTGGAGAGGGAATATTGGAACTAATTGTGATTGAAACACCAACCTCTCCACAGTATTTTTGGCCTAAAATTGCTTCCTGGGACACAGAAAAGTACAGAAATGTCCTTCTACATTTACAAATGAAGAAATGAGACAAATAAGTTCATGGATAAAATAACTGTAGCAACACCTGCTGAGTAAAGAAGTTCACACTGTTATCCACCTGGGGTTTCCAGGAAGGATGTAGAGCTCAGGACGTCCTTAGATTTAGGAAAGGTTCCAGGACTGGCACTAGTCTTACCACAGGGGCCCTGATTCTCCTCTTATAGGCCAGAAATGGCCTCAAGATCAAGCACCTTAAAGTAGTAATGTAAAGGGTGTTCTACCCCTCTTTCTAGTTGCCCAGGATCATATGCACAGTGAGACCCAAACGTTAAAATTACTACCCCAAATTCCTCCAATACAAAACAAGATAAAAAGTGTGATGGCAAAAAAATGTACCCGCTAAGGAGGTGAGCAAAGCAGAGATGCAGATGCCTGAGGAAACTAATTCTCAGACAAACTTAAGACATATGTTCAGATGACCTACAAGAAGGTTAAGATTTCTCCAGTGGCTAGAATTTCCTCCTAAAATAAGTCATTTTGTCTAAGTATACACTATTTCTTGGTTCTCTATCAAATCAGTAAAAATAGCTAAGAGTTCACTGGCCTGAACTGTCAGAGTAAACCCATATGGTTCATAACATAAACATGGCAACCAGATAGGGTTTCAAGACTTTCTTTGTTGATAAACATTTGTTCAAGCACCAGTTTCAGTACACCAGTCACATAAGGAATCCCCTCAGTCTAACTGACCCTGCAACTGGGAAAGCATTATTACTTTTACTTTGAAGACCTTCAAATATGCGAGAAGAAAGCATGGTCTGTGAGGTCCCTTTGGGCAGGAAACAGTTTAACAGTAAACCCCTGATTCAGTGTTACTCAAACGTGAACAAAATACTGATCTTTACAAAGAAAAACTTTCTCACAGACTTCAGCATTAACTTAAACTATGCACACGGAGTTCCCGTTGCGGCACAGCAGAAACAAATCCGACTACTATCCATCAGGATGTGGTTTGATCCCTGGCCTCGTGCAGTGGGTCAGGGAACAGGCATTGCTGTGAGCTGTTGTGTAGATCACAGGCACAGCTTGAATCCCTCGTTGCTGTCACTGTGGCATTTGCCAGCAGCTGTAACTCGAATTTGACCCCTAGCCTGGGAACTTTCATATGCCATGGGTGTGGCCCTAAAAAAGCAAAACCAAAAACAACAACAAAAAAAAAACACAAAAAACTATGCACAGATAAATCACTGAGTATTAACTTATTATGACAAAAGTTTTTCATGCTCTTATCCATACAAGCAAATGTAAAAATCAATAAATTTTACACTAATTTAACATAATAAATTATGTTTTGCAGCACCAAGATTGCAAATATTACATTAACACTGAAAGCATACATATTCTGCCATATAATTACATTTCACATTTGGATTTGATTCTTCTTTTGATCTTAATCATGATGAGACATCGTTTAAGTCAGTGTTCTTTGAGAGTGATTTTTAGCCACTGATTCACGCTTTCGTTGGGCCAATAAATTTAATAATGCATCCCAAAATGCAATAATAGGAAGTACTTAAAGCCATTTATAAAAATTTCTTTTCTGATTATTTACTATATTTATTGTTAATAAGCTTTTTGCAAGCGAACAGGAGCTGCACGATATATGGTAAAAAAAATAGTATGATATCAGCTAATATAAATGTCACAGTTTCCTATGTCTCTCATGCTTACAGCATATATTATCTGCCACATAGTAGCTAAATGTTCCCAACATTTTTCCATGTATGAACTATTGTTAAACCTTCATTTGTGCCCCAAAACGTGATGCAATCTGTACTTTCCCTTATGTAGATATCAAATCAACGCAAATGCCTGAATTATTCTTAATCATCCACATCATCTTAAATGTGTATAGTATTAATTTTAGATTCATAAAAATACAACTTTTCAAACTTCCACAGATCTCAGAGAATGCCTATAGATTACAGTTTGAGACGCACTGCCCTAGCTCGCTTAATAATAAACTCAGCCTCAAGGAAGGTTTATCATTACAACACAGATAACTATAGAGTGAGGCAACGAGTAGAAAAGGCACACAAGAACAAAACTGTATATGCCTAAATACATTTTCTTGGAGGAAAATGCATATTTTAACTTTTCTGAGGAAAAATATTTTTTAAAAAGGTACTAAGAGGGATTCACACCCTTTAAATAAAAGTCACTACTTTATGTTCTATTATTTCCTTTTTGCCCCCACTTTTGAATTTTTTTTTTTTTTTTAAGGCTGCATGTGCAGCATATGGAAGTTTCCAGGCCAGGGGTTGAAATGAAGCTGCAGCTGAGGCCTGTGCCACAGCCACAGCAACACAGGACCCAGTCACTTCCGTGACCTGTGCCACAGCCTGCGGCAAAGCCAGATCACTAAACCGAGTGAGGCCAGGGATCAAACCAGCAATCTCACAGAAACTACATCGGATTCTTAACCCTCTGAACCACAATGGGAACTCCTAGAATTTAATACTAGGAAAGGCTTTGCCTCCCCTGAAAGTAGTAAAAACTAAATAACTAATTACGTATTTCCTTTTCAAGTTGGTTACAGGAAGCTTGCATCTAATTTGAGGTTCGACTGGAACAGCTACATACGTCTTAGTGGCTGGGAAACTTAGGTTTTTCGGCTGTGAACTTGATTTTATAAACATATTTCCATTTTTACCTGGCAGGACTCTTCCCTCCTTATTTATCTTTGTCATTTGGTTAACTATCTTAGAGGTAAGTCACCTCTAATTATCTATGTAACAATGAAAGTACATAAATTAAATAACGAAGGATTAGTAAATGAAGACAGTCCTGACTTGTTGCTAAGATCAAGTTTTCCGTACACTTTGCGGAAAGCCAATTCTACATAACACTGTGAAATGTAAAAGATAGTCGTGATTGCCTGCTAAGCTAAATCTAGGAAAAAGTAAAACCATCTACTGGTTATTTATCTCAATATTGAAAACTGTGAGTTCCCATCGTGGCTCAGCGGTTAATAAACCTGACTAGTCTCCATGAGGACACCAGTTTGATCCCTGGCCTCGCTCAGTGGGTTAAGGATCTGGCGTTGCTGTGAGCTGTGTAGGTGGCAGGTACGGCTCGGTCCCACGTTGCTGTGGCTGTGGTGTAGGCCAACAGCTACAGCTCCGATTCAGCCTCTAGCCTGGGAACCTCCATATGCTGCAGGTGCGGCCCCAAAAAGACAAAAAAAAAAAGAGTAAATAGAAAGTAAAGTAAAATAAAAAAAATAAAAATTGAACACAGTTAAGTCAAGAAAAAAAAAAATGCCCATCATGTAGTATCTCTCTGTTCCAACACATCATAGCAGGCTGTAGAACAGAGTAGTATATATTGCACAAAAATGTTATAAATTATAAATGGATCTCCACTTTAAGAATAAAGCACAAAATCCAAATTGAGAACAAAATTTCAATAGCAGAACCACAGGAAAAAAAATTGTTAAAAATTCAAAGTAGACCGAAAAATCACCTTTTTATTTTAACAGATTCATTCTAACACATTTTCAAAGAAGAAATCTCTTGATTAGAAGAAATCTTGCTTATTGTGAAAAAACAGAGCTACCAAAACTTTCACCAATCATTATTGTCACTGGTAAAAATTCATAAATTTTCCTTTTAAAATCAAAAATGCAAGAAAGAAGTCTCCTATCTTCCCATACAACATTGTTTTGGATATCTGAACAATAGAGTAAGACAGATGACATAAATATCTATATGAAACATTTTTTAAATCAATAATGAAATTATTAATGAAAGTAACTCAAGGTTTTCTAACATTTAAAGAATAAAAATAAAAGAAATAGAAGATGACCTGATTTACATCTAAAAGATTATTCAAATAGGATTTCTTTTTGGTAAGGTAAAACTTATATACAAATTATAACACTATTAAACACTATTAAATAAAAGTCCAGCTATTAAATGCTTTATCAAAAAACAGCTCATAAAGCATGTGACAGAGTTAGTTGCATTTTTAGCTTCTTAACCGAATATACAAGGATAAAGTTCTTATTTCTCCCAAGTCCAGCTGAAATAAATAGGACAGTTCTTAAGCTAAGAAACATCTGCAATGTTGTCTATTTTTCTAAGCATACAGTTAAGTGAATGAACTCTTGAGTCGGATCAAACCTGGTTCAAACCCTGGCTCTATCACTTAGAACTTAAGTGATTTTCACAACTTGCTTCCACTTTTAGAGAACTGGGCCCCTTATCAGCAAAAGAGAGATAACATCACCCGCTTTATAGAAATTTGGAGAGGCATAAATGGAATATACTTATCCCTCTAAATGTTTCAGTGCTATATAGAAAAAACACCAATAACAAATTTCTACACTTTGTTTTCTTATGTCATAATATTTCAGCACTTCTCACCCTCCCCCCCACCAAAAAGCCCAACTCCCTCACATGGATTCTTTACTGTGAACAAGTCAGCACTGAATCCTAATCAACCGCACACAGGGTGAATATGCCTCTTACACCATCCCCTCTGCTTCCACTGATGCTTCTCCTTCTCTCAGAAACTGGTATGGGAGTCTGGGGTTAACAGTTGTAGACTATTGCCTTTGGGATGGAAAAGCAAGGAGATCCTTCTGTATGGCACCAGGAACTATATCTAATCACTTGTGACGAATCTATATATGTATGTGTAACCGGGTCACCATGCTGTGCAGCTGGAAAATTGACAGAAATCTGTAAACTATGGAAAAATTAAAAAAAAAAAAGAAAGAAACCTTCCCATCACCACTCAGCCAAAGAAATCACACTCATCTTTCAAAAAAACCAACTCAAGTGACATCACGGTCCTTTATCCTGAATTTGCTAACAATTGGAGATCTTATTTTATTTTACCAAAATAAAACAAATAGTGATACACCACAAGATAGGACATATGCAATCAGGCTCAACAAAATGAATCAGTCTGTTTATTATCAGTCTTTCTTCCACTCTCTCCAATAACCCCTTCATTTCTAAGGAGAACTTATATTTGTATTCCTCAGCTTTCGCCATACCCCTGTGGACAGGGAGAATAAAAGGGGAAATTTTTTAATTAATCTAGAGAAACTAGACTAAATTATATAATTAAGGGCAAGAAGCAATCTGGGGGACAGAAAAAAATTATCCTGAGTATAGAAGAACAGGGGTGAAAGGTAGGTCTCTAAATATAAAGCTAATAGGAAGATTACTTCTTGCAGAAATGAATCCGACTAGAAACCATGAGGTTGTGGGTTCGATCCCTAGTCTCACTCAGTGGGTTGGGGATCCAGGGTTGCCGTGAGCTGTGGTGTAGGTCGCAGACACCGCTCAGATCCCACATTTCTGTGGCTGTGGCGTAGGCCGGCATCTACAACTCCGATTCCTCCCCTAGCCTGGGAATTTCCATATGGTGCGGGTGCAGCCCTAAAAAGAAAGAAAGAAAGAAAGAAAGAAAGAAAGAAAGAAAGAAAGAAAGAAAGAAAGAAAGAAAGAAAGAAAGAAAGAAAGAAAGAGAGAGAGAGAGAGAGGGAGGGAGGGAGGGAGGGAGGGAGGGAGGGAGGGAGGAAGGAAGGAAGGAAGGAGGAAGGAAGGAAAAAGGATTATTTCTTTTGCAGAGATGCACAAACTTAGAGCAACCATAAAGTGATGTGGAACTTTGAGGAGCCACAGAAAGAGGTTTTTTAAAGCAATATTTCCACTTATCATGATATACATCATACACAAACACAAATACATTGATACATACATACACACATAAATCTGCAGGAGTCTTCACTCAATGCATGCATGCTGTTTTAAATACTTTTTGATACTGAATATGTGCTTCTCTTTGATGTGACACCAAAGGGAATTGAGCCTTTAGGTATGGACAAGAAGATGCATTTTTGTTCCCATTATGTACATGAAACACTTAACTTTGAGACTGGCACAAAGGAAGAAGTATCAAGTGAATGACAGCTGCTTTCATCCTGTTGTCTATTCTTTAATTATTCTCTGTGTGTCCGCCATCTCCTCAAGAAGACAAGTGATCTTGCTGATGACAATACCCTATACTGCTTCAAGCCACAGCATCCAGCATTGTACTAAAGAAGGGGTCGGGAATCAATAAGTATCGGCTAATTGAATCACTGACATTTGAGAAAATCCCAACATCTGAGACACAAATAATTAAGTTATGATGTGAAGCTCAGCTTCAGGAGACACAAGAATCTTTTCCAATTTATTTCTCCTCCAACACTATCTAGGATTCCTCTTCAGTGCATAACTCAGATTGGAGAGATAATATATGTGCTAATCACCATGCAAGGGAAAAATACACTACCTGCATTTGTATCCCTTCTCACTGATACATCTTGTTACCATGAAGGTGTTTAAAACAATCTTGCCTGTTATACCAAATGCTCTGAGATAATGAATCTATAATGTATAAGCTTTATTTCCATTAGAATTATCTATATCTAATCCTCAAAATAGAAGCATTCAATTTTAACTACAAAGGAAAGTGGTTAGCGTTCTTTTTTTAATACCTACTGTACCTACTTTTTTAAATTACATTTTAAAAGGATATATATCTCAGGCGATAAATGTCCTTTTTATCTACTTTCACCTCTTCAGTGAAAACCAGAAAAGAATGTACTTTCACCTTAGTATCACCTGCTGTCTCAAAAATATTCTGATGAATAATAATTAGAAGGAGGAAAGAAAAGGAGATACAAGGATACTGCATTGCTGATGCCTCCTGTTAGCTCTAAGTGCCTGTAATCTCACAAAATTCTGAGTTTTGGAGACCTTAGAGATCATTTCATTTTGCCATATGTTTTACACATTAAAAACCTGAAAAACACTGAATTTAAGTAACATATCTAAATGGTAAAGATTTTAAACAAAGGAAGGAAAGGAAAACAGAAAAATGCACATTGAGGAGTCCTTTATTTTTGCCTGACAGTGAGTAATCTGTCATTAAGAAAGTTGGAGGTTTTAGCCAATTTTATGATACACTCTATAGCATAATAAAACCTCTATTAATTTCCTGAGCATAATGATTTTATTAATAGATAGCCTGCTGTAAAGTCCCAATCCAAAATGGGACTGTAAAGTCCCATTTCATAAATAGTATGAAATGGGATTGTTTGTCTTTTCAGTTGCCTGACAAATTAATCCAGTGCAGATTCTAGTTCTCTCAATAAAGAGACAGACCATAGGGAAATAAAAGACATTTATAAAGCCTAAACTTGTTCCCAACAACATGGATGGGGTCAGAACAACTCACTTTAATACACATTAATATGTGATCTTGAGCACGTTATTTCTCCGTTCTAAAACGCAGGTCCTTTACCTACCAAACAGAGATTAACACAGCCTGTCTCATTGGACTAACATGAAGAATATATGGGGAAGTTTCAGCCAAGCACTCAGTGTGAGGCTTGGCAAACAATAAGTCTATGACAATTGAGAGTCCCATGCTCGTTATCCCTGTAACAAAAGGAAAGGAATTTTTTAACATATTAATTTACATGTATCAAAAGTCTGACCTTAAGTGATAATACTTTTGACTCGAAAGCACATTAAACACTAAATGAAGATAACAAATGACTATTACAATGTTATCTCACTAGAAACAATAAAATAGGAGTTCCCTGGTGGCCTAGAAGGTTAAGGATACAGTGTTGTCACTGCTGTGGCACAGGTTTGATCCCTGGCGCAGGAACTTCTGCATGCCGAGAGTGTAGGAAAGAAAGAAAGTAAGGGAGGGAGGGAAAGAAGTAAGGAAGACATAAATTACTGTTTTAATCTTTGATCTGTGACTATGAAAGAAATCTTAGTCATTCACCAGCAAACTTTGTGGGACAGGGGGAGCAATGGAAAGAAGAGGTGAGAAATGGGATCGCTGAAAGCATGGTAGCATTGTCCAGTGACTCGGAAGTCTGCCTTGTCTCCTTGAGACAATGAGAATATCATCAAACGACCGCTTATACCTTCTCCCTTTTCAAAATGATACCACAAAAATGCTGCCAATTCAGTCAACTGAAAGACAGACTAAAGTCATTGCAGAGCCAATACCTACCACTGGAGGTTTGTGGTTTTGGTTTTTGGCTGGTTTTTTTTTTTTTTTTTTTTTTTTTGCTTTTTAGGGCTGAACCAGCAGCATATGGAAGTTCCCAGACTAGGGGTCTAATCGGAGCTAGAGCTGCCAGCCACAGCCACAGCAACATCAGATCTGAGCCGCATTCACAACCTACACCACAGCTCAGGGCAACGCCGGATCCTTAACCCACTGAGCGAGGCCAAGGATCAAACCCACAACCTCATGGTTCCTAGTCAGATTCGTTTTCGCTACACTACAATGGGAACTCCCACTGGAGGTATCTTTAAACTTGTAGAAACTAAAGTAAATCTGTAGTGAGAAATGTCAATATAATATATTGAGATTAGTTTTCATTTGTTTGCTTATACGTTTTAAGAAGCACAAGAGTCCTATCAGAGGCCTTTAAGTTTTTCATTTAATCTTTAATCTATATATAAGTACATATGTGAGATGGAGGACACAACAAGTGCACTCAATGGTAAAGCAATCTCAGACCTCATATACAGAGTGACTGCTCTTATTCTCAGACAAAATACAGTTAAATATATGCACACAAATTCAGCTAGGGAGTTCCATTCTCTGGAAATAAACCTTTTAAAGAATCTAAAAGTTTCCTATTTTTAACTGAAGTTTCCTACTCAATTACAATCTCTACATTATAATCGAAATTTAAAAATGCAACCCAGCATCAAAACATAATATTCATTAGCTGTTTTCATTTTTGCTCAAAAAATTGATTCCAAATTCCTGTAATTTTGCTTTGTTAGAAATACAGTACCCACAGGAAATTGATTATTTCAATAATCCAAACATTAATCCAAAAAATACGAAGACATGCCTCAATATAGGTCATCTAATGCAGATTTCACAGAAACACATATGCTTTGATAAAAAGTTGTGACAAATAATAATATTCAGGAGTTCCCGTCGTGGCTCAGTGGTTAATGAATCTGACTAAGAACCATGAGGTTGTGGGTTTGATCCCTGGCCTTGCTCAGTGGGTTAAGGATCTGGCGTTGCCGTGAGCTGTGGTGCAGGTTGCAGACACGGCTCGGATCCTGCGTTGCTGTGGCTGTGGTGTAGGCCGGCAGCTACAGCTCCTGTTAGACCCCTAGCCTGGGAACCTCCACATGCCACGGGTGCGGCACTAGATAAAGCAAAAAATAATAATAATAATAATAATAATATTCAAAAGTCATCATAGCATTAGTATGAAAATATGAAATTAAGCTATATTATTCCCCAATATATATTCATTTACATAATTTGAAGCTAAAACTTTTAATTAACTCATTATATGGTAGATTATATTAACAAGTCTGATTAAAGAAAGACTCGAGTAGTAAAACTATGCCAAAAATGAATTATTTCAGTGAAATGTGGAAGACTTCTAGATAAAGTTTTAATTCCAAACCTACCATCTCTAGGTCAATAAAAAGTTTCTTAATGTTTGCAAATAAAATGGTTTTTCAATATACTGAAACTTTTCCTAGCAATACCAATAACAAAAGCTTTCCCCAAATCTTTAAAATATGATCACAGTTAAGACCTATATTCATTGCATTTTATTTGTAGTGAGTTTTAAAGCCAAAACAATTTACAAAAACTTTCTATGAGAATTACAATCCAAATGTCTTTGTAAATTGAAATGTTTCAATTTATTTTAACAAAAATATATAATTAACTTTTATTTTTCTCACTTGCCTTATTAGAAGTTTTACCAGAAACATAATCCCAGCAGTCAAATTGAAGAGAATTACTTTTCAGTCAGTTATTAAGTATTTTTAGCTATGTCTTTAATAAGTCATGTATGAAAACTTGGAAGGTCTATAATTTGTTTAACTTCTAAATTGGAGGTGGAACAAATCAAACATCCTGTTGAGCACTGATAAGAAAAATAATCACTAATTTGGCTACCGATGAATAAAAATATGTGGCACCATAGCATAGGAATGACTGTGTCCTTATTAAGTAAGAAAGCACATGAAAACCAAACTGTCTAAGACTGCTAGTAATTGCTATGGGCTTTTGCAAACAGAAATTTCCACACCATACCCACCCTCCCTTGTACTACACACGAAGGCAATTACAGGTAAAGAAAGAAACGAAGGTAAATGAGAAATCATGAAAAGAAATATGAATAAGAAAAAATTCTTAGGAGCAGCTCAAAAAACTCGAGTGAAATCCAGAAAAAGGGGAAAAAAAAAGTCTGTCAAGGGCAATGGGAAGTACTACAGCAAACCTAAAAACATGTGATATTACTATTCCTCACACCTTCAGTCTCTTTTATTTATTCGAATGTAAGCAAAAAACAAAAATCACAAATAAATTTGCCCATGAATATTCCCCAGTGGATTTTTTTTTCAAGAACTAAATCCCTGAGGTCGTGGATTATGATTGAATGTACAATTACAAATGACTGAGAGATTTTATCAACAGGAAAAGACAGAAATTCACTCTAGCTTTATGCTGTCATGATCTTTGCCTTCTTATCTTTTTATTGTATCAAACATGAACAAATGAATAAATGAAACGTGCGGTGAGAGGCCCACTGAGACAATTTAGGTAAAGAGCTTCTGCTGTTTTACTGCCTTAGTTAACAACAAATAAGTATACCTTCAGAAGGTGATTCTGCTAAGAGGGAAAGATAACACAAGCACATTCACACTACTCACCAAAAATCAGTGGACCTCACAGGCTTTGTTTGTAAAATACATGCAGAATTTTGATGAAAAGAAGTGCTATGAAAACACATGGTTGTTACATTCTGCCTGTTTTGTTTCACTTGAGTAATAAGGAAATTACACATTTGAAATCTACTTGAGTATTGGGGTATGGGCTAGGTTTCTAACAGTAGAAACTCAGTAATGATGGTAGAGAGAAAAGGCCAAGACAGGAGTTCCTGTGGCGGCTCAGCAGAAACATTTATGACCAGCATTCATGCGAATTCAGGTTCAATCTCTGGCCTTGCTCAGAGGGTTAAGTATCCAATGTTGTGGTGAGCTGTGGTGTAGGTTGCGGATGCGGCTCGGATCCCACATTGCTGTGGCGTAGGCTGGAGGCTGCAGCTACAGCTCTGATTCAACTCCTACCTTGGGAACCTCCACATGCCTCGGGTGCAGCCCTTAAAAAAGAGTAAAAAAAAAAAAAAGGAATGGTCCAGGATGATCACTTAACGTCTTCCTGAAAATGAGAACATAGGGTGAAATGGGGCACTATAAATAATTATACCCAGGTAACCAGTGTAAACCAGAACTGTCCCAGGAAAATCAGGACATGTGGGCAATCCACCCACCAGTTTTAGAACATGAAGCAGCACTTTCCTTGTGGCCAGTATCAAGAGAAAACCACGTACCAAGTCCACGCAGTTAGGCCTATCCATGCATACATTTGATGGAGATGGCAGAAAGAAAGAACTCAAAACTCCAGGTAGCAGGAGAGGAGCCAGAAATCACAGGCCAGAATGAGTAGCTGGATGAACAAAAACACTAAATTTTAATCGGATGCTTACGGACTAGCTCTCAGTCAAGGAAGAAGGTTCTGCAGGTACCACAATCAAGGCCAGCTATAAAAATGTCCTTAAACTTCAAAGGCTTCAATCTGTTGCAAAAAACAAGCCAGGAGAGCAAAGGTGGAGGATGGACAGGATGCTAACTTTGATAAAACTTAAGGACATGTAGGCTTATGAACAGTACCAAAATGCCCTTAAAGAAAAACAGGACACAGGGTAAGGATGAGAACCCAGAGAAGTGCTCACTGATTGAATTAACACTGATAAAATCCATTAATGTGGATTCTAGATCAAGGTTTTCAGAGAGCTGAAAGGTGTGCAATCTGTTCACAGAAAGGTTTTGTGTGGCCCCCAAAGTTTCATATAAACATTTAAGTCAATTAAAAAGAAGAACTAATATAAACATCAAGGTTTCTAACTTCTTTGGAATAACTGAAAGTAAAAGAAGCACTGGGCTTCTATTATTAAATCTAAAAGACACTCAAAATATGACTCATTCAATCTTGAAGTTGTAATTTCTACCAGATCCTATGAGATGAAGTCCAAGGGTCTGAAGAGTGAGGAATTTGAACAAGAGTAAGGAATCTCAGCACACCAAAGAGGAGCTCTTATTATGGCTCAGTGACTTAAAAACCTGACATAGTGTCTGTGAGGATGTGGGTTCGAACCCTGGTCTACCTCAATGGGTTTAGGATCCGGGGTTGCCACAAGCTTCAGCGTAGGTCATGGATATGGCTCGGATCCAGTGTTGCTGTGGTTGTGGTGCAGGCTGGCAAGTGCAACTCCAAATTGACCCCTAGCCCAGGAACTTCAAAATGTTGCAGGTGCGGCCCTAAAAAGGAAAAAAAAAAAAAAAAACACCACCAAGGAAATAAAAAGTAGCATCATCAGGCCAAAATGAGTGGTGACTTGATGTAAATATAGACAAAAATATCTACAAATCCAAAAACAATAGCAGTCTTACTTTATGGGAATTGGTATGTTTTATATATACCACTGAAAAAAATTTAGTGCAAATTTAAACACTATATGTTCAGACAGGTAGACTAGACATAAATCATCACTATAATCCCTTAAAGATCTGAAAGAAAATTTGATAGATAACCATAAAGCACGTGGGGACTTAAACTTCAAAAATAAGAAATCTCTCTGAGGACAAATCATCAGCTTCTCACCTAATTTTCACCACTCAAATTGATTAAATGCATGTTCTCAATACTTTGTTTTCTCACCTAGTTCTTACTAAAAATGTATGCCAGTGTTTAAAACTTCCTTTCTCTAAATTAGAATTTACCAACCTGAATTTCCAAGATCCTTGAGGTAAGGATTTTCAAACATTGTCTCCATAAATCATGCAATAAAATCATGCAAAACAAGTCAAACTAAAATGCCATGGTTGAAAGGGTAAGGGCCCTCCTGTCATGTCCTCCATCCTACAAGGGACACTGTCTTCAAGGTTTAAAGAGATGCAGTTAAAATCTGATCAGAAGTAGGAAGGAGAATTGGGTTGTACTCTGTAATCTGGACCATCCACCCCAATTTTAAGCAGAGTAGCTCAGCTTTAACCAGTTTTATCTTTTGATATTGGGTCTTTAGGCTAGTATATACTCATTTGAACCATTACACAAATAAAAATCACCTACTACACACAAATACCAAAACACAAACACTGAAACATCTATCTTTGAATGTGAAACACTTCTCTAGAGTGGTAAATTTTTTAAGTTGTTTTGTCCCACATTCCTTTTCCATATTGCAGTCAAAAGGAGCTCTGTGAATTTTCAGATTAAATTGGATTTCTACCATAACCCTAGTATAAGGATCATGCATTTTATTTATTTTACTTATTTTATTTTGTTTTATTTTATTTTGCTTTTTAGGGCCACACCTGCGGAATATGGAGGTTCCCAGGCTAAGGGTCTAATCAGAGCTGTAGCTGCTGGCCTACACCACAGCCACAGCAATGCAGGATCCAAGCTGCGACTGCAATCTACACCAGAGCTCCCAGCAACGTCAGATCGTTAACCCACTGAGCAAGGCCAGAGATCGAACCTACAACCTCATGGTTCCTAGTTGGATTCGTTTCTGCTGCCTCACGATGCGAACTCCAGGACCATGCTTTTTAACACAGATTGCAATATCTTTATGACTCTGTCTCCTCCTATTCTTGTAGCTTCTCTGCAGTGGTTCTTATACCACGCTTCACCCACACTGAGATTCTTTTATTTTCTCTTAAGTGCCATCCCTCTCAAACCTACAGGTCTTTGCATATGAAGTTCCCTCTGCCCAGAAGGTGGCCTCTCCACCTGTCTCTGCTTGGCTGGCTCCTGTTCATGTACAGATACCAAGAGAGGCCTCACATTCTCAAAAGCTGTGAGCTTCCACAGCAGCCTGTATATCGCCCCCAACCAACAAAGCACACATCTATGTATAATGGCCTCACGCTGCTCAGCAGCACGGGACTGTACAAATGAGTATGCAAGCTAAACATGTGCAAATACATTTTACAGATTTAAGGAAATGTATGACTATTTAAATGTTCTTTAAAATTTTTGTCAAAACTCCGAAAAATTCTATTTTCAGTCATCAATTTATAGGGAAATGAAAAAAGTGAAACTAATTATTATTTGGTACACTCAAATGTAAAACATTAAAGGAGTTCCCACTGTGGTACAACCAGATCAGTGGCGTCTGTGCAATACCATGACACAGGCTCAATCCCTGTCCGGCACAGTGGCTTAAGGATCTGGCATTACCATAGGTCACAACTGCAGTTGAGATCTGATCCCTGGCCCAGGAACTCCAAATGGGGATATGTGTGTGGGGGGGGGTGGTAAAAAAGGAAAAGGAAAAAACCTTTAAAATGTTGAGAAAGCTTATTAATATAAAAGAAATTGAAAACTCAATACTTATGAAACAAACAATCCAATTAAAAAATGAGCTGACACCTCACTTAAGACATTTTAGAAATGGCAAATATACACAGGAAAAGATATTCAGTGTTACAAACCATTAGAGAAATGCAAATTAAAACCACAAGGAGATCCCTAAACAATCAGGATGGATAAAATTAAAAAATTGTCCTAACTCAAAATGCTGGAGAGAATGTCTGAGAAAAAGGACCACCACTACACTGCCAGTGCGAGTGTGAAATAGTTCAGACACTTTGTAAAACAGACTGCCAATTTTTTATAAAACTAAATACGAATCTATCATACTATACAGCAACTGCACTCTTGAGCATTTTTCAAAAAACATAAATTTATATTCACACAAAAAGATATAGAAAAGTGTTTGTAGCAGCTCTATTTGTCAAATTAGCCAAAAGGCAAACAACAAAAATGTCCTACAGTGAGAGAATGGTTAAAGCAAGAGTGGTACATAGATACCGTGGAATTGCTATGCAGCCATAAAAGAAACTATAGACATAGTCAGTAACTTGCATGGATCTCAAGGGAATTACATAGACTGGGAAGGTCGACCACAAAGTAGTGCATGCTGCACACACACACACACACATGCATATTCCCTTCATTATAATATTCTAGAAATGACCAAATTACTGAGAAGGACTGAGAAGGAGAAATGACTAGTGGTTCCCAGTGGGTAGAGATGAAGGTGCAGGGAGAGGTGGATGTGTCCATAAAAGGGTGGCCTGGGGATCCTTGTGGTGACGGAACTGTTTAATATCTTGACCATGATAGTGGTTGCATGAATGAATATACACAAGCGAAAAATTGCACAGAACTTCATATGCACCAGACATGCACTGCACACACAAAATCGCACATGCACACATAAACACGCGCACACACACACACAGTTCCTGCAAAAATGGTGAACTCTGAATAAGGTCAGGTTGTATCAATATCATTTTCCAGCTTGTACTGTACTACAGTTAAGCAAAATGCAAGAGGGTATTATTGGGGTAAAATGGGTGAAGGGTATAGGAGAGCTCTATTATTTCTTAAAATTGCACATAAGTCCACAATTATCTCAAAAATAAAAATTAAGTTAAAAAACTATCAAAAGTACTTTGAATACTGCTTGCCTTCTTCTTTCTTCATAAATCTTATATATGGAGCTAGCATGTATTTTATGTCTCCATAAACTTTCGTATTCCTATCTCAATGTGGATTGGCTTCCAATATTTTATCCTTTACACTTTCAATGCCATGAAATAACTCCAAGAAGACTTTAATCTGAGTATGTTGCCAGTGTCACGTCTGGGACATCTTTTCTTTTATTGCCACAACACTTTCCTCATTTATGATGGTATGTTTTCCTCATTTATGATGGTATGGTCCCCTTCAATAAGTTTCTCTGGCCACATACATCTAGTCTTCTGAGGAGCTAAAGTGTCAACAGTTCCTTCTATTAACTCCATTTAGATTTGATTCAAATTTTATCCAACATTATCACTTTTTCTTTCTTTGCTGCATTTTCATTTTTGTCAACCAATTTCCTCTTTAAATCATTCATTTTTATAAAATGTCATGGAGGATGACCACAGGGAAACAAGGAGGCAACACAACTACACGCTTGCTATCTGCTTAAACTGAAGACAGATGAGCAGGGACCACTTACCGACAGACTTTAAAAGAAGTGACGTGATTTGTCATTGATCATGATGCAGATGTGTTATTTACATAGTGATTTTTGTGGTCTGAACACCTAGCAGTAAGATTTGTGTTTTATACAATTATTCAGTTAATAACCCAGAATAACTGAAATTTGAACCTTGTTGCCTGGGGACTGGTAAACACCAGTACTAGCAAAGACTGCTTGAAATTGTTCCATATACCAACTGGAATACGATCCCATACTTTCCTAGGCATTCTTGCCAAAAAAAATCCTTCATCATATCATTTATTTCCTCCTTATGTAGATATCAAAAGAGGCCTTGATGAATGTTCCCAATGAATGTGAACTTCCATAACTAAAATGAAAACATAAATCAAGAAAAAAAACCACCTAACATTCATACTGGTATTAAAGACAATGTTAATACTGAACTCTACTGAAAGAACACTATCCAAATTATGGAATTTAAAATCATGACATGACTATCTGCTGTTACTAAATTAAGAAACAAAAGACCATCCAGAAATAACGTATACATGGTTTGGTGGGTTTGGGTTTTGTTTTGTTTTGTCTTATTTTAATTTTACTTTTCTTTACCCAGCAATTTCCATGCTAAAATGCTGGTTTTCACTTCTTGAACAGACACCCACTGACATTCGGATAAGCCATCTCAAAAGTGTGCTGCAGGGTGGCAAAAGAATCTTATTCCAGGATGTAAAAGCTGCTAAAAATGTCCACTTAATTACTATGCTCATTGATTAAATCCAGAAATGGTGTTTCAATTTCTTAGAAGGGAACTGCATCCTCAAAATAAAAAGACTCATCTTGTATTCCTGTTAACTTTGCAGTTAATTTCCAAGTACTTCATATTCAGAATGATCTGTATTATTTCATAACATTTGCTATATACATTTTACAAAGAGAAATACATATTACTTATAAAAAATATGAAAAATGCAAAGAGCTAAAATTAAAAGCATTCACAGCCATACCACTCAGATATAATCACTGTTTATTTACGTTGTAACATATTTGTTTTTTCTATATATGGAAATGATTTTCCACAAAACAAAATTAGATTCCTAGGATACTCATTCTTATAAAGTGTATTTCTTTACATAATATATTCTGAATGCATTATGGTTTTTATTCAATTTTCTTTTACTACCTAACACAGGAATCAATATAAACAGGAATAAGAATGGCTAACTTCATTAGAAAGAGTAGGGCAATGTGCTAAGTATTTTATAAATTTTAGCTTGTTCAATTCATACAACAGTGTGAAGGTACTATTATTCTTCCTGTTTCATATGAAATGTGGCTCCTAGACAGTTTAAACTAGCTTAAGATCACAGCTGATGGATGGTGAAACTCAGATGCAAGCCCAGACCATTTTCATCTGCCCTGCCCTTTAATCACATGCTTTCAGTCTCTGAAGGTCAGCCCTTACCCATTCAAGGTCATTCTGAATTAACTAAGTGCAAATTATAGCATGTTTTAAAATAAATATAGCTATTTCATTGACAAATATTTAATAGAAATTAAGCATGGTAGACATTTTAATGAATTTAACACTTTACTGGAGGCTTAAGATTATTCCTACAGAAATGAAAAACTATTTTTTCCTTATGCTAACAGCTAACTCTAAAATTCTTAAAGGTATACTGACCTCATTATTATAAACTTTTTTTGTTTCTTCTTTTTGGCTGAATCCTCAGCATGGGAAAGTTTCCAGGCCAGGAACCCAACCCATGCCATAGTGATAATGATGGATCATCAATCCACTGAGCCACCAGAGAACTCCTGTAAACTGTTTCAACATTCTCACTTCAGCAGCATTTCTCATCTGAATATTATGTTGTGAAGATGAGTTTTTCTATACCTACACACAGAACAACTGAGTTCTAAATCACCCTGTGTCCAAAAGTGGAAACATAGAGCCTAAAGTTGCTAAGCAAACCATAAGATTATAGAAAAGTACATTTCTATCCATGATGCCCAAATTATTTGAAATTTAAAATAGCAGAATTGAAATATTTAAAATTTGATGTTGTCAGTCCTGTACTTTTTCCTTCCATTTTACCCAGGGAAAGGCTGTTAAATGCCTTTAACAAAGCACAGTCCACACCCATTTACAGAGGGCGGAGTGTGTGGCACAGCCTCTCTTTACCAATAATAATGTGTGTGTGTGCCTATGTATTATATTATAAAATTCTACAAACTGGAGAGGAAAGAAAAGGTTTTAAGTAAATTTTTAACAAAACTATTTTCACTAAAGTTCCCAATTTTTCTACACATAAACAATTTTTCTGCTAGAATTTCACAATTTGTGATTGCTGCTAAATGCATATTTTCCCATCATTCTCAAAACATCCGCTCTGAAGTTCTTAAAAATCGGTGAGCAAACTAAAAGCCAAGGCAAATAGCTTTGTGCCCAAATAGAGAACCCTCTATGCCACAGGTGTTACTCATCCAGTTCAAGGCAAAGACTTCTCTCAGGGTCAAGACCTCACTCTCTTCCCAATCCTCTCCTCCAACGTTTATACCAGTTCTCTCCTGTCTCTTCAATCTACCCCTCTTGACAGATCAGCCCCTGTGTATAACCTCTTCTGTCTTCACAATAGCAGCTCCTCATTTCGGTCTAGATTCTATCTCCTATCTTTCTCCCTACTCTGTCCAAACTTACTGAAGGCATAACCAATGAGGTTCCTCACTTGCACAGCAAGCTCACTTCACTGCAACCTTGCTCTTGTCCTCTTCTGTGGGTGAAACATGTTCCACTAAGGTCACCAATGAGTGCTTAATTAATGAATATATAGGTATTTTTCATTTCTCACCTTAGCATATCTTCCCATGGAAACAAGAGCAATTAAACTATTCTTCTTCCTTCTTGAAACTCCTGTACTTCCAGACACAACTATTCTTATTCTTCCTGATGATCCTCCTCAATTTTCATTTTTGGTTTTTTTTTGGGGGGGGTTGCTTTTTTATTTTTGGGGGTTTTTGGATTTTTGGGGTTTTTTTTGTTTTTTGGGGTGTTTTGTTTTGTTTTGTTTTGTTTTGTTTTGTTTGCTTTTTAGTTCTGCACCTGCAGCTTATTCAAGTTCCCAGGCTATGGACTGAACTATAGCTATAGCCTATGCTACAGGCACAGCAACACATCTGAGCTGTATCTGCAACCTACACCACAACTCATAACAATGCCAGATCCTTAATCCATTGAGCAACTGACACCAGGGATAGAACCTGCATCCTCATGGATACTAGTCAGGTTCATAACTCACTGAGCCACATAGAGATCTCCCCCTCCTCAATTATCTTATGACTTCCTTGTTCTCTGCCAATCCCTCAATTAAAGATTTTCATCTGAGTTTCTTCTTTCTTGACACTAGAAATTGCGATGTCTTATGGGCAATCTACCACACAATCATGGCTTCGGGCATCAATTTCTGCTGACAATACACAAATATATATTTCTACTTCAGATCAATTTCCAAACTAGCATGGACGATGTAAGTCTGGAAATATTTCAGTTTGTTCTGTCACAAAGATAACTAGGATCAGAGTTGAAATTGTAAGACATGACTCCTGAATCCACTTTAGCTCCATGCTTTTTCTAACACGGGTTATAGCTTTTTCCAATGCTACAAGGGAGGAAATGCTCAATTTCAAAGAAAGAGTAGAAATAACAGGAATTTCAAGACTTTACATAAGGGTAATAGTTCACGGGGAAACTGGGACTTGTAAATTAGGAATATTTAAAATTTCTAGACACAGCTTAAGGATGAGATGGAGCCTGAAAGTGTTGAGAGAGACAGAGTACCAGGATCCAACTCTCATAAACCAAGAAAGCAAGACATTTCTCATCTTCCATATTTTCTTTGTGTTTGCAATTACAGAATAAAACAATGCAAGGTAGCATCTATCAAATCTGAGCTATTAAATCTGAGCTTTAAGTGTGCTCATTCTGTAGTTGTAACTTAGAAACTACTTAAC
This sequence comes from Catagonus wagneri, assembly GCA_004024745.2. NCBI lineage: Eukaryota > Metazoa > Chordata > Mammalia > Artiodactyla > Tayassuidae > Catagonus > Catagonus wagneri. Next base: position 26,888,103 of record PVHT020000077.1, on the reverse strand, counting down.
CAGCTATGGATCAGAGTTCGCATTTTAATAGTCTCATTTAATGTCAATATTAAGCAGCAGGAAAAAGGCAAAGATAAACATCATGGACCTCTGAGTACTAACTGCCTTTTATAAACTGATCTAAGATGTAGTCACTTTCATTCAAAGGCAAGAAAGACAGGAGTAAGAAAGAAGTATAAAGAGGAGGTCTATCTTTCACTGCTTACTTGGGGAGCCCCAGCTTGCAGATATCTAGTCTCACCGTATGTGTTAAGCATTCAACATTTCTGACCACTGTCATAGTACACACCGTTCCCAACCTCAGCCTGTTTATATTTATAGACTAGCTAGTTCTCTGTAACCAGAAAAAGAGATCAACACCACCCAAATAATTATAAATATTCATGCTTATGTGAATAATTATAAATATTCATAAATATCATTCATAATTATAATTAATTATAAATATTCAAGAGCAATTTCTTTATTTTTCAAAATGATAGAAAATTGATACAATATTTCCATTGCAAGCACTCTTCTATAATTATCTTATTATGATAGTGGTAATATGTCTTAATATACTGGAACTAATGTTTATATCTGTCAAACTGACTATAAACATCTTTTAGTAGTGCATTTTTTCTAGAAATTTAAAATACAGCATTACATTTAAAAATATAAAAGTACTGATATGTTTTGACAACAACTAGCAGAGGTGTTATACACCATCCAATCACCTTTCTTCGCCATGCCTATATTCTTATCAAATTTCTGTGCAATGCATGAAGGATTACACAGGGCAGGCCCACCCAGAGAGTCTGCATCCATGACAAGTTTATTTCAGACTTATAAACTTTTTTCAAAGTTAAATTCAATGTATTTTTATAACGTTTAATACTCAAACACAACAAAACAGATTTACTAATTTAAAACTTAAGAGTGATAAGGGCAGACAATGACACTCTAAGCATTTATAATAAAGCAGGGACCAAATTCTACTTGATCCATAATAATCGCTATTTACTAGAATGGTCCTTAGCCTTGAAGGAGACATCTTCAGGCCAGAACCCATAATCCCATTCCCATGCTGTCAGTGGAGGGGGCTGGAAGTTCTCTCTGATACCTTTCTGTGCAAGCTGGCCCCTCCTCTCCATGCAACACAGCTCATGGCTTCTCTGACACTTGAAGAATTCAGTACTTGCTCTCTACTGCACCCAGCTATGTGCAGCTGAATCAAAACACTGTTCCAACTTGAGAGAATGTTAGTAGAGGGGTCTGCACATCCCTAAGTTTCAGCCACAGTAGAAGAGAAAAATTTGAAAGAAACCTCGAGCACAGCTCTGGTGCATTTTCCAGACTGAGAGGTTTAGTCTACCAAAAATTCTCACTGGACAGTGGAATAACTCAATGATACTGGGTTGTCCTCAGTAGCAGACTACCTAGAAGTGGGATGTCTTTCTCGATCTCTTGTTTCAAAGCAAATAATTATTCTGATAAATCATGCAAACAGAACTCTTGTTCAGCTGAATGACAAAAATATCCAGTGCATTATCTCAGCACATGGGTAGGCAGAACGATAATATGAAATGAGATGCTTGTTCCAATTTTTAAATATCTGCAGGCAGCAGCTGGAAAGCAATAATACAGTTGGGAAGAGAAGCTCCTGAAATTATAAGAGACTGCTCAAAATTTGAAGGCAGATGGAGAAAAGTAGGGAGACTGAATACATAAGAGTCTTTACCTATGTGATATTTATGCTCATGGTTTCCATCATGTGAGCTGGTTAGGAAGGATGTGTGATGTGGACAATATCCTCGCTAGCCTTTATTCACTAAGATACAGACTCCCCATGCTATTGGACTCACACGTGGCATAGGATTCCAACTAGAGGGTAACCATATAACCCAATGGTTGTTCATTAATAAGCACAATTTCCAGGTACCACATTCCGATGTTGGGGCCCAGGAACCTCCTTTTTAAATAAGCACCCAAAGAAATTCTGATGTATGGGGTTCTTGGGTCACACTTTGAGAAAGAGCAACACGATTTCTTAGTATGCTGTACCTCCTCCAATTCTGGCAGCCCAAGAAAATAAATGGTGGATAAGTAAAAGGAAGTTTTAGGAAAGCTAGCATTTATAACTAGAAAAAAAATCACTGTCTTGCTGAACATCAGAGAGTTTTATCAAGTAAGAAACAGTTAATTTTAGAAATGGTTTCCACTTTCTAGTTTGACAGCCACATATTATTTCTTTTATTTTATGCTTGCATTTTGTGCCTCATAGATTATTATATTGCATTTCATACACATGATTAAGTATTTAAGGATCATGCATTTCAATTCCCTGCAAAAATTTTTGTTTTAAATATGCAATAGTACTTACTTTCTATAAATTTACTAACATTTTCATTTTATTCAATTTTAAGAGAGTATTTTCTATTTTTGAGTACAATCTAATGTTATTCTCTATACAGTAGTATAATTCAATTTCCCCTAAAGAATAAAATTTTTATAACTTTGAATAGCAATCCAAAAGAGAAAGACTGTGTGTGTGTGTGTGTGTGTGCGTGTGCGTGCACGCGCATGTACAAGCGTGTTTTTGCAAGTCAATAAAAAGTTACACATCTGTGAGTGTCTGCCAACTAGCTCAACTATAAGTGAGGAATTAGCCACAGGCTACACAGTAATATTTCAATAGATTAGCTCAGCTGGCATTATCCTTTAGCCTAGAATCAAGGGAAGGCGGGTCTCTTTACATTTTTCACAGTTGTAGTTCAATAAAAAGGCTTCCCGAGTGATACAAGTTAGAAGAAAGCCTTCTTCATTAACATGCATTTATCCAAAATAAAATAGAAATTTCTTATTTCTCTTCAAATACAAGCATATTACTATTCATTGATTAAGGTTAGATCCTATAAGATTTTCATAACAGAAAAAGCTGTTTGAGAGATGCATGATATTTTGAGAATAAAAAGGTTTAAGAAAACACCTCGGAGTTCCCGTCGTGGCTCAGTGGTTAACGAATCTAACTAGAAACCATGAGGTTGCGAGTTCGATCCCTGTCCTTGCTCAGTGGGTTATGGATCTGGCATTGCCATGAGCTATGCTGTAGGTTGCAGACGCAGCTCGGATCCCGCGTTGCTGTGGCGAATGCCGCCAACTACAGCTCCTGTTAGACCCCTAGCCTGGGAACCTCCATATGCCGTGGGTGCGGCCCTAGATAAGGCAAAAAGACAAAAAGGAAAAAAAGAAAAAAAAGAAAACATCTCATAAAATTCCCATCATTTTAACATAAATTGAAGAAAGTTTAAAACAATTTAAACTCCTCTTATTTCCTAGCACTTGTTCACTTTATTATCACAAAAACAAGCAATAGTTATTGATCTCCTAATATGTCTAAGGCCAGACTACTAAACTTTTCCATATATTATTTCATTTAATCCTCACCTAACTTTATATTTCATATGAAGAAGCAATGGCCTTAAAGTCAAGGGCCTTAAGTGGTACAGACAGGATCCCAAAACTTTTTGCCCTATTCGACACCATGTTCTTGAAATTTCATCAATTAGAATCAAAGACGTAGTCAGAGAACATAAAATGTGATGATAGCTGCTATTACATAATGTCAAGGTGAATCACTAATTAGCATGTGAGAAACACATCTAGAGAGTCCAAACTAATATGGGTGGTAAGTATGAAGCCAGTTATTCACCTCCAAATTCATTCTATGTCTTCCGCTTCTCTTGGCAGAGCTCCTAGGCTACCTCTCCAAAGTGCTCATAATCCCCTGGACCCCATGTGATTCTCTTCATGTTGATTGGAGTATCAATAAACTTCAATGTGCTTTTATATGCTTTTAGATAAACACTAAGGAAACTAACAGCTAAGAAACTAAGCTGGGTTGGATGGCAATGTTATTCCACACTCCTTATGACCAAAATTAGCCTGAACTTGTTTTCAGTGTAACATTACTGCACTGAAATGTTTTTTAGTTTCAGATATATCAATACTGCCAATCCAGAGCGCTAAGTAACATGAAATAACTTATGTCATGATTCTGAAATAATATTATTTCAATAAAAATCAGAGAATTTCGATATTTTGCTAGAATGAACAAATTTACAATGGTAAATACACAATAGCCTTTAAACTTTTTGGAAATGTTGAGAATGGGACAGAGGATACTCACTACCGCTATTATTTCTTTACCACACTTAAGAATTCAGAGTATATTAAGAATCATTAACCTACCTGAAATGAATACAGCTAAGTGTCAAGTATCTAAATACATAAGGACTAACTTTTCAGTAATTTAGAATGTTTCATAATTAGCACAATCTATAAAGATTCCAGTAGTTAGGTCAACAATACAATTTACAACTACATATAGTTAGTCTCTGGACAAAACCATACATATAAAATTACTATCTCAAGAATGAAAAATATTTCCCTATGAAAAAAATCTGCTCTTCCATTTTGTGCCTAGGAATGGTGGCCATTTTTTTCTATGAAACTAAACCACTATTTCTCCATTAAACTAAACCTCTACTTGCCATTATTTTCTTTTGTTCTTAATTTTTCATGTCACAGTTTGACTCTATGAGGGTCATTAAGCACAGTGGATTATCCTTTAACTTCTGCATAATTTTCAATAAATATGGAACATTTTATATATTTAAATAATATATAAAGTTGTCTCATTCAACTAAATATAGTTTTGTCAAAGAAATGCCCTGCAAACAGCACATTTCGTAGTTTCCAGCTTATTCCCACACACTCACACACCATCTTGACATTTTAACAGAGTAAAATATAACCCAGATTTTATGAAAATAAATTCATCTTTTATATCTTAGAGCACAGAGTGGAACCTTTCATGTACTTAATTTGTAAAATCGAGCACACAGATATAATCAGGTCATTTTAAGAATGTTCAATTCTGGAGAGGATTTATAAACAGGATCTAAATTATATTCTTAAAGTCATTTAAAAAGGCAATCCTTTTGATTCCACATTAACCATCAAGGAGAATTAAAGGGAAAAAATGGTTGTGCAACTTTTTATTAAAGAATAACAGAAATCCTGGTTTCTATATTTAAAAAGTGATGAAGGACCCTTAATTTTCAGTCATACTGAAATGAATTTTAAATATTGAATTAAATTTTAAAAGGGCAAGTATCAAATAAAATTGCATCTATAAATGGAGGTGAAAACCACATTTAATGCCAAAATTGCAAAGAGAAAAATTAAAGTATAAACATATATACTTGTGTACATTTTTTCTACAAAGATCACTAAGTAGAAGTCAAGACAATAAATCTAAAAGTATCATACACTTTGCCCTCAAAGAGAGATGTCAGTGTGCTAATGACACAGTGTAAATCAGAAATTGAGCTATTATGGAATAGGTCATCATAAACCAAAAAGAACTGGTACCAAAACATACAAGTCAAGGAAGGGAAAAAATTACTGAAAATCCAGTAATAAAAGTCCAATTTGTTTTAGTTAATACAAAACTAAACTGCCTAAACTTGAAAAGGTAGAAAGAGGGAGAAAACCTTCTGCAGCATCTTTGTGTCACCAGCAGGGTGGTGCATCAAGTGTTCCATCTATGGTCCACATTTCCCATCCCAATTGCAGTTAGATGGTGTAATGTGACTTTTCTGACCAATGAGAAGAGCAGCAGAACACCCATGCAGATTTTTTAGTTACTGTCATCTCTAACCACGGAGATAAAGTTCAGGGATCCAAATGGTGCTACTGCAAAAATGCAGAGTGTTGGTCAGCAGAAGTCTCTGCGTGACTACCAGGGTACACAATTCTCAATGACATGCTAAGGACATGTAATGTAAGCAAGAAATAAACTGGTATTATCCTTGAATGCCATGGTCAATAAGGAACAATATAACCCAGTTACAATATAGCCCAATCCAGCCCAACCAAAAGCCTTTCCAAAATCAAAGTTAGTCCTAACAATGGACAGCTCTAAACTGCTTGGTATAATAGTATCTGCTTCCATTTATATCTGTATATCTGGACGCCTCCTTCAGTCGCCTCCCTATATTTGGGCTCTTAAATGACCATCTCACTAGAAACACACATAAACACTGCATCTTCTTTATATGGAGATCAGTTTCCTAATCACTCATTTCTATCATTTTTTACCACAGATGTTTGCTCAAATCATGGCAAAGTAAAAAATATTCACAAACAGTCCTCAGAAACAGTCCTCAGAAAGCTCATCAAAGAGGAAATCCCAGTTGGGAAATTGAAGAGTTCCTTTGGCAAATTGGAGTGTTTCTTTCAGGCCCAGAATTTAAGTTTGTAACATGCTGTTTTTGATACATAAACATCCTTCCAATGATATTTCCTACTAATGTTCATGGCTGATTACCTTAACAAATTTACACAACTCCAGAAGTAGAAGGAACAAATTATTTAGTCAGTCCCCCTTCCATTATATAGATAAGGACACCAAATCCCTCAGTAATTAACAGCAAAACCCTGAACTTTATGGTGTTATGGTAGCCTCCAAATGAGATATCTAGCAAACTATGCAATAGACCATACTCAAATTTTATCATCTCATTTAATACATAATTATAGTAACTCAAATGTGGAAACTTATTTTATCATGTTTTATAGAATAAAAGCCTAACATATTGTGATTTTGAATGAATCACAATGGATTTATTCAAGGCTTAATTTTTCTAAAACATTCTCAGTGCTGAGTTTCAGATTTTGATAGATCTCTTTGCAGTAAATGGCATTCAATTTCATTTTATTTCTTGTCTTATTATGAGGAGGCAAATGATCCAGACATAAACCTGCCAGATAGTTACAGAAGTCTGCATTACTTTTACTGAATTCAACACATACTGTGTGGTAACACAGGATAACTATAACAGCATATCATTAGAAACACATAACTGGTTTGTCACCTGCATGAAAACAGGTTCAATTTACTCCCATGAATATCTCTCACATCTTGATAAGCTATTGAAAACATTTGAAAAGGAAAGTGAAGGCATTATTAAGCTTTTCAAGAGTCAATAATGATCAATGACTTCTTCAAAACAAAGTAAACAAATAAATAACATTTCCTAACTAAAAATGCTTAGGTAATTTACTTTAAAGTATGCGGATAATAATTATCTCACTTGGCCATTTTACCTACGTCAACACAGTTTACACATGCACATTTTAATTTAAACTGCAGTAATGAAGAGGCGTATTTCTACTGCATACTGGTATTCCTTTTAGGGTGACCCATAGGCCTATAATGTCTTCAATATTCTGAATCAATTAAAAAACTTTTTTCTTCTTCCTGCCATCTCATATATCCAAGTCTAAGCTTACTAAACAGGACTGCTGTGGTGGAATCAATGACTTCATCTTTTCCTATGATGAGTTAAATTTCTGGATTATCAGTGGCAAATCTGAGAACAAGTTATTATAAACATATTATATCTGCATAATTTACATTAGACATATTTTAAAAATGACAAAGTAGGTCTCTGCCTAATGAACACTGTGATTCAAGCCGACCTCCATTTTTTGGAAGAGTCTTACAAAACCTCGTACAACAGGTTACAGGAAGTAAATGCAGACATGATTAAAAGTTTGTAGGCATCATAGGCCAAATTCAAGCTCTAATGGGGGTGGGGTATAATCCACATGCTCAATTTTCTTTTCCTTAACAATCTTCTCTAAAGTTCCACAGTCAGAAACAATCAGAGATATTTAGTCAGTTTAAAAGTCATTTCTGGGAGTTCCCATCATGGCGCAGTAGTTAACGAATACGACTAGGAACCATGAGGTTGCGGGTTCGATTCCTGCCCTTGCTCAGTGGGTTAATGATCCGGCGTTGCCTTGAGCTGTGGTGTAGGTCGCAGATGCGACTTGGATCCTACGTTGCTGTGGCTGCGGCGTAGGCAGTGGCTACAGCTACGATTAGACCCCTAGCCTGGGAACCTCCACATGCCACGAGTGCGGCCCTACCCTAAAATGACAAAAGGCAAAAACAAACAAACAAAAAAAAAAAAATGAAAAAGAAAAAAGTCATTTCCGGATTTCAAGTTAAGGTCCTAATGTCTCATTAGGGACTTTATTTCATCTGAATAGAAGTAGAGGTGAAAGCAAAATTGAGGTGATGTTTACCCAAGAACAAATTTATTGCCAAAGTGAAAATACTTTCAGAAGATGAAAAATTAGATTATAAAGGTCTTTTCAAAGTCTTTTATAACTGATCTGAAGTGGAAATGGCATTTCTTCTGGTCAGTGCCATTCACATTCACGGACCACAAACATCTCACTGGTCCATACCCACTAGCTGTGGTGTGCCTACCTTCAGGTACTGAGAGCTTTCTGCCACTTTGCGACTGTGATTATGTGTTTCTTGCATAACTTGTCAATATTAGTTCTTTAGAACAGAGAACAGGTCTCTCTTAGCTCCTGGACTGGGTGTTTTCCAAGACAATGGCTTTATGCAATGGTGAAGTTAAATCAAGAACAGGGAAAGCCTGATAAGATTGGTTTAAACCTTCATCAGGTTTGATATCCAAATGCCAAGCCATTCTTGAGTACTCTCAAAGAATCTATCAGTAGTGTTATAACTGTGATACCTGTCACCCACATCTCAAGTCACAGAAAGTAGTGTTTTCCTAGCTTCTGAATCTTTTTGCAAACATTGTGAAATAACTGAGCCCAGAGATTTCCTCTGTGTTCAAATCAGTCACAAAGAAAGGAGTTATTTGAATAGAAGACAGATAAGCCTTGCCATATAGTACATCTGATGGACTAGCTCTTGCTATTAGAAAAACTTGTCATAATTGGCATCAAAGAAGCCCAAGGTAAGCGCAGAAATAATATGAACCCTAGATGCTTCTGGGTAGTTTATCACTTGGACCAGCTCTTTAGCTGCTAAATTATAGATATTAGGGCACTCTTTTGGAAAAGTCTACAAAAAAGAAAGCTTAGATCACTTGGGCAAAAACACTGTAGCCATCCCAGAGCAGTTAGTTAAAATATTTTTAAGCCTTAGACAAAGGATTTACACAGATTATGTCACACACCTCATCTGCTGTGGGACATTAAAACTCTTATAATATCCCTATTTCTCCATTTTAAGTATTAAATAAAAACTTCTGCTGCTTTCTATAAGAACACAATATTGGACTTCCCATTGCGGCCTCACTCAGAGGGTTAAAAATCCGGCCTTGCTGTGAGCTGTCGTATTGGTTACAGATGTCTGTGACATAGGCCAGCAGCTTTAGTTCGAATTCAGTCCCTAGCCTGGGAACATCCATATGCTGTGGATGTGGCCCTAAAAAAGCAAAAAAAAAAAGAAAAGGAAAGAACACAAATATTTCTGTTCACTAAACATCTATACCAGGCTAAGGACTTTTTATATGTCAAACCTGCACAAGATCCCTACAAAGTGGATACCATGTTATCAATTTTATGGCTGAGTAAATAAAAGCTTAAAGAAGTTTAAAGTAACTTAATCACTTTAGGAGACAGAGTTGAGAAATAAACCAGGTCTTTCTGATCCCAGAGCTTTGTGTCCACAAAGCCTTGAAGCTTTACAGCAATAATAATATACAATGAGATGTGGAGACAGCTCAGGTATGTGTTTAAATTCTATCAAATTATCTGTATGGGTTCAAGAACCAGAACAGTGAATCAGAATCATAATGGCAGTTTGCCTGCTTTTAGATTTAATGAACAGGCACGTGAGACAACAAACATGGGTCTCCTATTCCCTTAACCTTGTCACTTCCTTCTTCCAGCTCACAGAATCAGCTCTCGATGCCGAGGATGATGCCAGTGTCAGAGGACAGGTGTCTTCACCGACGCAGACTTCTAACTCCAAGTGAACGATTCATCTGATGCTCAACTGTTCCAACACTAGGGCTGTTGGGGATGGGGATACACAGAGGATAGGACCTGTGTTGGACCTACTGTGTGAGAGTAACTTGGTCATCATGTGGCATCATCCTCAAGGATCTCAACTCCACTGGGGCAGAACGGTTTGCGGTCTTGTTCACTTTTCTATCCCCTGTGTCTGGTACTTAGCAGGCCCTACATAAATACTCGATGTGGGTTCCCATCATGTGGCCCTGTGGTTAACGAATCTGACTAGTATCCATGAGGACACAGGTTCACAGGTTCGACCCTGGCCTCATTCAGGGGGTTAAGGATCCGGCCTTGCAGTGAGCTGTAGGTCGCAGACACAGCTTGGATCCCGCATTGCTAGAGCTGTGATGTATGCCAGCAACTACACCTCTGATTCAACCCCTAACATGGGAACCTCCATATGCCACAGGTGTGGCCCTAAAAACACAAAAGCCAAAAAAAAAAAAAAAAAAAATTGTTGATGTGATAAAGGTTAAATTAAATGCAATTCTACTGTAATGTAGTAAGTCTTCATACTGTTTCTCTAGCATTGGCAATAAGCAGTACTGAAATATCCAGGGCCCCCAAAAGCCCCTTTTCCATTGATGCTATTCAGCTTGACAACGTTTACTTAAAGAAAGATGACCTACATAGCACAGGATTTGAGAGATCTCTAAAATACTCATGAAAAGACCCACTGGGGCCCCAAATGATAGACTTCTCAGATCTAAATCTCGGTGAATTTGGAGATCTTCCTAATAGTGTTTGCAATATTCTCCACGCAGACATATCTTGGAGTACTTTTTAAAACATCAATACTCTGGCCCTATCCTTGGAGTTAAATTTAATTGTTCTTAGGTGGGCCCAGCACAGGTATTTTTTTAAGCTCCCTTAGAGTCTAAGCAGTCAAGTTTGATCACCACTGCCCTTTGCTGAATCTCCGAGTTGTGTTGACAGAAGGCCCATATTAAAACAAATGATAATAATAAGTGTGGCAATAAAGAGTGTCTCTCCTTTCAGATTGTTTCATATATAAATCAAACTCCTAACTTGGGTCTCATTAATACTACGTTTCTACATCAAACACAGGTTTCTTAGCACATAACAGCAATGCTAAAATGGAAACCATTAACTACTATAAAAAATACAAAGTAATGCTCTACCTGAGAGTTGGAGAGAACCTTGGGTGGGGGATAGTCTCACTGTAATGAATTACAAGGTTAGTTCAGCTTTATAAAGCAATTAAAATGAAACAAATTCAGCACCTTTTTTTTTAAAGATTCCCGACTCTCTAATGTGCAGAGGCCTTCTCACTCCCACAATCAAAAATAATGCAAAATGCATAGACGCCATCTCATTCCAGAAATGCTGAGCTTATTTTATAAGTCAGTGGCATTAAATCTAAAGATGTCAGGAAATTGTAAAATCAATTTCACTAAAATTTAGACATGGAAAAGGAAGGGTGTTGGGGACAGTCAGGGAAACAGGATGCAGAGACTGAAGGAAAAAATAACTGAATTTAGGGTGGCAGAGAGCAGAAAAAATAAATTGAAGGAGGATCTGGAATGAAAAGCAAGGGACAGGGCCATGACCCACACTTACTCTAATTAAACAAACAAAACAAAATCAATTAATGTTAAGAGCATTTCCAATAGAAGAAGAGAGAGGTGCTTTAACAATTAACTATCCCGTTAAAAAATAAAATAAAAATGCAGACAAATTTGTGACAAGGCCAATGAGCAAGATCCTGTCTACCAGTGGCTTCCTCTGACTACTCAGTAGCTTCCTTTGAGTAATCCTGATTTTCCCCCAATGAAAATTTCCCTTTATTTTCAGGTTACCTCCAATTTATTTTTAACACAAAATAAGTGCTACTGACCCAAGATTCCTACTAACTGGAATCATGAGTATCTGAGTCAGAAGACTCCCTCTTTTTCTTTTTTTTAACTCTTTGGGGTCATAGGACCACATTGAGGGATTAGCCACCCCTATTATAATCTAACTCCAGCTAGTTCTGTGCTCTTCACACACAAGTGCTGCTCATTCTCTGGGACTAAATTTTCCTGTCTCTAAAGTAAGGAAGTTGAGCTGGTTTCCAAAGCACTCCCTAGTTCCAAAGTACTGTAAGACTACAGACTACAACAATGGCTTTTAAAATTCAGGTACCAGAAAAATCTTTCCATTATTCAGAGAATATGTAAGAATAAAACTCTGCACCTCTTTCCAGGAGAACAAAAATCACCAAAGAGCTAAACTGCACAGTTAACTTAATTCACTTTCTTTTAAAGAGCCTTGACTTTGCCTGCAATTTAAATTCCACCACCACTTCACAAGCCAGCTTTCTGCCTTTAAGATATAGTAGGCATTTCACCAAGGGAAAAAAGTTATTGTGAAAGTACATTTATACACTGATGTTGCCTCCTCACTGTCCCACCACTCTTAACCAAACTTTCACTGAATCATTTCCTACTTGTATATTCCTGAAGAAGAGATGAGGTTTTCAGAAGTGAAATAATAATGATTTCAGAAAGAAGGCTCTTTCTAAAGTACAGTTTAGCTTCAAAGAGCTCCGAAGAGAAAATGAAAAGCCTCTACACGTAAATAAAGTTCAAAGGGTGTGTATTCTAAGTAAAACCTCAGTGGATAATCACAGTATAGGCACCTATAAGACATTCAAAATACAGAAGGCCCTGGTCTGATAAATCTAGATTTAATTTTGCCTTTCGCTTGGTAAAGTAAAAGCCAATGCATGAAAATTGACTATTTTCATCCTTAAATTCCTGACATAAAGATGGATGTTGAAAAGAAATTTAGTTGTATTCCATGTCGAAATAATTAAGTTTAGAGATTAAATATTAATATAACTATCAGAATGACTTTCTTCCAAACTCAACATACACTTACTGAGAAACATAGAGATTAAAAATCAGCTTTAGAAATTTTTCAAAAATGTACTTAGGTTATACTTCTCTTGCTTTACCTAGTGTGGCCTATACCATACAGATGTGGATGTCATGTTTCTAAATTCCATTCCAGAACAGACCACTCTGTTCTGATGAGGGAAGATAAATAGAAAGCAAGGAACATGAGTACCTTTCCTTTAAAGCTGATAGCTTTGTAGAGGGACAAGCCATTCAAAATCGTGGGGTGGGGGGGACAGAATAAAACAAAAGCACAGAAAAGACTGAAAAGTGGAAGGTAAGGCAAACAGTTTAACCATAAAGGAATAATTTTGAAGGTAAATAAAGTTGAGAGCGTTTATTCAAAACAAAAGTGCCTCCTAATTCAGTTAGTCTCCCCCCCCACACACACACACATTAGTCTTAAGACAGACTTATAAAAGTATATCATTCATATCTATGGTCTAAATAATCATTCGCTGATTATTCCCATGTATAAGAGTCAAAGCCAGATCGTGAACAATAATGAGTAAAAAATGGAAGCTTCATTTCAGGGGCTCAGAATCTACCAAGAAAGATATGGTGCTTGGTCCCTTGCACATAACAGACCCAAAATAAATATATTTTAAATAAACATTAAAAAAAAAAAAACAAGCAGTTCAGTGATAACGGCCTGTGCCACTATTGTAGTACGTGCCTTCCCACCTACAGACCTTCATGCACTAAATAAACACCATCGTCCAGCCGGGCATCCCTGTTACTGATGTAGCTGGAAAGTATTATTCATCCTTTATCGAAATGAGGAAAAGGTTTTGGAAAGTTAAATTAGCTGCTCGCAGCTACAGAATTAACAGCAAAATAGGGAATAGAACTCAGGGTTCCCTAAGCTACTGCTCCAGATATTTTTTTTCATTTCCTAAATAAAATATTTCTTTTTTATAGGGCTTTAGGGGTCTTAAGCAGTATTTTCATAGTAATATTATTCATGAAGCAGTGCCTTTTTAACATAAGATAATTCATCATATCAAGCTTGCCTTTTTCTATTTAAAGCCTATTTAAATGGACATTATTTTTCTAATAAAAATTTTCCCAAGCAAGAAAACTCTTAGTTTCAAATTCAAAATTATCACCCGGAAAATAAGTCAGATGAAGACAAAAGGTGTAGGATTTCGGTCATACATGATACATTCAAAAAAACAACTAATAATAAAACTAATAAACTAATAAAAAAACTAATAAAGCAAAACAAAACAAATGAACAAACCAAACCAAACGCATAGATACAGAGAACAGAATAGTGGTTAATACAGGTGAAGGGGGAGTTCCCTTCATGGCGCAGCAGAATCGAATCCAACTAGAAACTATGAGGTTGTGAGTTCAATCCCTGGCCTCTCTCAGTGGGTTCAGGATCTGGCGTTGCCGTGAACTGTGGTGTAGGTCACAGACATGGCTCAGATCCTGCATTGCTATGGCTGTGGTGTAGGCCTGCAGCTGTAGTTCTGATTCGACCCCTAGCCTGGGAACTTCCATATGCTGCGGGTGCAGACTAAGAAGCAAAAAAACAAAAAAAAAATGCAGGGGAAGGATTGGGAAAGAAGGGAGCAGAGGGGAAATGGGTAAAGAGGATCCAGGTGTATGGTGACAAATGGAAACAATTTTCGGTGGTGAGTACAATAGAGGGTATACAAAAGTAGAAATATAACATACACATGAAACATACATAATCTTACAAAGCGATGTTAATGCAGTTTAAAAAATAAAAATAACATAAAATGTGCCCTCATAGAAAAAACAAATTAAATAAAATCAAAATATGGTTTATTAATTCCTATATCATGTTTCCAAAGTTATAATGAGCTGCATTAAAATTAATATGGTGAAAACAAACAAAACTATCAAACACTTCACATTTCTATAAAAAGTATTACCACTCCCCTCCAAAAAAATTCATCATTTTGTAAGCTAGTTTTAGACTTTTTTTTTCCTTTTTTTTTTCTTATGGCCTCATCTGCGGTATATGGAAGTTCTCAGGCTAGTGGTTAAATCAGAACTGGAAATACCTATGTCACAGCCATAGCCACAGCAATGCCACATTCGAGCTACATCTGCCACTTATACCACAGCTTGCAGCAGTGTGGGATCCTTAATCCACTGAGCAAGGCCAGGGAACGAACCCACATCCTCACAGAGACTACATCAGGTTCTTAACCTGCTGAGCCACAATGGGAACTCCCAGACTTTTCTTACTGTATTAAAAAAAAAAAAAAAGGATCCATTGACCTCATTAAAAAGAACTTTTAACTTACTACTTTAAGGATAAAAAAGTTTACCTTCATGATTTATTACAAAAAATGCACTGGTAAATTAAAGTCTGTTTGCCTTCAAAATAATTTTAAGTATTTGGTTCCAGGCAATCACACCACCACTACTAAACACATAACGTGTTTTCCCATTTTGCCCTTTTATAGCACGGGCAATAACTTTACCATGTCTTGTGGCTATTGTCTCAGAATAATTGAATTCTTAGAAGATTTCATTTGCTTCAAAAAATTTCAACAGCACAATATGAACAACTCAATTATAATCAGACAACTCAGTGAATTGAAACTGAATAAACAGAAATACAGGATTTGTCTATGAATTATACCATGTTCTTCCACACTCTGCCACTCCCACCGCCCCCATCAACAAGAGACTCAAAAAGCACTAGCTTTGCCTTCAATTCCCCCCCCCCATTATTATCCTGCCAATTCGCTTTATTAGTTACATCTTTTACACAGTTCGGCTTCTATCTGTATTATAATGTGGAATTAGTAAATAAATAGCTACTTCTATATCAATCACATGAAATAACACTTTTTTTTCAGAAAGCAATTGTAACCCAATTGGACAGTTTGTTAGCATATATTAATTTTATATATTCTCATAAAAATATTTTAATACAATCATTTAGATTTTGGCTACTATTGTAACATTGTCATTACTCTTATAGATCTGAACTGGTAGTTATAACTTGGAACATCTCAAAATACACCACAGGAGTTCCTGTCGTGGCACAGCAGAAACGAATCTGACTAGGAACCATGAGGTTGTGGGTTCCATTCCTGGCCTCACTCAGTGGGTTAAGATTCTGGTGTTGCCTTGAGCTGTGGTGTAGGTCACAGACACAGCTCGGATCTGGCATTGCTCTGGCTGTGGCGTAGGCGGACAGCTGTAGCTCTGATTAGACCCCTAGCCTGGGAACCTCCACATGCTGCGGGTGCAGCCCTAAAAAAGACAAAAAGACAAAAAAAAATACACTACAATATGCCACTGCCCTCATACCTCATCAGCATATTTCCAACCCACCTCATTTCTTTGCTACCCAACCTCCTTCCTCCCAAAATTTCAAAATGGGATACTGAGAGCATCATAACCACTAACTCACCCAACCAACCACAAACTTTTGGTTCCCTGAATGACAAGTAAATGTGTAATTAATCCCAGGAAAGACAGGCTACTTCAGATTTCATTCTTCATCCCAAGGTTTCAGCTCTTTAATGAAACTGTGTAATTTATGAGTTTAATGGCAATTTTATTGCAAGGAAAGATGCTTAGAGATTATAGACAGTTGCACTGAATGAACTACCCCAGTTGTTCTAGGTTTGTTCCTATTATTTTTGGCCTAACCAGTTTGCATCCTTTTCTCCCAAAGAAATTAACTGGTTTACGTCCTCTTAAGCCCAAATCTTCTGTGTCCAAGGTATGACTATAGAATTTAAACTATCAAATGAAGTTTTGGAGGAATAGTTCTGCTACAAGGTGTCTCTATAATAACAAAGGAATGGACTTCCAAGGCATGGCAAAGGATACTAGAGAATAAATTGTGATGAAAACAAATGAGAAATAAAGAAGTAAAACTGAGGGAGAATGTGTAGAAAATGCTAAAGCTTTCTGATGTTGTGGTTCAGAGACACATCCACAAGATCATTAGGTTTTTAAAGCTGAATATTCGGTTTTAATCCATTTCCACATTCAATGTATTCAGGAAAATCAAAGGAAAAGTGACAAAGGTACAGTAGGGACATTGCATACATTGTTCATTTAATCCTGGAAATGAATTTCCAAGAGTTAAAGAGTAAGCAGAAGCCTAAGGACAAATAAAGGCTATCTGGAGTTGATCTTTTACTTGACTTTAAGTTACTGAGG
Organism: Catagonus wagneri; assembly: GCA_004024745.2. NCBI lineage: Eukaryota > Metazoa > Chordata > Mammalia > Artiodactyla > Tayassuidae > Catagonus > Catagonus wagneri. Next base: position 26,871,139 of record PVHT020000077.1, on the reverse strand, counting down.
ACAGAAAATGATAATTAGGACAGAAAATTTAATTAGGCTGTATTTTAAGTTCTCAAACATGATATTCTGATGAGTATGAATGACCAGCATGAGTGACCGCTCCATGGGACATCAAATAGACCCTTATCTTTTCTCAAAAGAGTGTATTTAACTTCTTGGCATTTCACAAAAACATCTCTAATACATCAGTGTCATGAACTGTTCCAGTTTCTGCGTCGTGGCTCAGTGGTTAACTAATCTCACTAGGAACCATGAGGTTGTGGGTTCGATCCCTGGCCTTGCTCAGTGGGTTAAGGATCTGGCGTTGCCGTGAGCTGTGGTGTAGGTTGCAGATGCGGCTCGGATCCCACGTTGCTGTGGCTGTGGCGAAGGCCGCCAGCTACAGCTCCTGTTAGACACCTAGCCTGGGAACCTCCATATGCCGCGAGTGTGGCCCTAGATAAGGCAAAAAGACAAATAAATAAATAAATAAAAATAAATTAAAAAAAAAAAACTGTTCTAAGTTCCCTTGCCAACTTTTGAACAGAATGTGGAATGGGAAAATGAACAAAAAGACCAGTATATATGTGTATGTGAATTTGGTGTAATATAGTCCCGTGTGGATGTATCACACACCATAAATGTTGAAAAAGAAGCAAAGTAATTTCAAGGCAGGAAATGGTGATCTAACGCTGGAAATATTCCAATATATTTTTAGTTCCTGTTTCCAAGTAAAAGCAAGGGGCACAATAGCACACCATAAGTTCCCACAAAAATTTTTGCATGAAGGCTGCTAGACAACCAACTCTATTTGTTCCTAGTGTTGACATATTATTTTCAGAATACTTCAGCAAATGACAACATGCTTAAATACAATTTCAAGGCCTAGGCCTTAAACTTTATTCCCTGAATTTATTCCCTACACAGCTATGTCAGTACACATTTCGATGTGCAGCATATATACATCAATCAGGCACTGGTGCATATTCAACACAACTACAAACAAAACAGGATGAACCTTTACAATACGAAGTGCTAGAAATGGTTTACACAAGACACACACACATAGACACTCCCTTTGCTTCTATTACTTGATGCATATTCCTTTGATGTTGTACATTAGAATCTCCTAGAGGACTTTAATATCTATGCCCTGGCTCTAACTCAAACCAATTAACAAGAGTTTCTGAGGGTGTGTCATCGGTCCTTTATAAAGAAACCCCAGTTATTCTAAGACAACTTTGAGATCCAGTAATCAATAATTGTCTTAGAACATTCTCTGAATGTTGCTTGAAATTATCTTCCTTTCTTCTAGATCTAGTATTCTAATATTCCACTATGCTAATAATAACATAACTTTACAAATTATTAAAGGCAATCATATAATAAACACAAGCCCTTGTAGAGTAATCAAAAGGTAGGATTTTCTATCATCTAACTGTCTTTATGTTAGTGGCCACCCCAAGTCTGGCTACGAGACAAATCTTTTGCCCACCTGTAGGTAGGTACCCCTTGGTCTCAGCACAAGAACTATCTCTACAGCATGTGTGATTTATCTTTTATCATATATTACAATTAACTGCATTTCATTTTTTGTAACCTCTACAGAGAAAAGAAGACAGCTACAGAAACAAATACAGTCTTCGTCTTCTAATTTTCCAAGACCTCCCCAGTGTACATTTTAATATTAATTTCACACCTTCTCTCAAATTATTTTCCTTATCTTTTATTCATAAAGACAGAAAAGTAGACAGACTTTCATAATTCTACTCTATTTTATATACACCTGCATCATTCTCAGCATTTGTTGCTCTGTCAATATGGTAAAATTCCTTAGATAACACGGGCCACTGATGCTTAGTTCCCTTTGTGTATTCTCCTCATCTTTGACCTCTAGACACTAGAGTAATGCTTGGTTCGGTCTTCGGAACCCTTAGTTCCCTTTGTGTATTCTCCTCATCTTTGATCTGTAGACACTAGAGTAATGCTTGGTTCAGTCTTTGGAACCCTTTGGCTCCCTATTCATACCACCACTGTGATCTCATCTTGTTTTCATGGTTTCAAATACCATCTATATACTGAAGTCTCCCAAAAAAGTCCTCTCCCTTAAATGTCAGACTTGGAAAACAACTAGGCATTTCAAATTCAACATCTCTAAAGCCTAACTCCTGTTCTTCTCCAAACATATGCCCTACTCACATCCATCCCTGTCTCAGTTCATTTCTATTCCATCCTTCCAACTGCTCAGGACCAAACACTTTTTATCCATACTGACACCACAAATCCCATCTGTCACCCAACCCCATTAACCCTAATGGTTAAACAGCTCCTTTGACTCTATCCTGGTGCCAAGTCACAATTTCCTCTCACTTAGATTATCACAGCAGGTTCCTCACTGGTCTCCCCTTTTCTACTCTTGCTCCATTCCAGTATCTACTGTTCACATCCTTCAGTCAGTGTGACCCTGTCAAGATACAAGTTAAATCATGCCACTCCACTTAGAACCTTGCACAGTCCTGTTGAGGGGCCTATACCATCTCTCTTACTACCCCGACCTTACCTCCTACTGCAACCCCTCACACTCACTCTTCTTCAGCCCAAATGCTGTCAGGCTCCTCCTTCAAAGAGTTCCCACTCACTGATCCCTCCACCTAGAATGCTTTTCCCCAGGAGATCTGCAAGGCTTTTTCCATCACAATCTTTTAAGTCTTCAGTTTCCTCCATGGCACTCAGAATCACTGTGTATTTTACTTTTAACTTACTATCTTTCTCCTCATCAAAATAGAAACTCGCTGAGGGTAAGTATGAATTTATCCCAAGTACCCGGGAGAGTACCTGGTACATATGTTACTAAATGAATATTTTAAAACTAAATGAATAAAGAATGAATAGGTGGTCACTGAAACTGACTGAATCATCTTCATCACAGTAATTTGACTTGTTATCCAAAATTGTGGGGAAAGTCAAAAGGGATCTGAAAGTGATCAACGTCATTGAAGCAAGAAGGAACAAAAAAATAAAAAAAAATCAAAGTTTACTAGACAAAGAAAATGTATTCAGCTCCAAAATAAATGAAAAAAAATGTCCTAATTAACATGGAAGGTCAACTAAAATAAGAACTACATGCAATTTTCATTCACTCTACAGACTTTAATCAACTTCAGAACTATTATAAGCATATAAATTAGGTTGTATTTTAAACACATTAAAACTCTTCTTAACGTGAAAAAGAAGACATGTTTCTTTCTCTGTTTAACTCTAATACAGTCAAGAAATATGTTTCAGATGTTAATCTATAGACACAGTATGCTTTTTGGGAGCTGGAGCTTCACAAATCTTCAAAATAATATAATAAATTAATTATACATATTAAAGTGAAAGTTATACTTCAATAAATATAAAGTCTAAGATACTTTAATTTATATGTATATAGAAGTTATTACATCTATATAGTAGGGACTAAATACAGTAAACTAAGGTAAATAAAACAAGTTATGCTCTCCCTCTACAAGACTAAGTAGTGAACCTACCTTCTCAAAGACAATTATAAACTTTAGAAGTTTGGGATATTTATTGAAGCATTAATTGTACTGGGGATAAAAAGAAGGAAAGATATCATACATGACTAGTATTGTGGAACTATTTTTAATGTGTGTTTCTTTTATATAATAATCTTTTTATGTCACTTATCCCAAAATTATCTAGGAACATAAGGAAATACTGATCATTGTATTAGGTAAAAAAAAAAAAAAGGGAAGAATCTTATATCCAACAGGTAATTATTTCATCACATAAGCATACACAGAGATGTACATATAAACACTATATACACAATATAATGTACATACAGACTCTCACTGGGAGCAAATGAAAATAACATCAAATACTGATACTGTTTTTTTCTTGGTTATGAGGCTTATTTGTGATTTTTATGGCTTTCTGAGTTGCTTAAATTTTTGTACACTATGCATATACTAGTTATAAAATCAGAGAAAAAATAAGCATGACAAATCTCCACTGATAATACAAATAAGGAAGAAATGTTCAGAAAAACCTCTTTCAGGAATCTGAAAACAAAGACTATTCTCCAAAATAATTACTGTTAATGTATATGTAAAGAAGTCCAAATAATTCCATGCAATATGCTATATTACCAAAATTATATATATATTTCACTCTGGGAGAAATTTTACAGCGCAGAATATTGTCACTTCCTGGTGTCCTCTATCTTCTTTTTGAAAATGCTGTTGCTACCTATGTATAACCATCCTATACTTTTACCTCCACTGTAGTATACTTGTTACACTATATAAATCTCAAATAAGATTGAAAATAAGAGGAATTCCTGTCGTGGCTCAGCGGAAATGAATCTGACTAGGAACCATGAGGTTGCGGGTTCGATCCCTGGCCTTGCTCAGTGGGTTAAGGATCCGGCGTTGCCGTGAAGCCGTGGTGGAGGTCGCAGATGCAGCTCGGATCTGGCATTGCTGTGGCCGTGGAGTAGGCCGGCAGCTGTAACTCTGATTCAACCTCTAGCCTGGGATCTTCCATATGCCGCAGGTGCAGCCCCAAAAAGCAAAAAAAAGATTGAAAATAATGAAATGATGACATTTTTTATGAGTAAAATGACCTTAAAGACTAAACTGTAAAAAGCTATTTTAATTACTGAATATTTATCACAGTAATGTACTACTGAATGGACTATTAGGAAAAGAAAGTAAAACACAGTACCTAATTATTGGCCACTTGCCTCACCTCCCTGAAATCCTTCTGCTAGTCTAGTTTCTGACTAAAAGCTCTACTCTGCTCTTTTTGGAACTTGATTTTCTATGTCAGCCACTTTATTTCCACAAACTCCAGTGTACCTGGTTCTTGCTTCCCACTCTCTTTTTACACTCTGCCGCTGCTACCTAGAGTCATGGGATAAAATACCATGAATCAATTATATGATATACGATGTACTTCTGAGAACCATATAATTCACTCTCTCCTTTGAAGTTCTAGCTACTAAAATGACATGGAATAATTACAGATACAAGGCCAATCCATTTACTTTACCAACATGATACCCTCAAAACTTGTTGGGGTTATAAAATCTGCTTTCCCTGTTTTCAAAGTATATTCACAACCGTGTACAATTTTGGTCCTTCCAACTATCATCTGGGAAAGGAAGGGAAACTATTAATATCCTGATTTTATCTTTAAAAACAGAACCATTTGTTTAAATCATGTGGACTTATGTCCAAGTCATAAGTATTAGAATCTAGAGCCTGAGTCTTCCAAAATAATCAGCTCATAATAAAAAAAATGCTTCTATGCCTTCCTTTTATTCATAAGGTATTGGGTGTATCTCTCCAAAACATTAAATCCTTTACTTAATTGTAGATATTCTCAGACTCTTGGGAAATGCTTAGCAAGTCACATGGTCCTCTCTAACACTAGTTGGCTAGATCAGGGAGAAAAAACTTTTGAATCCAAGGCATTGAGGCCAGGCTATTTGCTTCACAGCCTGGAGAGCAAATCTCCTCAGTCTTTATTGTGCTGTTTAATAATGTTAGCTATTTAATATTTCCTTATTTAATGATATTTTGTTCTTATTCCGCTAGCATTTACTTATGATTTTATCTGGAATAATCAACAATAAGTTGCAGGAAATAGAGAATATAATGAAGTAATTTACCTAAGATTTCTCATGGACAAGTACCTGGAAGAAAAAAAGAGTAGGAAAGGGACTTTCCAACTCCTGTTCATTCTGGATATAAACCCCTGAAGATAAGACTTCAATTCCAGCACCATATGCCAAGAAGAACTTCAAAAAATGGGTTCTTCTAGTAACGGAATTAACCTACAAACATTATGTTCTTAGGAGGAAAAAATATGCAGAGAAAAACCCTTTAAAAAAAGGATTTTTAAATCCTTTAAACTCTGGATATGACTAACTCTCTTTGAAGTGGTCGAGATGAAATTAAAAGGACAGAGGGGAGACTCTGTAGAAAGAAATCACCTTTGATTCAGTACAAAATAACAGACCAGGAGATGAGCAAAGTGCAAGTTCTGCTCCTCTTTAAACACTCAACCTTCCACTAAAAACTGTGCCTTAAAGAACTGTCCAATTTTGAACTCTAAGGAATTCTGTCCTATTCTATGTGATTTTTCTGATATTCGCATCTAATATGTCCCTGGAAAATCGCATACATATCTATACACAGATACATACAAATGCCACATGCACAATATGACAATTTTAAAGACTCATAAATCCCCTAAAAATTCATTATTAACATAATATGTAATTGAAATATATAAAGAACAGAGAGAATTGAACTTATCTCTCACCCTTCAAAAGAGGGAGAAAACCATGGCATCAGAAGAGCCAACATAATCTATTTTCTATTAGAATAAGAACTCATGGAGTTCCCGTTGTGGTGCAGTGGAAACAAATCCGACTAGTAACCATGAGGTTGCGGGTTCGATCCTTGGCCTCACTCAGTGGGTTAAGGATCCAGCGTTGCTGTGAGATGTGGTATAGGTCACAGACAGGGCTTAGATCCTGTGTTGCTGTGGCTGTGGTGTAGGCCAGCAGCTGTAGCTCCAATTTGACCCTAGCCTGGGAACAGGATCACATGGGCAAGATAAGCATCCAAAGGAGGAATAGGGGAAGTCAACAGGTCTGCCCACAATGGAAAAATTCGAGGAATCTGACCTCCTTTTTTTTTTTTTGTCTTTTGTCTTTTTAGGGTCGCACCTGCAGCATATGAAGGTTCGGTTCCCATTGCTGGTTCACCACAGCCACAGCAATGCCAGAACCAAGCCGTGTCTGTGACCTACACCACAGCTCACAGCCATGGGTGTGGCCCTAAAAAAGCAAAAAAATTAAAAAAGAACAAGAACTCACAACTAGTAACCTGAGCATATCTCTAGTCTCTAATAAAAGGTTAAAATTTTTCCTAAATATGTAGAGGCTGAATAAGTACTTGTGTAACTCTTAGCTATAAAACCAAAATCGGTTTGCATGGTAGAAAATTCAGATTTGAGGAGTTCCTAATGTGGCTCAGGTTACGAACCCGACTTGTATCCGTGAGGATGCAGGTTCGATCCCTGGCCTGGCTCAGTGGGTTAAGGATCCAGTGTTGCCATGAGCTGTGGTGTATGTAGGTCACAGGTGGGGCTTAGATCCCACACTGCTGTTGCTGTGGCTCTGGTGTAGGCCGGCAGCCGTAGCTCCAATTCAACCCTACCCGGGAACTTTCATATGCCATAGGTACGGCCCTAAAAAAAAAAGAAAAAGAAAATTCAGATTTAAAAAATAATAACAATAAATCATATCAGAGAGATTCAGATGCAGTTTTTCAAATCCAGATATTTACTGGTGCTTGCTAGAAGATATCTGTATAGTAACAGACACTCAGTTTTGGTATCACGAAACACTTTTTCAAAATGTTACCCATTTCTCAGTGTTTCAAATGCTGTGGCATACCTTCTTCCTATGCCTTTATGACATTATAGGCTGCAGCTACTTTCAACATTAAATAAAGTCCAAAGTAAAAGGGTATCTTTCATCTTTCAAATGTTAAAAATAAGAATGATCACAGAGCAATTCAGTAAGCCAAACAGAAAAAATAATTATGTAGAAAATATTAAAAAGTTGAGAAATAACAAATTTCCAAAATTATTCCCATATATTAAATATCCTATCCTTATTAAGAGTAATATTTGAGAAGTTCAAGTTGACCTACAATACTGTTCTATGGAAATCAGTTTCAGATATCATTGTGTCATAGTGCAAAACACCTGCATTCAGTGAACAATTATGTAGGAAAGGTAATTTTCTGAATTGGACATAAAATAATTCCTAATGAGCTGCTGAGAAAGTATAATGGGGAAAGGCAATTTATTCCTCGCCAAAAAAGTATGTGAAAAAAATTCAAATCAATTTCTTACAGATTAATGAGATTATTAGCCAGTCATGTCACCTTGGCCAGAGGGAAGAGGAGAAATAATAGTAAGTATTAACTATATGCTAGATACTATGAGATGCTCCACAAACTTTTTCTTTCACTGTACTGCAAAACTGAGGAAAGAAGGAAGGTAGGAGGAGAAGGAGAGAGGGAGAGAGAGGGTGGGAGAATTTTACTATTACAAATTTACTGATGGGAAAATGGAAGCTCAGAAAGGTTCTGTGTCATGACCAAACAGCAAGCAATAGAAGCTGGGTTTGAAATCAAGTTACCCCGGTTCCTGTGTCCATTCACCTATTTCTACACTATTCTATCTGTAAAATGAAAGGTTAGTCAAGAAATAATCTCTCAAGTCTCTTTCAGATTTAATGGAAATGCATTCTGATGATGTTAAAGACTCTGTTCTGGTAGTGCTACCCAAACGATTTGCATGATATAGTGAATCTGGGTATTTCATTTGTCAAAATACAAGGAAAATTGAGTACAAAGGAAAATACTTTCTTTTATGGTACACCATTGTTATAATACAGTATTACAGTAAAAACATGCATAGTCAAGTGTCCATAAAAGGGGTAGCGAATATATAAAAGCAGCATGAAAGGAACTTATATGAAAATTATAAGTCATTTTTGTTGACTACTTGTTTCTCTTTATTCATTCCACTCTAATGATTCCTTGGGGCCTATAGATGTCCACTTTCTAAATACAGATATAGAGCATCGGAAATTCCAAACAACTTTTGGACCACTGCCATCGGTCCAGTAAAAGCCTGCTCAGCCTGCACAAATAAGAAAATAACACAAAAGCTGTCCTGTTTTTTAAAATGGATTTCAGTACAAATGATTCATATAAACATTGTGACTAGAGAGAAACCTGGACTTTATGATGAGGAATGTGACACGTAACAGCAATAGTCAGCTCTTCCCACTGGCTTACTGTCTTCATTGACTTTGGTTTTGAGTAAAAGAGAACAGAAGAAAGAGTCACCTCTACCCAAACTAAGGAGACCCTTAATTGATTTCGCTAGCAATGAGTTTACCTGAGTAATTCAGTTAGAAAAAGAAAAATTTCAAAAGCAATGCCTACCATATCAAGGAAAGTTTCACTGTCACAATTATAATCTCAATAGCTGAGTTAAACTATAAAACATGAAATATCACTTTTAAAACTGCTGCAAAAATCTAAAATGCCAAAGATTTCATATAGCACACAGAAAAAAATTATAAACACAATAAAATATTATTATAGTATGAACTACTAGAAAGTAATATAAAAATGATGGGAAGCACTAGAGATAATTTCTACATCTAGAAAGAGGAAGAAATACAACAGGGTTGGAATTAAACTCACTCAGACCGTTCTTGTAAGTAGGTCCATCCCATTGATCTATGTGGAAACGCTTTAAAAAGCCGCTTAAGCAACAGAAGAATACATTAACAGTAGTTAACTGAAATCGCTTTCTAAAATAACCCATTTTCTCTTTTTTATAAATATTATCATTCCTTCTACTTATTCATCCAAAAATAATTGTAATTTCAAGATAAGTGATACATGCTCTCAAGAAAAAAAGGTGAGAAAAGCTCATTCATATTTTAAAAGATTTTGAGTCATTCATTCAATAATCATTTATTGCAGGTCTATGTAGCAAACTCAATGCACAAAAATGAATGGAGGTATGATTTCACCTGCTTCTTAATTTTAAGTATCAGTGTCTTAACTCTATTTTCAAGAATGCTGTCACTTTATGAACACAAGAATATACTTTAGCATTGTTTTAGATATCAGTGTTCTAAGCCACAAAAACAGCAGTTGGGTTACATTCACAAGTCTTTTACAGTTAAAATGAGTTTTTATTTTCTATAAAATTCTATGTTACTTCTTAGCCCTGTCTAGAGTAAAACACTGGAACCACGAGGCAAATACCTAAACACTATCTCTAGGTAACACCAAAGTTATTTCTTTTTCTTTTATTTTTAATTGAAGTATAGTTTACTTATAATGTTGTACAAGTTTCAGGTATATAGCAAAGTGATTTAGTCATACATATAGAAATACATATAGTTCCCTGTGCCATACAGTAGGTCTTGTTGGTTATCTATTCTATATAGTGTGTATATTTAATCCTAAACTCATAATTTACCCTTCGGTCCCCAATTTCTTAGACATTTCAGAGAGGAATCATCTATTTGTTGAAGTAGGTAACTAATTTAGAAAATATAGTCATACCCTCATAGGCTTGCTCTTTAATAACAATTGAATTAAGAATTTCAGATTAACTTTTTCCTTCTTAAAAAACTATTCCTTTCTCATTAAGGAATAATTTTGTTTAAATAAATGTGCAGATACAGAGAAGAGGGTGGTCATTACCAAAGGGGAAGGGGTTGGGGAAAGGAGTTGGCAAAATGGGCAAAAGGGATCAAATGTATGGTGACGATGGAACTAGAAACTCTCATACTGAGCGAAGTCAGAAAGAGAAAGACAGACACCATATGATATCATGTATATCTGAAGTCTAAAATATGGCACAAATGATCTGTCTGTAAAACAGAAACAGATCATGGGTATGGAGGACAGTCTTGTGTTTGCCAGGAGGGAGGCGGAGGGAGTGGGATGGACTGGGAGTTTGGGGTTAGCAGATACAAGCTATTGCATCTGGAGTGGATAAGCAATGAGATCCTGCTGTATAGCACAAGAACTATACTTGTGATGGAACATGATGGAGGATAATATGAGAAAAAGAACATATATATGTGTATAACTGAGTCACTTTGCTGTACAGCAGAAATTGACAGAACATTGTAAATCAACTATAAAAAAAATAAAATTAAAATTAAAAATCAAAAATGTATGGTGATGGATAGAAAATGAAGTTTTGGTGGTGAGTCTACACAGAAGGAGAACTATAATGCTATACATCTGAAATGTAAATCACAAACAAATTTTACATTAATAAAAAATACACTTAAAAAAAAAAACCTTTACCCGGACAACCAGTTTTGGGTGAACTTCTAAATGATACATTCCAAAACACAGGTGTAGTCCACAAAATATTTCCCTTGTTAACGTTTTTATCAGTAGAATGGTTTCCGGTTTAATATTCAACTTAACAGAGATACCTCACAATACAAAGAATTGGGGCCAATTTTTTTTTCTGAAGAAGTATTTTTACTTATGACTCAAAAAATTCAATATAGTGTATAAATAAAACTACGCGTGGAAAGAGTTGTGAGTTACATTTGAACACAGTTAAATAAAATATCAGAATTGTGAAAATATTTTGAAAAGCTTAGAGTGACTGCAAGTGGTAGGTGTGCAGACAGAATGAATACAAAGCAATGTATTCCATACAAACAAACTCTAATAAATTTCATAATTTGGATCGTATTAATTGTTTGGATCAGGGAAAAAAATTCAAGCATTATACTACCTACCTTGTATAATCTATTATGTAAGCTATGTAGAGCTACATTTTAACTAACTGATCAGCCGTTTTGGTCATCGATCTAAAACATTACAATTTTTTGGAATTCTCGTGGTGCAGCGGAAATGAATCTGACTAGGAACCATGAGGTTGCAAGTTCGATCCCTGGCCTCACTCAGTGGGTTAAGGATCCAGCGTTGCCATGAGCTGTGGTGTAGGTCGCAGACGTGACTCGGATTTGGCTTTGCTGTGGCTTAAACTAACAAGAAATTGACTCCTTGTTAGCATTTTCATAAAGAATATCTACTTTTCAAAAATAGACTTTTGACATTAAGTGGGAGATATCCATGAACCAAGAGATAACCTAATATGTACCACAGAAAAGAGAGTAATTTTGTCTTCAAGAGAAAAAATGATTGTTTCAGGACACTGAAAGAAATTCATCCAGATAAAACTTTAATGGGCATAAGAGACTGTAACTAGTTTGCAGAGAGAAATTTATTTATTTTGGAGTATTTTTAAGAGTAAAATATCTGCAAATAATGGGCCCTGAAAAGAAGCAATGAACTATGTTGAAAACTTTGGCTCAGTTTTGATAGGCTTTCTTGTAATTTTTTCTTAGCTTTTACCGCCAAATATCACATTATTGCCAGAAATATTTTCTTTCTGTTAAAATAACAAATTGATCTCAGCAATTTCAATCTCCTCTTAACAAGAGGTTGTAAAAACTATTCCTAACTTTTTGTGTAACTTGAGCAGAAATTCTGTATCTCTACAGACTATTTCTTTTGTGCCTTAAGTTGATTTTATTATGGCTTTGATTATTTAAAACAAATACAACTTTATTATTTCTAGAAGAATTTTCTTAAAATTATGCTTTTTTTTTCTTCTTTTTATGGCCACAGCTGTGGTACATGGAAGAACCCAGGCTAGGATGGAATCGGAGCTTCAGCTGAGGCCTATGCCACAGTAACAGCAATACCAGATCTGAGCCGCATCTGCAAACTATGCCACAGCTTGTAGCAATGCTGGATCCTTAACTCACTGAGCGAGGCCACAGATCAAACCTGCATCCTCATGGAGACAGTATCAGGTCCTTAACCTAATGAACCACAGTAGGTACACCTCTACTTTTTTTATTTTTAAATACTAAATATTAATGGCAATTAAAATATTAATATAACTACTATCATAATAAATTTCATATTAGTAATATCAAAATACTGATTTTATGCCTTGTTCTCAGGCATCTATGCTACCATCTTAGTCAACTGACCAAACTTCTGCCAAAACTCTTTTGATTTTGCCTACATGATAAGACCCTAAATTCAAAAAATTTCAAGGCATTCCCATTGTGCTCATTGGTAACAAACCCAACTAGTATCTATGAGGATGCAGGTTTGATCCCTGGCTCCACTCAGTGGTTAAGGATCCAGCCTTGCTGTGAGCTGGGCTGTACGTCACAGATGTGGTTTGGATCTGGTGCAGCTATAGCCATAGCATAGGTCAACAGCTGCAGCTCTGATTCAACCCCTAGCCTAGGAACTTCAATATTTTGCGGGTGCACACGTAAAAAAGAGAAGAGTTTTCAAGACGTCTTTCCTCAAAAACTGTGAATTTTCCTACAGGGCTTTAGACAATCACAAAGATATGTTCCCTTAACTTTTGAGACCATAGAAAATAAAAATAATTCTTTGGTGTGCTCCATATACTTTACCCATCTTTTGTTGTTGTTTTTAACAAGAATTAACTTTAGAGAGCATACATCATAAGGGGAAACTGTTAAAAAAATAAGTCCCAAAACTTGGAACTAAGTGAAAGAATGACTACAAATGATTATATACCCTTTACTCAAGAATTGGCTAATTCTTTAATAGTATGTACCTTTCTCTGAGTCACTATTCATTATTAAGACATTTTAAAGATCTGGGAAAGAAGAAGACGTTAATTTGTAGAAAACTCATAGCAATACAAATGATACTTAAATGATAACAATGCAAATAAATTCTGTCCAGTAAACAAATGATTTCTGTTTGGTAGTAAAGATAATCTCAAAGGTTTCAAATGTACTGCCCATTAGTCAGTAATTTATTGAGAATAAAATTAGGACTCTTACTCCAGCATTCCTTCAGTGAATATAAATGCCCCCCTTGTTCCTATAATATTTTGAACTATCCTTACCATCCTGCAGGTTCCCTCATTAATGAATTAAATACAACTTTGTATTTAACATTTGACTCATATAACTGTATAACACGACTCATTTTTAGGTTTTGAATTTTTATAAAGTATGTTACCTTATTTCTTCTATATCATAAAACTCAGGAAGAAAACTAGAGACATAAAAAGACTCCCAATAGTAAAACTACGGGTTAGAAAACTGATATAAATTTACTTAGGGCAGGAAGATTTGCCACTTCTCAAGTGACAGATACAGTAAATGCTGTGAAATCAAGGAAAAACTGACACTAGGCTGACAATGCATTAGAGAATACCCCGCTGCTATAATAATTGCTTTATTTGTCCACTCTTCTAAATCCCACAGCCTCTGAATCCTACTCTATCTGCATCAGATAGTTCTGTAATGGGCACTGTTGACTCTGTACACAATATCCTCCCCATTCTAATTCCATAACAACCTGGATAGCCACATGCCTCAGGGAAAGCTGGCACTAACTTCAGCCTCAGCTCCAAATAGGGGAGGAGGACCAGCTTAAAAGTTAAGCCAATCATGTCTTACTCTGCCCATCACTGATTGATTTAGACATAATGTTGTCCAATGGAACATGATTTTGTCCTATTGGACAAGAAGATAAGTCTGTTGAGGGGCACCTCAGAAAAGTTCTTTAGGTTTATTAAGAAAATAAAAGCAGGGAGTTCCCTTTGTGGCTCAGTGGTTAACAAATCCGACTAGGAACCATGAGGTTGCAGGTTCGATCCCTGGCCTTGTTCAGTGGGTTAATGATCCGGCATTGCCATGAGCTGTGGTATAGGTCTCAGACGCGGCTCAGATCCCGCATTGCTGTGGCTGTGGTGTAGGCCGGCAGCTACAGCTCTGATTAGACCCCTAGCCTGGGAACATCCATATGCCGCGGGTGCGGCCCTAGAAAAGGCAAATAAATAAATAAGGCAAAATAAATAAATAAATAAATAAAATAAAAGCAGATATAATGAAGAGACAACCTCTTTTTCTTCGTGTCTGAAACTAATACCTAGAAGAGCTGCAGAAGGGGCTAAACTAATACACCCAGAAGGGGAGCTAGCCTGGGGTTAAAAGATGATTTATAAGAATCAAGGAGCAGAGAGACAAAGGAACCCGAAATCTTGAGGATACCCCTGAACCACTTAATTAGTCAATCCTGTACCTCTTGTTATGTGAAAGCAGCTCTCCTTACTTATGGCTTAAAGGCATTTTGAGTTGGGCTTTCTATTATTTGGAGCTGGAGAAAACCTGAGAGATACAACTTTTGCCATACTTCCAAGTTAGCCCTGAAGCTCTTTTCTGCAGTCTCTAAAGAAGCATCTGTACTCCAAATTGTTTATATCAAATTGAAAAGTGAGATCTTCCTCCTACTTTTCTACATTCTTGGATTCCCAATCTTAAGTTTTCTAAGACATGAACCCTTTGGAAATTCACTTACCTTCTCTGAACCTCTCAGTTCCCTCATCTACAGCGAGGAATAACATGTAACTGAAAGGATTTTATGAGAATTATGTGAAATGGCATAAAAAATGCCTAGGAATAGATAGAAGTGGTCAAAAAAGCAATTTTTTTAACTGTCCATTAAGTCTAACCTGGCCTGGGTAAAAGTCACACACTCAAAACATAATTTTTAAACAGCCAGATTTGCCATTCCACTTTTCTGTTTAATTTACCAACTATTTGAGAACTGGGGGGAGGGGAGGAGGCATAGAAATATATAATTGACTTAATAAAATTTGTGGAATTGCCCTATTTAATTTTATTCCCATAAACTATACGAAGTCATCTTATCTTTTTAATCTATGTTCCTAGGTGAAGATTTCATGAGGCTGCTGGCATTTATAAGTTGTCATGTGCTCTAAAGATATAAAGCATTTATTTTTGTTGAGAAATATTTCTCAATCAATAATTTCCTCTGGGCAGTGAAGGTCTGTATAACAGACCATTGTATTCTCGACAGAAGTAAGGTTGGAAAACTGACAATCTTCCAAGAGTTTCAAAGAATCTCTTCATGTAATCATAAATATATACGCACAACTCTATATTTTTTACAACATTAACTATATGAGAAAGTTAACATCACATATTTTAACGTAATCCCTAATTGAATCATCTAGATTTCACTGTTTTTTGGTATAATCCACCCACACCACCCACCCCGTCTGCATTTTTCTTGTGTTTGAAAGACAAAAGCTTTTAAACTGAGAGTGGCTAAGAGAGGTTTTTAGCCATCATGAGGCAAGTTTATTTTTGGAGAGGAAAGTATAAGCCTAACTGTACTTTTAGTCACATTCCCCCCAAGGAAAAGCAATTTTGTTTCCTTGGACTACATATTGATTTTTAAGGCTCATGTTAAAGGTGACTGCATAGTATTTGAAATAACGCTGTACTCTTACCCTTCATTCATTTTGGAGGTGAGAAATTCTCTAGCACAGACATCAATATTAATTTTTGTCTTTTTCTTTTTTTTTTAATAATGGACTATTTTCTCCACCTGAGATATATTGGGACATATCTAACTTAGATACATTTTGTACCTGAAATAACAGGAAAATATTCCTATCTCAGCATGCCATTTCTGTCCACTGTAATTTAGACATTCTTCATGCTGCATTTATATCCACAAGGGTAATAGTACTTACATTAAAAACCAGCCCTCATGAAGTGGCTCACCCTTCACATAGTCCATTACGGCCTTTCACTCTCTGACCCTGCACTGCCTCCAACTCTCACTGTTTTTAATAAGCAACTCCAAAGTGGTAAACTATCTTCTCTGTGCTGAGGGCAAAAGCACCAACAGACATATGATAACATGGTTTGGAAGAGCACATTGAAATAAGCCCATAATTCTAGTTCTAAAATACCCCATTGCAAATAAAGTCAAATGATTTTCAAACCCTAACCTTTAGTCTGAGTCCCTTAATCCAAAATTTTTTCTTCTACCATACATCCCTAATGATAGCAGGTAATACATGTTTCTAAAGGATTGCTTGGACAGCCATTGCATCAAGTGTTCATCAAATAACTAAAAATAGCATACAGGTAAATCAAAGAAAGCATCTCCCTAGGGGTGAGAATATCAGGGGGGGAAATCCTGAAGCTCAGCAGCAATTCCAAACAACAGGGAGTCTTAATTCCATATCATGTGAGGATTAAGAAATAATCATTTAAAGCTTTTAAATTTTGGAAATAAATAGTATTTTAGATGAAGTAGTAGGAAATCACTGTGGATTAAATCTAATCTGCAGCTCATTTTATAGTGAATTTAGAGGTCCAAGACCAAGTCAAGGAAATCTATCAGCTTCATTACAGTTATGAAGCGGCAAGAGTAATCTTGATTTTAACCCGAGAGATCCAAGTTCAAATTCTGTCCCTAGGTGGCTTTGCACAAGTTATTCACTCTACTTATCTCTAGAATGTCACTAATTATGTAGGGTCCACGTAAGGATTAAAAGCAAATATCATGTCCCTGGTAGAGTAAAACACAGTAAACTATCAGTAAGTCATAGCTAATGATAGCCAAGTTCTCTCATTTCAGAGATGCTTATATGAAAGTGTTGAGTGTGAAAGCAACCATTGTTTTCAAACTGTCTCTTGGAGCCTTACTTCTCTAAGAGTTTTTCAGAGAAGCCATCTTGATGGAGCCAGGTAGTGGAGACAAAAGGGGTGGGCTGGGGAGGTAGAGAGTCCAAAGCAAGTAGGTTCTGGGACCAGTAGTTCTTTGTTATCAGTTTTACATATTTCAGTGCCGAGAAGTATTGCTTTCAACAAATTTTTTTCTACTGTATTTTTTAAAATCGGAAAATCACTGACTGATGCATAACCTTTCAGCTTTAAACATTTAAGGTTTTCAGGTCTTGTCGACATCTTAGAATCTAATGCCTGTATCCAATACTGACGGGTGTTCCCATCTGTGTTAATGAACTGACGTTGTTATTCTCTTACCCTGCTCCTCTCTCTCCGTCTTGTTCCACATCCCTTCTTCTCCCCACTATGACCCATCTCCCTAGTTCTCCTCAGGGCAACTTCACCAGCTCACAACACACACTATCTTTGTTAGTGTAAACAGATAACAATAACCAGATGACAAAAAGAAAATAAACCAGCATATTGGCTTGATTTGCTCCAACACAAACAAAACCAGCCATAGCACTGAAACTCAATATCTCTTAACCAACACTACACACATAACATTATTCTACTGATCTCTGCCACATTTTGACTACCATAGATCTGCTGTCAAATAATTCTGTTAATTCAGATGAGAATTTAGCAATTACAACCCTGCTAAAATATGTGCCTTATCATCAAATGTTTATAAAAGGGTGATGGAATATTAGGCAAGGTGATCTATTTGTTTTAATGGGTGTTTATGGCCTCCAGACAGATAAGCTATATTTAGAAATGGTAAGATAACATAAAAACTCACTTGAAATTTCTCCTCAGATGTATTAAAATGTGATACACTGCATACTAATACTATTCAGTAAATTGTGACTAAGATTTCTCTTAGAAAATCTAAGAGACTACCATTATTACATATAAAACTTAGCTGAAGTTGTGTTACCTATCAAATGTTATCATATAAATCAAATATTTGATTTGATTTTCACTATATCACAGAATAAAGCCAGGCACAAAACCATGTGACCCATGTATGGTTGCTATTAAATACAAAACACATTTGATGGTTTCTTCAAATAAATATTTGAAGGCAAGCCTTATTTTAACAACAATCATGTTTAAATTTTGAGATTAAAAAAAGATACACAGTTCTAAAAATAATAAGTTAATATAAAGGCACATTTCTTATCAACACAGTTCATCCCTTATTCTTCTCTATGTAATGTCATTTGCTCTCTAAATTTTAGTTTGAGGATTTGAAAAGCGGGCTGAATTGAGATCTCATAAGGCTTCAAACACATCTCATGAAGTTTTACAACAGAGTGAGTTCCCGTCGTGGCTCAGTGGTTAACGAATCCAACTAGGAACCGTGAGGTTGCGGGTTCAATCCCTGGCCTTGCTCAGTGGGTTAAGGATCCGGCGTTGCTGTGAGCTGTGGTGTAGGGTGCAGAAGCGGCTAGGATCCCACGTTGCTGTTGCTGTGGCTGTGGCGTAGGCCACTGACTACAGCTCCTGTTAGACCCCTAGCCTGGGTACGTCCATATGCCGCGGGTGCGTCCCAAATAAGGCAAAAAGACAAAAAAGAAGAAGAAGGTCTAAGTTTTACAACAGAGGAGGAGAGATTTCTCACTTCAGTCTTCAGATTAATGGCAGAGGGCTTTCATTTTCATGGTAGGTAGGTGGGTAGATAGATTAGATGATAGATAGATAGATAGATAGATAGATAGATAGATAGATAGATAGATAAAAGACAGAATTGTGCATTTCACAGAAGGAACTCTATATGGTGACTTATATTACTATCAGTGAAAGATACCAAATTGAAGGTGGGATAAAATGTAGCATGATTTTAAACTGTCAAGGGGGTCTCTAGAGACTCTAAACTAAAATTCAATTAGTCTTTTTACAAAAACCTGTTAAAAAGAAAAGGCAGTTGTAATTACAGTTGATGATAAATGTACTGAGTTGTCAATCATGATCTCTATGCTCAGATTTAGGTCAGAACATGTAGTAAAATGGTCCCATGAATTTGTTTCATGATGTCACACGTATAGAGGAATATCTGATAAACAAGGTCATGGACTCAAATGTATTTGAGATCAAAAGACAGTTTCTGCTTCACTGCAACATCGCCCGTCCCCTACGGGTTTGTTTGTTTTTTTTTTTTTTTGGTCTTTTTAGGGCCACACTCACAGCATTATGGCGGTTCCCAGACTAGGGGTCAAATGAGAGCTGTAGCTGCTGCTAGAGGTCACAGCAACGCAGGATCCAAGCCACGTCTGTGACCTACACCATAGCTCATGGCAATGCTGGATCCTTAACCCACTGAGCAAGGCCAGGGATCAAACCTGCGTCCTCATGGATACTAGTCAGATTCGTTTCCACTGAGCCATGATGGGAACTCCTGGGTTTGATTTTTATAGACTAGAATTTTGAGGAGTAAAAGATTGGAATTAATTTGACTACCAAAATAAAAAGACACAGAGACAGAGAGATCCTAAAGGGTGTTCCTTCTTGATAGTAATATTTAAAATCATATCCAAAATAAATGGGTAAGATCATTTACAGGAGTTCCCTTCGTGGCTCAGTGGTTAACGAATCCGACTAGGAACCATGAGGTTGTGGGTTCGATCCCTGGCCTTGCTCAGTGGGTTAAGGATCCGGCGTTGCCGTGAGCTGTGGTGAAGGTTGCAGACGTGGCTCGGATCCCGCGTTGCGGTGGCTGTGGCGAAGGCCGGCATCTACAGCTCCTGTTAGACCCCTAGCCTGGGAACCTCCATATGCTATGGGTGCGGCTCCACATAAAGGCAAAAAGACAAAAAAAAAAAGATCATTTACAAAGGCAAAACTAAATATTACTAAGATGTGAAGGTCTTCTAATTACATTAAAATATGAACTGAATGTAATTCTTGTGAAATGGGATGTGTTTTATTCACTCGATTTTTTATCAAGAGGAAGAAAAACCTTTTTGTTTAACCCTTGACCGAAATATTTTAAACCACATTATATAAGTTGGCGTTTTTCCTAAGTAAAATGAAATAGCATCTTGGGACATCAAAGAGGAAAAAGATGATTTGTGCTCATGAGGACATTATAGTTTAACGGAGAGAAGAATAAATTTTTTTCTTTCTTTTTTTTTCTTTTTCAGCTGTCCCCCGGGCATACGGAAGTTCTCAGGCCACAAATCAAATCTGAGGCAGAGCTGCAACCTATGCCACAGCTGCAGCAATGCCAGATCCTTAACCCAGTGCGCTGGGCGGTAGACTGAACCAGCGCCTCCAGAGAAACAAGTCCGATCATTACACCGCTCCGCCACAGCGGGAGTCCTGAGAAGGATATATGTTCACAAGTACTCTAATAGCCTGCAGTTGAAATATGTATAGTGGGGAGTATATTTGAATGTTAAGGACAGAGAAAATATTATATAAAAGCTCCATGCCAGCCAAGAAAATTCTCCCAAAGCAGATGGAACTTTAGTAGACATATTTAAGAATGGGTAGGAGTTTGATGAGTGGATTAGTGAACAGAGAACTGTCTAAACAGAGGGAGGGGAGCATTCAAAGGCTCAGAGATGTCAAAGAACATACTGCCTATGAATGTATGGCAGGTCCAGATTGGTTAAAAAAAAAGAGTCTGAGCTCATCTGAGGTCTCCCTAAATTATGTACCTTTCATTCTAATCTATAATATTTTTCGATTCTTAGTTTAGTTTCTCCAAAGCATCCTTGTGAGCACTGGTTTCCTTTACTCTATTTTTTGCCATTTGCTATTAACATATAAGATATATAGAGAAAACAAAACAGCTTATGATTGTACAGTTCAATGATCTTTCAATTTAAGCATATCTGTGAAAACACCATACAGATCAAGAAAGACTGTATTACCAGCATCCAGAAGCCTCCTTCATGCCACCTTCCAAACACTAACCATCTCCCAAGCCTGCCAGTCCCTCCTGCAGGTAAATAACATCCTGACTTCTAACATTACAATTTGTTTTGCCTGTCTTTGAAACGTATATAAATGAAACAGTACATACCATTTGGAGTCTAGTTTCTCTCCCGCAAGACTCTGTGTGTGAAATTCATCCACATCATATGCAGCAAGTTTGTTCACTTACACTGCAGTGTAATATTCCATTATACGAATATATTATCACCTAGTTATTCATTGCACCATTGACAGACATTTGGACTGTTTTCAGTTCGGGACTATTATGGATACTGATGCTGTAAACACTCTTGTACATGTCATTTGGAGAACACGTGTACTCAGTTCTGCTGGGCTTAGACCCCAAAATGGATTTATTTATTGAATCTTTAGGTTGTACAAAGTGGTTGTACAGATTTATACCTGTTCGTAATACAGAACATAAGAGTTTCACTTTTCCATACTCTCACAAACTCTTGAAATTCTGATCCTCATCTTTCTGCTGCGTATGTAGTAGTTTCTCATTGTGGTTTTAATTTGCATCCCTTTGGTGACTGAATTAAGCAGGTGCTCACATTCTGGCCATTAGGATATATTCACCCTTTTTTATATTTATTTTTTTTTCATTTTCCAAACTTTTATGGAAGTATAGTTGATTTACAACGTGGCGATGATTTCTGCTAAACAACAAAGTGATGCAGCTATACATGTACATACATCAGATATACTCATTCTTTTGCAGGCTATTTTAAACATACTTAGCTGACCTTTGAGCCACCAGCTTTGTCACCTGACAAAAAACGCACTATGAGCAATTATTGACAGCATTATGTCTTCAAATGAGAAGAAATAATTTTCTTCTTTTCTACCCATTTTCATTCTTTTCTTATTCCAATCTAGTTACTCACCATGTCTTTCCTCTTCCCTTCTACCTTTCCAGTCCAAAAATATCAATAAATCAAAGCAAATTTACAATGTCCAAGTACTGTAAAGAGAGTTCTATAACAAGTCTGCATCAGAGACTAAATCTTCTTACTTTCAGGTTGCCAAATGTTTGAGTTTTCTTTTTTTAACAAATAAATGCCAACTATTACATTTAGAATGGCTAAGCAATGAGATCCTTCTGTACAGCACAGGGAACTATATCCGATCTCTTATTACAGAACGTAAGGGAAGATAATATGAGAAAAAGAATGTATATATATGTATGACTGGGTCACTTTGTTGTACAGCAGAAATTGACACAATGTTGCAAATTACACTTTAATTTTTAAAATGTTTAAAAAAGAAAAAAGGGAAAGAAGAAAAGAAAAAGTAGGCATGCCTAATTATTTATTTTAAAATAAATGAATTATTTATAAAATGTTAATAGGATAAACATAAATGTCTTCTTCCAATTTATGAACAGATAATGTTCAGTGAGTATTTTAAAGGACTATCAGAAGGAAAATGGGAAAAATATTATAGATTGTAAAGAAAACAGTAAAAAAAGAATATATATACATGAATGCTTTCTTTCACCTTCTCTGATAACCAAACACAAGTTACATCTGGCAAAAACAAAGTGGCCATGACCTTTTTCCCTCCTCTGCATGATTAATTACTTAATGTCTTATTAATTGGAAGATGTGGCTGAATTTCAAATACTTTCATTTTCTGTGCACATCATCTGTACTGTAACCACCGATTAAGCTGTTCATCAAAGGTGAGCCAACAAGGTCATCTGAGCAGTAGCTCTTCAGCTATTCATTACCCATCCTCAATGGTAATTAACAATGGCAACATTTCCATAAATCAACATCTTTCTGATTATTCTCTGATGATAAACAGTCAAAATATGTGCATCCCAGCCCACCCCTTTTAATTTTACATAAAAAAATTCAATCTAAATATACGACAGAGAAAACTCAGGTGAAATATTACAGGAGTTTCTTTAATCAAAATGTACCAGGAAAATAAGATTATGTGCCTTTGAAAGAAAAATGCAGGCGTCCCCATCATGGCTCAGTGATTAACAAACCTGACAAGTATCCATGAGGACACGGGTTCAATCCCTGGCCTTGCTCAGTGGGTTAAGGATCTGGCGTTGCTGTGAGCTGTAGTGTAGGTTGCAGACACAGCTCAGATCCCGAGTTGCTGTGGCTGTGGCGTAGGCCAGCAGCTACAGCTCTGATTCGACCCCTGGCCTGGGAACTTCCATATGCTGCAGGTGCAGCCCTCAAAAGAAAAAAATAAAATAAAAAAAGATAAATAAAAATACAAAGCTATGTACACAACTAAATGAGTCTGCTGATAACATAAGGGTCAAATATAAGAAGCAAAGGGTATCAGTCACCCAGTGCTAATTCAGTCCTCTGGCAAGGAAATTATGGCTCAGCTCAGCTTCAGAAATATCCATTTACCTACTCCTCCATGGAAAGTGACAATTTAGAATAGAAAGCAGATTTAATTCACCCTACTATCAAAGATCACATCAGAGTGGACAAAAACTTTCCAAAGAGTTTATAGAATTCAATAAAAGTAGTTATAAAACATTTAAAAATCATAATTAAAATACTGAAAATATATTTTGAAACTTAGTTACTAGTAATAGGGAATCAGCTATCAATTACATATGACTATATAATAAAATAATTATATATCATTAAATAAGTTAATATATTATACTATAAAATAATATAGTATATTGTATATCATGTATGTGATCATACAGAATTACATTCCATATTTATTTTTAAATATTAGAAAAATAATTCATTCTCTGTAGTAAAGTGCTTTAAAATTCCTATTTGCATTTTAATTTGTCAATTTAATAAGTTATTGGTAAACATATATGCACAGAGCTTGTAATTAATTCAGAATTAATACACAGAACTGAAGGCACAATAATACCCAATGTCAGAGAAAACACAACTCACACTGGCTTAAACAATAAGAAGAAATACTATTTCACAAAACCAAAATTCAAATGGATATAACGAAATCAAGTTAAACAAAGCAGGGCTCAGCCTCATTTTTCTACAATCCACTCATAAAAGACATTCTTCTCCATTGGATAGTTTGTCTCCAGGCTGCCTATCCTCAGAACCACTGGCACACTCGTGACCGGTAGGATGAGATAAGCTCTCTCCTCACCATAAAATTAAAACTCTTCCCTTTAGTCTGATTAAATCAAACCTTGTGATTTAACAGAATCACCAGTAAGTGAGCTGATCTCATTTTTTAGACTATTACGAAAGAATTTTGTTTGTTCTTCATTTCTTTTTTAAATTTCCTGGTCTCATCTCCATTTTGTTGTTTTTTTTTTTTTTAAACAGAGGACAAAAACACTAAGACATGTTTTTCCAAGGTCAGAGAGAACAAAGATAGAGTGAATATTCTTGAGAAATATAAGATTCCATAAAGTTAATGAGGGAAAGGCAAAGAATACATTGAGGGTCTTTTACAGAGTCAAGCAGTTTGACCCTACTGGTTTATTATAACAACTAAATTACTGGAATACACTTAAGAAAATACTACATGCTCCAAGGGGATTTTTTTTCAATACTAGGTGAATGGAATGATTCTCACCTTGCGGCATCTCGGGTGGCAGATAATGAGGTTCTTGAGCACTAACATGTACCCATTCAAAGTCGTCATACAGATCCTGGTGGTAATCACAGGCCCCCGGGCCATCATCAAAAGTACAGCCACCTGAAAGAGAAAAGGAGGGGCTACTGTTACATTCTAAACAGATTTGCTACAAAAGGAGAATGCACCGGGTAAGAAAACATTCTACTGAAATGTGTAATGTGGTACTCACGAATTTAATAATAAATTTTGTTACTCCTGTTTATCACTACTTCCACTAAATGTTCCCATAAAAAGATATTTCTATTAGTATCCTGTTTGATTAAGAGACTGGTTTGAGCCTCAGAAATAAGGCTGAGGCACAGATTTTTAGATATGGGAAGCATAGAAGATACAGGTAATAATGATGCTTTCCAGAAATACATAAACCACCTGGGATCGAAACAGTTTTTAACAACTGTAGTGGGAAGAAGAGGAGGAAGGAAAAGAGTGAAAACTGTCTCTTTTCATAATGCAAGTTCAATAAGGTGAAGTTAATATTTAAGTTTTACCAAATTCCTTGCTTTAGAAGAACACTTTGAAATCTACTCATAATAACAAATGAAATACTTCAGGTTTTATAAGGTCTAAAGTATATGAGATCAGTGAAACACATTTCTATACTTTATTTAGATTACTTTCACACACAATTATGACTTAAAAGTGGGGAAAAAAACTGAAGCAGAAAACAGATCAGATCAGCCTACAATCACTCTCACCACTTCCACTTTATTTAATAACCTCTTCTTAAAACATGGACGTAGCTAGCCTTTCCCCTTTACATCAGTCATGTTTCTTGGCTTTATTTTCTGAGGTAATTTTATGGCAAAAATAGAATAATTACTTTGGCTTCTCAGCCTACATATACAGGCACATACAACTCAACATATTTAGT
This sequence comes from Catagonus wagneri, assembly GCA_004024745.2. NCBI lineage: Eukaryota > Metazoa > Chordata > Mammalia > Artiodactyla > Tayassuidae > Catagonus > Catagonus wagneri. Next base: position 26,845,523 of record PVHT020000077.1, on the reverse strand, counting down.
TTACTCAATTCATAAAAATAATAATTTGTCTATATGTCTAATGTTGAAAAAAATAGATTAGAAGTAATGAAAATCCATCAGTGGGTTTAATGAGAAAAACCAATAACCTGTCTCCTTTCAAGCAGCTTATTTGTTTAGTTTCCATGGGGATCTTTGTGAAGAAATTCAGTGAATTCTCTGACCAAACAGCAGGCTAGGGGATGGTAAACTTCAGACCTATGTATTCTTCTCTTTAAACAAAGAATTCACTTTCCTCATCAAAAGTTTGTCAGTTTAAATAAAAGTTATAGTCCTCACCAATGACAAAGACAAGCTAGCATCACAGGCAAAGAGGGTAAGATCAGAAATGTCCAGATGACACTATAGCCCAAACAACCTTTTTCAAAAGCAGATTAGGTATATGGGTACCCTTGAATCAGTTTAAGACTACAGCGATCCTTTAAAATAACCAAACCTCAGCAGAATTAAAGCTTAATACTGGAACTCCCATTGTGGTGCAGAGGTAATGAACCTGACTAGTATCCATGAGGATGTAGGTTCTCACTCAGTGGCCTAAGGATCCAGAGTTGCCGTGAGCTGTGATGTAGGTCGCAGACGTGGCTCAGATCTGTCATGGCTGTGGCTGTGGCATAGGCCTGCAGCTACAGCTCTGATTCGACCCCTGGCCTGGGAACTTTCATATACTACAAGTGTGGCCCTAAAAAGGGGGGAAAAAGACAAAAACGAAGCGTAATAGTCTTTTAAATATGTCTAAAATGGCCTTTATATAAATGCTCTCATGAAAAATGATGTACTTTTTAAATTAAAATTAATCAATGAAAAGAGGTTGCTAGGAAATGAATCTTCGCATAGCAAAGTTTTTCTCAAAATATAACTTGCTATCACAACCCTAAAATGACTTACTGCTTTGCAACACATACCTTCAGGGCCACCATTGCCCTTGATAATAGTATAAGTGACCTCCGTATATAAATTTAAACTACCAGTGGAACCTACATTGGCTCATTTGGAAGACAAATGGCCTTAATTGCTGTCCTTCATAGCCACTGTTAATTTTAGACTCCAGAATTCTTATTAGCAATAACAACTAGGAGTAGCCACACAAAATAAGTGGGTCAACCCCTGTTATTTGTTGCACATTACTGCCCTACCAGTCAAGAGTCTTGTGAAAAGTTCCTGGCCCATCTGACTTGAGGGATAAGAAAATTTTTAAAAAGGTGATGTTTTATTTTATAATTTACAATAAGTTCTTTTTTTTTGTTTTGTCTTTTTGCCTTTATCTAGAGCCGCACCCACAGCATGTGGAGGTTCCCAGGCTAGGGGTTTAACAGGAGCTGTAGATGCCGGCCTTCGCCACAGCCACAGCAACGTGGGATCCGAGCCATGTCTGCAACCTACACCACAGCTCACGGCAACGCCGGATCCTTAACCCACTGAGCAAGGCCAGGGATCGAACCCACAACCTCATGGTTCCTAGTCGGATTCGTTAGCCACTGAGCCATGACGGGAACTCCTACAATAAGTTCTAATCTGGGAGGTACAATATATCTTCTACATGGCATGAATAAATCTTTGATAAAAGATGTTTATGAATCTATTTTATAAAGAGTTTTGTACTTCAAGGTTAAGGACCAATACAGTACATTGGGCTACATGATAAGAAATACAAAAAAATACTATTCCTGGAGTGACGTATGGGATAGACAGACATGAATGAGGGAGCATATATATACAGTGTGTTTCAGGGATAATAACAGTATGCCTCAAGTCACAAAGAACACGAATGACAAATGAATTGACAACCAATAGCTGACCTGGTTATAGAAGGATTAGCGGGATTCTGAGTACAAAGATGAGTAAGGATGTGCCAGCCAGAATGGAAATCAGATTGAAATTAAAGAAAAAGCAAAATCAAGCACGTACAAATCTAAATAAACATGAGATGTTGAAGAACCTCTAACAGGTTCAAATAATTCTTTGTAATGAACATAAAAAAATATGTAGGGAACAAAACTACATATGAAAGATTTTTAGATATCATAAAACATTTAGATTTATTCTACAGTTATATGAAGCCACAAAGATTTTATCCAGGAGTATGGTACAATTTAAGCCACATTAATAATAATAATAACGGTAATGATAACAACAATTCTAGTGGCCATTGTACAGTTTAAAGAGGAATGGGGAAAATGGAGGTAGATAACTTGGTTCAACCTTACAACAGATAACATATAACTTGAGCTAATTCCATTTTATGTAACCCCATTTAAGGCTCACTAGAAAGCCCTAAAAACATTTTCTCTAAAGCATAGTCAGATGCACACTATTGCCTTTGGAATGGATAAGCAATGAGATCCTGCTATAAAGCGCTGGGAACTATATCTAGTCACTTATGATGGAGGATAATGTGAAAAAACAATGTATACATGTATGTGTGACTGAGTTACTTTGCTGTACAGTAGAAAACTGACAGAACACTGTAAACCAACTACATTGGAAAAAATAAAAATCATTTTGTAAATAAAATAAAACATAGTCTTCGATACACAGGTTCCTCTGTTCAACACTTCTCTCTATATATTACTATAATGTATTTAAAAGAGATTTCTTAGTAAAATTCTAATTCATAAATAAAAACATAACTCGTGAATTTAAAGTTTCACTGAGCTAGACAAATACAGACAATACTGAAATGCTGTTCAAGAAACTGACTTAGTCAAAGAGGATGAAAAATGAACAAAGAAACACCTTATATTCTCAACCTTTTTTTTTTTCAGTCTGCTATGCGTGATAACACTACAAGGAATACCTGCAAAATCATTTCAGAGAAATGGTGAATGCAAGCTCCTTGACCCTTGGAGGAAAACTACTTCTGAAGAGCCATTTCACAGACTGCTAATTCCTCTAGGCCAATCAATCAGCTAAGGAACAGATCTATTACTTCAATAGTCTGCTTCCAGTATGGCAACCCATTTATGGGGCTTTGCAAGCTGCTCACTAGAAAATAAAAATTAAGCTAATTTTGACTTGCCTGATTTTTTTTTTCATTCCTAAGTAGCTCACTGAAAGGACTGATCACACAAAAAATAAAAGCATTCTTTTCAATAAAACTCAAGGTCAGGTTAATTTAGACCAAAGTTGAATTCAAAAAAAAATAAAATGTCAGTAGGGCCCTGGGCAACACTGATATGGAGGATATTCTTTTAAAAGATATTGTACTAGGATCTTCCACAATCTACCCTCCAAAGCACCTATGTATTCTCAATTTTCTGACTAAAACAGCAAGAAACAGGATTATCTTTCATGATTCTTTACCACTTGTAAAGAACAAGCTTCCTTTAGCTAAAAATATAGACCATTTTTGTTTTTATTTTCTTAAATCCACTGGAATATGCAGGGTTTTGAAAAGCAGGAGGAAAGTACTAGACAAAATACGTTGACAAATGCAATATTTTTAACACTCTGACCTTCAAAAATGGACAAATAAACATTTTCCAATTGTGAATTAAGCTGTTGTACGCAAATTTGCTCATGTAAGTGGTCATCAACTTTGAAATGATCTTTCTTCCACTAAGAATGCAAAGAAAGATTAATATATATCACATTAGGACACATGCAATACTGAATTAAACTAAATTTGATTAGATCATCAGTATCTATGCTAATCAGAATCATAATATAAATTACTACTATAAACCCCAAAATTCATTACAAAGCCAATAATTTCACACAAAAAAGAACAGAAAAATTACTTATACGAAATATCTTAAATATAATTCCATTTATAATATGAGTCAATTGTCTATTCTCAGAAAAACAGATTGTTGGAAAATGTGTAAGAATCAATGCTTTTAAGTAAAGTTCATATTTCCTCTAAAATTTATTGTGTTATCTTAACAGATTTTTTTCTTTCTATTTCTAGGATTTTGAAGGTACAAAATAAGGATTGATATATCATAATCAATGTTTAGGCAGTTTACCTCTAGTCTAAGGATAAGCAATGTTTATTCCCAATTAAGTACTGAAATTCGAATAGAAAATATTATCCAAGTAGATGTAAATTCAAATAGAAAATAATAATCCAAATAGACATAAATGATGAATGCACTTGAGGTCATAAGTATGAGTCCCTAGTCATAATACGTCACTCTAGTTTAATAGCAAAGAGGATCTAAGGAAGAAAAATTAGAAAAGTTATAAATAAGAGTTCCTTAAAAGATATTAACTTCGAATCCAGAAAAAAACTCCATGTAGATAATTAGTACAAGAAAATATTATTTGAGCCTAGCTCTTCATTAAAGGAAAAGGAATCTGAAAGACTTGTACTGGAAATCCAAACCCATCATTTATATATATAAATGACTCTTAATGACAAGAAAAGAGGTCACTTCAAAAATTATCTATTTGGTCATCCCTAGAGTTCCATTTCTAGCCAAGAATATATGTTTAATATTTGTAATCCAAGATTATTTACCTAGTAAGACTTCTATTCAAATTGTCTATGATTCAAAGCAAACGCTATACTTACAATTGACTGAATAATCTTCCTTTAATAAGAATAAATTTACCAGAATGGAAAAATAAGTCCATTTCACTCCCCTCCATCTCTGCAGGGGAGCAACATGAAAATCTCAACTTCAGTTCATAAGACTTCAGGAATTTCAAAGAACTAGCATATACCGCCACTTAGGTGGTAGAAGAAATAGACAAAGTTCCTAGACAAAGCATGGAGAGATGACTAAGCCCATATTCAACTTTGTTATTTTATTTCTTTGAGCTTCAGTCTCCTTCCCAATAAAATCAAGATAATAATAGCTACAGTAGAGTTGTATGAGGATTAATTATAATGCATGAAAAGCCCCTAACACTCAACAAGACTTTTTAAACAGTACCTTTATTTTTTCATGTTCCATTCTTAAGTGTATTCTGTTTCTATGCTCTACATATATAAACCAATGCACATATTTAACAGCAGAAGTCTAATAAACTTACAGTTTTCATATAGTTTATCCAGAAAGACTGAAGAGAGTTCCCATAATGACAATAACATTAACATACCAACATAACCGGTTTTTCCTGAACAATTGTTAGAAAATGCTTTCGGTAAGGAAATACCTTCCATTAGATCAGGGGTTAGCAAACTTTGTAAAAAAGTTAATAAATATTTTAAGTTTAATATTCATTAAACTTTAAATATTAATAAATATTTTAGGTTTTGCAGGGCATACCATTTCTGTCCCAACTATAGAACCGTTATCACTGTAACAAGAATGCAGCCACAGAGAATACCTAGCAAATGGGTATATATTCAAATAAAACTTTCATTTACAAAAACAGGTGACAAGCTGGATTTTACCTATGGGATATAGGTCACTCTGATCCTGAAAATTACAGGTAATACACAGTCTGGTTAAAAGCTTACAACTAAGGGTCTTTGATTTCTACATCACCTCCACATGATGTAGATTTTTCTTTCTTATATATCAAGACAAGTAGCAGTAGGCCACAGTCAGGAAACTGAACTGAAAATGGAGTCTGAATGACAGACTAAAAGCAAATCAAATTGTCTGGCTGGGCATAGGCTTAAATCAAAAAGTGAGAATAGGAGAACAATTTGACTTGTTTTATCTTAACCATCAGACCATTCCTTTTATAGCTCAGGAAAGCACCCCTTTACCTCCACCTGCTTGAAATATCGCATAATCTTTGTGCTCTCATTGCACATTCTTTGGGTTCCATATTTTCCTCATTCCCCTCCAAGTTTAGCTGGATTGCAAGATCTTCTAATCTGGGCTTCAATCTTTAAAGATGACAAAGGGAAATATAGTTTACACTGTGACCCAGTATATACATGCATGCAAATATTTAAATACACAGTGTATGTGACCACAAACACATTTATCCACATAATCATTTATTATCTCCTACTATGGGTCACTAGTCCAATGCCGTTTCCCTAAGTGAAATAAAATTTAGAGCAGTTGTGTGAATCAGGGAAGTAGATATAAGAAAACAGGCTGGCGATCCCGTCTCATACACATGAGCACATGTCCACCATGAGAGGGTAGCCAGAAGACACAGGTGAGCCAGAAAACATTAAGTCTCTAACCCTAAGTTTCAAATTCAGGCAGAAGTAGAAGACCAGGAGTACCCACTGTGGTGCAATGGAATCGGTGGCATCTTGAGAGTACTGGAATGCAGGTTCAATCCCTGGCCTGGCACAATGGGTTGAGGATCCAGCATTGCCACAGGTGTGTATTAGGCTTGGATCTGATCCCTGGTCTAGGAACTCCATATGCCACAGGGTGGCCAAAAAAGAAAAATAAAATACCTGGACACAATTTCATCACATGGATATAGCATATAGATGCTACAAGGACCATTTGAGAAAAGCCATCAAAAAGATGGAACACAGGTACTTTAGGCAGGCCTAAAATTGTGTATTAAAAAAAAAAAGCCTACCATCAGAAAAAAAAAAAAGTGGAAGTCCGAAAATAAGCCTTTGAGACCTAGACAACCCTGACAGTAGGTATGTGACCTCATCCAACCTCATTATATAGCTAATGGATGATTACATGCCAAACAACCATTGAAATGATTTCACAGATGAAAAGAACTTTATTAAAATGTAAAAGGAACATAATAAGGAAAAGTACCTCATAGTAGAAAAAAATAAAAATGGCCTAAGTTCACAAGAAAGTATCAGAGTCAGGATCTGAACCCAAGCACTACAGGTTCTTTACTCTTGACCATGACATTAAATGGCTCCTCAAAATGAGGTGTGACTAACACTTTCAGAATCATCCAATACCGCCCCCTCCAAAGAGCATAACCTCAAGCCATTACTCAACAAAGAGAACATTACTCATTCCAGCCAGGCGATGGTGTGATGGTGCTGCATCCTTTACGTAACATCACTTCAAAGTCTCTTAGGCTTCATGCCAGTGAAAGGAAAGGTTCTTTATTGGACAGAGCTATAAAAACCTGGCTAACTAGTAATTTCCATGAAGAATTTTATTTCAAAAGAGTGACTTAAGGCTGAGAATGTACACGATCACAACACTGGCCTATTACTCTTGCTTGGCAATCTTCACTTTCACTTCATCTCTCCCAAAACACGTATAAACAAGTGGCTTTTCTATTTTTAAAAACATTAAAGGAGTTCCCTGGTAGCTCAGAGGGTTAAGAATCTAGTGTTGTCACTGCTGTCGCTCAGGTTGCTGCTATGACAAGGGTTCGATCCCTGATCCCAGAACTTCTGCATGCCACAGGCGTGCCCCCCCCAAAATAATAAAAAATAAAAACATTAAAAGAGGAGTTCCTATTGTGGCTCAGCACATTAAGAATCCGACTAGTACCCATGAGGATGGAGTTCAATTCCTGGCCTCACTCAGTGGGTTAAGGATTCGGTGTTGCTGCAAGCTGTGACGTAGGTTACAGATGCAGTTCGGAGTCAGCATTGCTATGGCTGTGGTGTAGGCCAGCATCTGTAGCTCCAGTTTGACCCTTAGCCAGGGAACACATGCCCCAGGTGCAGCCCCGAAAAAAAAAGAAAAAAATTTTTGTTTAAATCATTAAAATAAACTAAAAGCAATTTTGTTCTGATAATTTTTGCAGTAGCCCTTACATAAATTCTAGGATAAGAAACCAAATGTTTTTGCAAAAATCATTTACATATTTACTCACATTTCTGTTCCTATTTTTTATCCTTTTCTCTATTCTAGAAAAATCTCATCTTTTTTGTTTAGCATTAGTTACACAATCTAGAGAAAGTCATTGAACAAAGTAATAGAGAGTAAATGTACTGAAAAATAAAATTCACAGCTGAAGCCATATTTACATTTTGGTAAAATTGGAACACATCCAAGCTCACATTTCAACATTTCTTTGTTTTGTTTTGTTTCTCATGGAGTGATTCCTGATGGGCTCCACTTCACCCATATCAGACACATTCTGGCTTATTTCAGCAGTTGCTCCTGACTCAGCTCAAGCATGATGAGTGATGGATCATTTTTCATTTATGAAGGGAGTTCTGCGAAATGCTGAAGCCATGTAAAACAGAATTCCACAACCCAGCCTCCTAGAGGAAGGGTAAAGATCTGCCTTGAGGCTTTGAATTTAAAATTTTATATCAGTTTGGTGAAGGAGTCTAAAATACTCTCAGCTACATTCTAAGAAGGTCAACAAATCAGTTTTATAAGACTTTGAAATACATTTAAAGGAAACGATAAACAAGTAATTTAAGTGATTAGGATGCATCTTGAAAGTTAAAAAAATATATATATATGTATATACATATCTTTTTCATTAATACGAAGCCCCTTTCCTATTAAAATGTTTCTAGACTCAGTATAATATAAAAGGCATACAGGCCAATGTTTGGGTTTTCCACAACTCTTGAAAAAAAATTTTTTTGCCGGGGGGCGGGGGTCATGTCCATGGCATGTGGAAGTTCCAGGGCCAGTGATTCAATCCAAGACACAGCTGCAACCTATGCTACAGCTGCAGCAATGTTGGATCCTTAACCCACTGCACCAGGTGGGAATTAAACCCCTGCCACCACAGAGACAACTCCAGATCCTTAACCCACTGCATCACAGCGGGAACTCCCCAGAACATATTCTTAAGAGTAAAGACTTACGGTTCTGCCATTTTTCTTTATTTAAAAAAAAATTTTAAAGTCACACATCATTTCAATCGATCAGTATATTAACTACTGATTTTGGATTATTAACCAATTCTTTCATTTATCTAAGAATCATTTGAACAGTTTGGCCTTTTACCAGGTCTACAGCAAACCAACCACTCAACCAACCACAAGCAAATCTTTACATTAACATTGAGTGATATTAGAGACCTTGTGGTCAGGGATCTCTGCCCCCCTTCTCATGAAGGAAGCAATCTAGCCATTAACCAAAGTTTTAGTGAAAATTTTACTAGCCTTTAAAAAGACTGAATTTCTGACCAAGTCAGTGCTGAAGCCTGAATTATAATAACTTTGGCTTCTCAAATTTCCTTTCACAGGAGATTGCCATCTGGTCACTCCTTGGTGGAACTGCCATGTAAAATAAAGATTTCTCAACAAGCAAAAACAATGCTCTACACAGACTTTAAGTGGTAAGTCAACAGCTCTTCTAATCTAATAGAGTCATAACTGAGAGAATGATGAATAAGATTATACACAGGGCTTCACTAGATTCAGGCCTGCCTATATCCTTATTTCCATACGAATAACAACAACAACAAAAAAAAACAATTAGGCTTCACTTTCCCATCTCTACTTCCACCTACTATGTGGGAATACTGTCCCAACTAATTTTAAAACTCTCTCCACAGAATCCTATGACTAGTAAAGCTACTTGCTATGCACATTAAGGTATTATTAAGTTAAGGGTTTAGTTAGGAAAACATCTAGGTGAGATCCTTATTATTGTTTTATACTTGCCAGAAATTTCTAAAGTATTATGACAAAAATTTGAAGGATTATAAAATATAAGGTGAGTTTACAACAATATCCCATCAATCCTGGGCCTTCATAAAAAAAAATAAAGCAGCTACATGATTTAAAAAAAAAAAAAATTTGGTCATATGTCAAATTCATCCACCACTGACTCTACTCCTAGTGGAACACCCAAACTGTAAACTCCCACATTTCAAACACTCTTACATAATAAAAAATATTTTAAAGATGTATTAGAATTTCATATGAAATTCAAAAATATTTTTTTAAAATGCTTCAGTGCAGAAAAGAAGTCTGGGTCTAGAAGAATAATTTAATACAGATAAGTTAACTTTCTTTCGTTGCAAACTCCACACGTAGCAGGGGTTCCTAAGAATAGCATGTATAAAAATATCTACAGACTTGAAATATCCTAGCCTCACCAAATTTAGAAGATTGGTTAAAGTATTATATCCCATTTATTTAACATCCTTACTCTAATTTTCCCTCCAATTTTTGCTCTAAAACATGATGACCAACTTTAAACACTGAACTGTACAATTTACAGATAAAAGGCAAACACATTTCTTCAGGATGAAACATAGAGACCTGGAAATGTTTCCATTTTCAAATATGAGTGGACGAGAAGCTAGCATATAAGATCTGAATAATAGATTAAAAGCAGTAACACTATGAAGACAGCATTTGAAGTCTGGTATCCGCTATGCGGTAGGACAGCTTTCCTGCTTCACTTCTCATCTCAAGCCATACCTTTTATTTTGAAATTGTCAAAGCTCTAAAAATAGGTAAAATAAAAGACATTATTACAATGTAAAGCTGACAAGGCCATCCTAGCAAATAATTAGCAAAACCAAACTGCCCCTAATTAACATTTCAGTAAATTAAGAAGTTTGCCATCCTCACTATTTAAGGCAAACTGCAAAAGTGAGCTTTTCTGTCCATATCATTTGCAAAATTTTAAAGGATTAATAATATCTACTGTTGACAGTTCATCAACTAACAAGAAGAGGACAAGTGGTACTTTTTTGGGGAGGGAGGGACAATTTGTTTTTATTTATCAAAGTTTTTAATCACTTGTCTCTTAAGACAGCAATTACACCTCTAGAAATCTACCCTACATAAATGTTCACAGATGTGCAGACCTGAATCCTACAAATACAAGCTAGGACAACCAACTTCCAAAAAAAGAAAAAATTATGTATGAGCCTTTTCAATAACATCCAAAGACAACAAAAGACTACCTTCAAGCTTAAAGGGCACTTGCCACAAAATTATTCACAAATAAAGTCACAAACATTGGACTAATGAGCACTAGCAAAGTATTATAAGACTGAATTCACATGAGAAACATAAATCTTCAGCATTACCAATTTGTGAAGATAAAGGCAAACCACATTTTGGGAGAGAATATAAAATCTAGCAATTATTTGGCAAATGTTGAGACAATTAAAAGATCCAGAAATAGAGGCAAAGAAATCTTGTGTCAAGTGCACAAATGGAAAGAAGAGTGTCATAGGAGAGCAATGATGTAAAAGCATCCTTCCCTAGTCACCCAATTCTTTCACCCAGGTATTTAACCAGATTGGGGAAAGGAAAAAAAAAAAAAAAACTAGTCAAGAAAAGTAACAGGTCATGATAAACCATTCAAGATATGACTGATTACAGCAATAGCATTGTAAGTCAGCCCAAAATAAGATTATCTAAGAGAATGGCTTTGATATAACTTCCTAGTATTCTCCTGACATCTCATAACATATCTTAGATCCTTTTATCACTTCAATAAGTTCAGGCCTCATCTGAAGGTACAACCAGAATGCAAAATAGAGTGAGGCATAATACAGAGCTAAACGTGTCAAAAGTATTTCTGATGCTACTTCATCTGCAAAAGATGGGTTAATAACTTTGCCAGAGAATGCAGACATATATGTATTTCCATATGAAATGTTTGGGGCATGATTATGACTATCTGCCTACTACTTATAATATCATTTAATACAATTTTTTTCTAACAATCAGAATTAGTAGAATAAAATATATTCCTAGAAACAGCATTTTCATTTAGTGGAATATAATTCAATCAACTAGTGAAATCACATATCAACTTACTAGGGGAAATAGGAAAATATCTCATAATTTCAAGCGCCTTCCTAACCCCACCTATCCTTCAATTTTTTTATTTTAGTCTAAGAGTTAGATGTTAACACAGATTTTAGTTAGACCCAGATGATTCATGGAGGAAGTAGAGCTAAAGGAACGAAAGCATGAAAATCATGGTTTAAGGCAAGTAGTCAGCTGACGTTTAAAGTAATTGTATTTAACTAAGAAAATGTTGTATAGAGTGGGTAGTAACAGGGTGAAGGGCTGTTGGATTACAGAAAATTGGTGGCCAGTCACTCCTGATACCATGAATTGTATCAAGTTAAAGCACATACACAGGTTTTCAGATAAGTAAGAGGCATTCGGATTCTTGCTCAACAGGTTTTTAAATCTCCAGCCTGTTAGAGATTGCCTTATCTAAAAGGAAAAAGTGAGAGGCTGGGAACCTTCTCCTTGCTGTGATCAGGTCTCCAAGCAAGTATCTCCCCACAAGATGGGAATCATGCATTTGTAAGATTCTGTAGTACACCATTACCCCTCGCCTCAATAGTCCATAAAAGGGATTCGCTATGTTTCATAGTAGGATTTGTTTATCATATATTTGAATCATTTTATAACACAGTCCAAAAGACTTATTTTTGCTGTAGTGATATTATCAATAGCATGGTCATGTTTTCAAGAAAAATTATTTCTATCAAAACATTAAAAGTCATTAAAAGCTTGTCATGTGGCCTGTCATGTGGCCTTGCTCCAGGCTGTGTTGATGTCTACAAAAACGCAGTCTTGAAAGGAGTTATCTCTGATTTCTTTAAAGACCACATAAGCTAGATGACTAAAAGACTGTTGAATCTGACTCAGTGGCATTAATTACACCTCCAAGGGTGAAGTGACAATTGTGTGAGTCAAAGAATAAAATTTTATAGTTCTATAAAACACTGGTGTAGAAGTCACAGGGGAAAGGAACTACAGAGAAAGTAATTGAAGGCAGGAGAGTTGACTTCCCGCCCAGTCACTGACTTGGATAAGAATTCAGTGGTAAAACTTTCTTCCCGGACTTAAATTTATAATCACAATAACAACTACAGCCTCCAAAGAAAACCAAAGAACACACTCCTCCTCTTAAACATTTAAGACACAAAGTAAATCTCTCTAAGGATACAGGGTGTCAGGCATGACTATTTTTTTTCCTCAAAATCTCAACGTTACCATGGAGAAAAGTCAGACCAAAACCAGTCAACATGATTGTATACATTATACACCAGCACATACAAACGTATTTTCATACAGAGAAAAGAGATTTTTCAAGTTTCCACTCCAAAATTGAGAGCAGCTTGTTTCAATCCTGTGATCAAGATTATTCTTTACATATTGACAGCTTCAAGCAGACATAAGTAACAGGAAATCACAATGCATACCATTTGGTATGCATTTTTGCAATTACAATCTTTTCATGCATTAGAATTCACAAGTAAAACTCCAAAAGGTTTTATGGATCTCAGAGGGGATTAAGGAAAATATTTGATAAGAATACAAACAAAGTATAAAGCCAACAGTTATTTTTAACATAAAAAAAGTATTTAACACAGTTCACAGCACATAGTAAGCACTAAACAAACAACAGACTTTTTTTAATTAAAAAAATCACATATATTCCCACCAATCGGAGAAAATCAGTGCAAATATTTTGGTGTCTGTTACTTTCTAGGCTTTCCCACATTGCATTTTCTTACTATTAAATGCTAAAATTTAGGAAAGCCACCGCTTTTTTTAAAATGTTCAGTACCAAGCCATTTTGCTGATGCTCTAAATCTAATAACATCACAAGTCATGCTACCAGGACTTCTAAGTATAAATGCATATTGTCTATATAATACCAAGTCTGTGTTCCATTGCGTGCATGTGTATGATAATTATGTAATAATTTATCATTCCAGGAATTTCCAAAAAAATATATATGTTGGTGCTATTGAATAGATGTTAATTTCTTACTGCCCATCTTTTAACTGTAGTATTAAGCTTTTTGGTAGAAGACTCTCTCTCTGCACTCATTTTCAATGATACTTCCAAAAGGGAATATTCTTTAGGTACAAGGTAAGAGTAGCAACAGAAGTATAAATGTGTCAGAAGCAGTAAAAGAAACAGATGTCACTGTAGTATAGATGAAAACTGCAGCAGCAACAGCAATAATAGCAGCTAACAACGGCTGTGTGGCAAAGTGCTGTTCTAAGCACTTTATGTGAAGTAATTCAATTAACCCTCACAATAACTTCAAAAAGATGGGTACTATCATTACTCCCATTTATAAATGAATAAACTAAGGTAAGCTTATTTTACTGGAGCTTAATAAGCGATTTGTTCAAGATCACATTTCTAGTTAAGGCTCCAATCCAGGGTCCAAATTCAAGAAAAGTGGGCATTTCTGAACTTTCTTCAAAAGGATAGGTATAAGCATTTCAAAGAGAAGCGCAGCATCAAACTTGAGGAGACAGGCCAGCACGCAAGCCAGGTATTATCAAATCAAAATACAGACTAAACAAGCAGCCACCACCCATAGGCCAGATACCACAGGCATTCCTACAAATGCAGACAAGATCTCTGGAGAAATAAGATACATTTTTGCACAAACTACGACCAGTTACAAGAGTTCCCTTAGGAAAAGCAGATTTCATGCTCCAAACACTCCTGGATAGTCAAATAATGGCTTCCTCTTGGCCCGAGACCCTCACAGACTTCTCAAACCAGTGAACTTTAAGGAAGCTCTTGGCAGGAGTTCTCTTTCACCTCTTTTTTCATTTCTTCTCTTGGACAGGGGGACGGAGGCACAGTCTCACGTTAGCAGCTGTGACTCAGCTGTCCACTCTCCATGCCCGCACCAAGAATTTGGACATCTCTTCAGAGATGCCGTTTACGAGTGAGAAATTGTTGGGAGAGCAAGGGTACATGTCTTTTTCCCTCACCATCTCTTTTGTGTAATAAATATTTTTAACCCAGTTTATTTCAGCCTCTACAACCCATATATTTCCTCAGTAGTAGAGGGCATTTAATTTACTAGAACCAGCTATTTGAGGATGGTGACTGTATTTAAGCCCGCCTACACTCACAGAGGACAAGGCAGTGACATTCTAACCTGACTCCTGACCGAGTTCAAAGCAATCTCATAAAGAAAGAGAAACGAAATATCAAGGGTATCTGCCAAGTGTCTATCTGCATGTTCAGACCAGTGTATTAAAAGAATATTAATTTTTCCCTTACCTCAATGAAGTCCACCCTAATTTTCCCGGGAAATGCAAGGCTCCACTTATTTAAAATGCTCATTTATTAAAACGAAGGAATCTGAGAATGTGAGCAGTTGCAAAAGATCCTCAGGACCGTTGAGTACAATTCTCCACCCAGTATAGGAATGTCTTCTACAGTCTCAGGACAGATGGCCTCTCTGCATCTGCTTGGATATTTTCGCACCCTTCATCTTAAGGCAGGACCTCTGTGGTATCAGTGGTATTGCACCATGATGGCTTTGAAGTCACTTGACAATTCAGATGGAATGGCATGACACTTTTGAGAAATTCCATCTTCCCAAAGGCCACACCCTATGATGTATAATAGAAGCATCACACTTCAGAATTGGAAAAGACTTTAAGGATCACTTAAGCATAGGTCACACTGTTTTTAACTTTAGACCACAACCTAGGTTTAGTTAAGTAGGAGGTCTACAGGTGTGTGTACATGAAGCTTAGCCTATAATGACCACTGTATGAACATTACCTTCCTCCACTGAGCTGACTTTCCAAAACAAAGTTTCTGTTTCTGTTGACTTTTTCTTATGCAAACTGATGTCTGTTTCTCAGTTTTTCTCTTTCCAGCCTAGTGAACTGATCTTAAAACTTTAATTTAAAAAAAAAAAAGTGAATAGATCCCCAAAGGAAGTAGAAACTGTAGTACTGAGATTCTGATGCCCTGTTGATCACAACTTAGAAAAAGAAACAGAATCCCTTCAGCCTTTAAGAGAAACTGCACATAAAGAAAAAAATTCTATATAATACTTCCCAAACGCTAAGAGACAAGCTTTTGTCCTAAATATATTTGTAATATTATGTAAAACAAACGCTCATAGAAAAACTGAATTTTCTCCAACTCTTGTGTGAGTATCAGAACGAAAAGGGACATTGAGATTTTACGTGAATCAGCTCCCTATGTCCGGTTAGAGAAAGTAACCAAAGCCTCCTTTTACACGGTCTTTCTAGGTTAATGACGTTCCCAAACTCGGTAAATGATGAAAGTGGGACTATCCCAGGGGCCCCTTGCTCCTTATCCAGCAGTTCTTTTTTCTCTATTACACACCGCCCTGCAATGTTTATTGTTCAGTTTGCCTCCACCAGCCAATATTTTTTTTTAATTTTTTGCTACTGTGCACAATTGAAATTTTCTCAGAGCAGAAGAATTTTTAGATAGCAGTGTATGTTATTGACCTAATTTTTTAAAAAGTGAATCAAGCAGACAAGAAGTTGGATTGGTTTGCCACTAGTTTTTTTCAAAACTTCAACTTCTGGAAGAGATTAGTTCATTTATTGTTCTGTCCAGTTGATCTAATGTGGTAAAGCCACTTGTAAGCTTTTCTAAATGTGGGTTAGAATGAGAAGCCAAACAGTTCAAAAAAAGATCAGATTTTTTAAAAAGAAACAACTATTTTTTGTAAATCACACATTATGCATAAGACACTAGAGGTAGTATGATCATTTAAAATTTACAATCTTATATATTATATTATTTAATTTTAATGTTAATTTCCTTAATTTTCATTTAATATTAACATTTAATTCCATATAATAGAAATAGAGTCAGTGAAAATGTTCTCATTTTATAGTTCAGAAAACTGAGATGCAGTTTTCTACAGTTCACTGATTTGGCCAGGGTCAGAGAGCTATTAACTGGTAAATTTAAGCCTGTATCTCTTTCATTCAAAAGCTTGTATACTTTTCAATCCATGTGAAAAACAAAGGAACTGAGGTGTTGCTGACAGAGCAGAATGAGGAAACGGCAGGGATTCTTCACAAGCACACAGTCTAGATGAGGTAAATGTTGCTAAATCAGGTAATCTTGGTTTTTCTTTGATAAAATTTCTTTCCATCCACTTGCTCACAAGACACAAGGGTCAGTCAGCACAGCCTGGAGGAGCTATTATCTGCATGTTACCTTCCAAACCTCCTCCCCAGCAACCTTAGAATTCTTCAACGCCAAGTCTTCTGTATGAAAAATAACAGGAAAAAGAGAGATTTCTCTCTAAGAATTTTTCCTTTTATTCTTGAGAAAAATCTGGATGAAGCATCACAGAAATGCTTAATCTGTGCTTAATGCCCAAGGTCACAAAACAATTGCCACAATTAAAGACAGCTTTTCCTTTAAATAAATAATACTTTATTACTTTAATGAACACAAAAAACTCTATTCCTATTCTGGTAGTGAAAGGGCTCCCTTTGAGATGTACACTGAATGAGGGAAGGGAAAAAAAAAACATTATCACAAATCACTCTCACAAACCACTTTGGCAGAGATGACTCTTGAGGATAATTTCCACTTGTCAAGTCCCCTTCTCTTCTGAGAGAACAGACTTGAGGTAAGGAGCAGCACCTGAACCCAACAGGCAGCAGACGAGCCTTACAGAAGACAGTGCCAGGAAAAAATGAACCATAACCCAGCAATTGTCACAAGAACATCAAGTCCCCATCTGTAAAAGACTCTTTGATGTTTATTCGCTCAATCACAGTAGCCCGTGTGAATACAGCAAGATACATGATACATAGGAAGGCTTTAATAAAAACTGCTGTAACCAATTGAAAATATAAAATGAAAAATTTTAATCTTATATATACCATTTCAAAAAATTGGTTGTGTTAAGTCTGTGATGCCTGGGATTAAATGTTTGGGGCTGATAACACCTTCTTAGGTGATATCAGAGCTCCATGAATCTAATTACCGGTAAATAATTCAATTCAATAGACATTGATTGCAGTGTCAGTAGTACCAGGACCTGCACTAGACATTGGACATACAGGGGTGAAAATGTGTCTGCCATAGAGGGAGCTGGAGAAATACAGATAAGCAGTTACAACATGAGAAATATACAGCATGCAGTGATTAATGAATGTTATAGTTGGGTAGGAAGTGAACAAAGAAAATTTGACGTATGAACCAGGTTTTGAAAGAAGAATACAGACCGCCAGACAAAGAAAACAGCAGGTACAAAAACAAAGATGACTAAAATCGGATTAACTTTGTTTGGGGGGAGTATCACATTTAAAGCGGGATCTTAAGAAAAGAGCTGGAGAGGTAAAAAATAATACTCGGTAATAATTAGCATTTATGTCATGCCAAGTACCCAAGACTTATCCATGAGGGACACCAGTAAAATTATGTCTTAAAAAAAAAAAAAGAAAGTAAGAAAAAACAGGCTAGGAATATCCAGGTGGTCTAAGTGGTTAAGGATCTGGTGTTGTCACTGCTTTGGCATGGGTTCCATCCTGGGCCCAGGAACTTTTGCATGCCATGAGCACAGCCAAAAAAAGAAAAAAAGACCAGACTATCAGTACTGTAAAGGACAGACTGTTGAAGGCCACTCAAAAGGGAGAGAGACAAGATGTGAGGAAGTGACTGCCATAATCTGAGTGAGAACTAGTGAAGGTCTGAACTATCCGAGGTTCAAAACCAGATCCATTCGTCAGTACAGTGCTGAACAGATGTTTCCTTTTTTGCAAGAAATTGAGGGGAATAATATAAAACTATAAATTAATATGCATTACTTTTTAATTAAGAAGCTTACATGTTCAATACACCTTGGCTTTCTTTCAGATTAAAAGGAGAGGAGGATGCATGGATTCATAAAAACATACCCACGCATATACACTACAAGCATGCAAAAAAAAAAATGGAAAGGTCAAAAAAATGTGCAGAATTTCTCTCAAATTAGTGGGATTACAAGTCTCTTCTAATTTCCAAATTAGAATTTGGAACTATGAGTTCTTTTATCTTAAAAAAATATTTTGTATATTTATTCTTTTAACTCTCCAAACTAAGTGAAACAAAAATTTTTAAACAAATGAGAATGTTCACATCATTTAATATTTTACTAAGATAAATCATATATACATGACATATATATGTATAAATCCTGTGAAGCAGATTTTATCTACAATTCATATTTTCCTCTTTTTTGTATGTACTCTGACATACAATGAAAAAATAATTCCATTTTTTTCCCTTGGGTTAATGTTTACATTTTCAGGGCACTAACTAGGTTTAACAAGTGGTCCAGGACTAAAGATACATGGTATGTGTCGAGAAGTAAGATAGCCTAGGAATAAAAACACTAAGACGAGCCATTATGAAGGTCATATAATAGGAAGACAATAGAGTGCTACTCTAATTTCAGAATTGCTCTATGGATAACACATTTCTCCCTGCAAGGATAGCACCTCCAAAGAGAAGTTTATATACTCTTTGTACATAGAAAAATTATAATGGTTAATAATGCAAATGCAGAAAGCAATAACGTTATAATGGAAAGCATGGGAGTCATTTAGTAATGCTAACAGGCACAGATCACTCCAACACAAGAAAACTAATTTGTTGGCATATCATTAGAGGTTATTTCTGGATCTATCACTATTATAAATCACTCCAACTCTGCTAACAAACAAATATTTAATAATTAGGCAATAAACACTGAACCGTCCATCTTGATTTGCTTAATAATAAGAACATTTCTTTGATCATAGTATTATTTTGTCACTCAGACCCCCTTCCCTAATTTTCTCATTCCTAATAATATTGTCATGGATTCAGAGTTCACCTCTCCTCCCTGAGGAACAAACTGCATTCCACAATATATCTCAATTACCTGAGGTGTGAAAAAGCAAAAAGAACAGGGTCTTTTCCTCTCCTTTTTTCTTTCTTTTTTTTTTTCTTTTGCTTTTTAGGGCCATACCTGCAGCATATGGAAGTTCCCAGGCTAGGGGTCTAATTGGCCTACACCACAGCCACAGCTACGTGCGACCTGAGCCCCATCTGTGACCGACACCAAAGCTCACAGCAACACCAGATCTTTAATCCACTGAGCAGGGCCAGGGATCGAACACTTGTCCTCATGGATATGAGTCGGGTTCGTTTTCGCTGTGCCACAACAGGAACTCCAAAACATAGTACTTGTCATCTCTAATTCGCAGAGATAGTCTCAGCAACACCTCTCCCACTCTTCACAGTCCAGGGTAATGCAGGGCATTACTTCCTAGTCATATCCACAAGATGAAAAGGAAAGTAAAATTGGATCAGGTACAATTGGGTGTGATTTTTAATTAAGGTTTGTATTTGTAAAAATACAAGATAGATGCTAACATTCCAAAATACACTGTATCTTATCCAATACTATATTTAACAAATTCTATTTATTATAAAGTAATGACCCTTTAAAATTCATTTTCTTAACATGGTTATAGTTCCTTCAAACTCGTCCCTCCTCAAAATTCCAAATATTCCAAATAACGTTTTTCCTTTAGGAAACGTGGTTTGACCCAAACACCATAATCCTTATGAAACATTTTTCTGCATGTCCTAAAGCATGCACCACAAGTATGTCTGCAGCACCACGTCCTGCAAAGGTGTCCCTTGGGAATCAGCCTGTCTCCTCCTCAGTACCAGAGGCAGTACCAGAAAAATACTAAGGTCAGGAGCTTGGACACATCACGCTTCTGCCAAGTTTTTTTTTTTCTTCTTTTTCGGCCACACCTGTGGCATATGGATGTCCCAGGGCCAGGGATCGAATCTGAGCCACAGCTGTGACCTATGTTGCAGCAGCAGCAATGCCAGGTCCTTAACCCACTGTGTCACAATGGGTACTCCTCTACCAAATATTAAATGTTGCCAAGAGCATCGTGACTTGACAAAAAAAAAAGGAAACAAAACACCTTCTTGCCTTCACAATTCTCTATTCCTATCCTTATTATTTTTAACTGAAGTTTAGTTGATGTATAATGTATGTTAGTTTATGGTGTACGGCAAAGTGATTCTGTTATATACATTTTTTCATATTCTTTTTCATTATAGGTTATTAGATGATTTTGAATCAAGTTCCCCACGGTAAAAGGAGGACCTTGTTGTCTATCAATTTTATGTACAGTAGTTAGTACCTATTAATCACAAATTCTTAATTTATCCCTCCTTCTCCTTTCCCCTTTGGTAACCATAAGTTTGTTTTCTCTGTGAGTCTGTTTCTATTTTGAAAATAAGGTCATTTGTGTCATATTTTAGATTCCACATGTAAGTGATATCATATATTTGTCTTTGACTTACATCACTAGTATGATAATCTCTATATCCATCCATGTTTCTACAAATGGCAATATCTCATTCTTTTTATGTCTGAGTAGTATTCCACTGAATATATGTACCACATCTTTATTATTCATCTGTCAATGGACATTTAGGTTGCTGCTATGAACACTGGACACAAGTATCTTTTCGTATTATAGGTTAGAGGAGTTCTTCAAACTCATGACTCAGTGGTTAATGAACCCAACTAGTATCCATGAGGACACAGATTCGATCCATGGCCTTGCCCAGGGGGTTGAGGATGGGGCATTGCCTTGGGCTGTGGTGTAGGTCACAGACAAGGCTCAGATCCATCATTCTGCACAAAGAGTAAATGCTGGAGCAGATGTGGAGAAAAGGGAACCTTTCTACTGTTAGTAGGAATGTAAACTGGTACAGCCACTATATGAAACAGTATAATCTCACAACTGGGCATATATCCAGAGAAAAGTCTAATATGTTTTTTTGTTGTTGTTGTTGTTGTTATTGTTGTTAGGCCCACACCCGTAGCACATGGAGGCTGCAGCTCCAATTAGACCCCTAGCCTGGAAGCCTCCATATGCCATTGTTTTACTGTTTGTGGACTTTTTAATGGTGGCCATTCTGACCAGTGTGAGGTGATACCTCAGTGTAGTTTCAATTTGTATTGCTCTGATAATTAGCAATCTTGAATGTCTTTTCATGTGCTTATTAATCACTTGTATGCCTTCTTTGGAGAAATGTCTATTTAACTCCTCGGCCCATTTTTTTGATTGGTTGTCTCTGTTTTCTTGTCATTGAGTTTTATGAGCTGTTCTCATGTTTTGGAAATTAAGCCTTTGTCAGTCACATCATTTGCAAATATTCTGTCCCAGTCCACAGGTTGTTTTCTCATTTTGTATATGATTTCTTTTGCTGTAGGAAAACTTATAAGTTTGGTTAGGTCCCAGTGTTTAGTTTCCTATTTATTTTTGGTCTTTTGAGAGTTGCACCCACAGCATATGGAGGTTCCCAGGTTAGGGGTCAAATAGGAACTGTAACTGCTGGCCTAAACCACACCAAAGCAACACCAGATCCAAGCGATCTATGCAACAGCTCATGGCAATGCCGGATCCTTAACCCACTGAATGAGGCAAGGGATGAAACCTGCATGCTCATGGATACTAGGCAGATTTGTTTCTGCTGAGCCACAACAGGAACTTCCTGCTTTTGTTACCTGGGGAGACTGATCTAAGAGATCATTGCTATAATTTATGTCAAATAATGTTTTGCTTATGTTCTTGTATAGGAGTTTTACAGTAGTATATTTAAGTCTTTAAGCCATTTCAAGTTTATTTTTGTGTTTGATGAAAGGAAGTGTTCTACTTTCACTGATTTACATGCAGCTGTCCGGCTTTCCCAACATGACATGCCAAAGGGACTGTCTTTTCTCCACTGTATATTCTTGCCTACTTTGTCCAAGATTAATTGACAATAGGTGTGTGGGTTTATTTCTGGGCTCTCTATTCTGTTCCAGTGATCCATATGCCTGCTTTTGTGCCATCCTGTTTTGATTACTGTAGCTTTGTAGCATTTTCTAAATTCTGGGAAGGTTATGCCTCCAGCTTTGTTTTTTTCCTTGGGGTTGTATTGACAATTTTGGGTCTTTTGTGATTCTATATAAATTTTTGGATTATTTGCTGTAGGTTTGTGAAAAATGTCATGGATAGTTTGATGGGGATCACATTAAATCTGAGGATTGCTTTGGGCAGTATGGGCATTTTAACAATATTAATTCTTCCAGTCCAAGAGCATGGGTTCCTATCCCTATTTTTGATGCCTCCTCCAAATCGTTACACTACAATGACTCCTCTAGTTCTGAAAGCACTCTGTTATATCACAAACACACACCACTCCCTCGGTATAGTCAGTTGAATACATAAAGTCTTCACCCTCCTTCCCTTCTGAAATTATCAGAGCTTTATGGAGACATCTCCAAATGTCTACAAATAACTACTATTCAATGATCTCAAATAAAGTGTATATAGAAGCACCAACATTCTTTTTTGATCTTGCTACATTAAGCTCAAAAAACATTTGGGAGTAAAAAATAGGTAGGGAAGGGGGTTATTATTTGAAACATAAGAAAATATTCAAATTGTGTATTACAGACCAAGAAAGGCCAAAAATGAATGCTAAAAGGAGTAGATGTGGTTTTTAGTTGCCGCTTTCAAATTATGGAAAGTGGAAAAGCAGATCATTGGAATTCAACAGGAAATGAACCTGAGAATGTGCTGAAGACTTTAAATTTCCAATAAGCTTGCTGTCCTAGGCACCCTGCCCTGACAGTGCTGAGGAATCAGGACAACAATGATTCCAGGGTAGAAAAAGATCACATGGTCTTTGTGTTTTCAACAAAAAACTGTTAAGCAAAAATGGAGAAAAAAACATCTGTTCTTCCAAAACACTCCATTCAGAAAAGAATGTACCAAAGGATCCCAAAACTGTGCTTCGAGCATTCCCAAGAGCAACCTTTTCCCCCCTTGTGGAAATTTACTCGGTTGGTTTAGCTAGGTATGAAACCCTCCAAAACAGATGCTTGGGTGGTTCCTGTGGTGGCTCAGTAGGTTTAGAACCCAACTAGTATCCACAAGGATGCCAGTTCTATGCCTGGCCTTGCTCAGTGGGTTAAGGATCTAGCATTGTCACAAGCTGGGGTGTAGGTCATGGATGCAGCTCAGATTGTGTGTTGCTGTGGCTGTGGCATAGGCCTGCAGCTGTAGTTCCATTTCAAGCCCTAGCCTGGGAACTTCCACATGCCATGGGTGCAGCCATTAAAAAAAAAAAAAAAAAATGCTTAGTAAGGAAGCCCAATTAATACATAATGAATGAATCATCCTGTATAACATTGAACATGTATAAGATCTTTTCTGTTGCGAGTTTATGCCATTAAAGTTCCAAACACTGTTCGTCCACATTCAATCTACCTTGCCTACTGCTTAAAACATAGCTGCTTTTTCTCCCTACAAAAGTAAAGGGCTTTGATGCCATTGGCTACAAAGTTTACAGAAAAAAAACAGTCATCCCAAATGACTAAAGGAAATTGAAAGATAAAAATATAGTGTCTCAATGAGGTGGGAATTTTTTTCCACAAATAGTTAAAGTAATCATTAAAATATATGCAAAGCTATAAATTTGCACAAATTTGCCTGAAAGTCTTTCTAGCAAAAAGCTGAAATGTATTACTTTTCTTCCTTCTTTAAAATGAGAATCGACTGTTTTCTAAATCAAAAAATGTTCACCACCTACTAAACCCAAGACCCTACATTAGATAAGTGAATTTTGATTTGATGAATGAGACACTGCAGCTGCCTTCAGAGAGCTTAGAGTTCGAAAGAGAAGCCTGAGCAAGGATACAAAACAACAACATTAGCCATCTGCAAGAATTACAGCACAGGAGTTCCGGTCATGAATCAACGCAAAGGAATCTGACTAGTATCCATGAGGACGCAGGTTGGATCCCTGGTCTCGCTCAGGGAGTTAAGGATCCACTGTTGCCATGAGCTGTGGTGTAGGTCGCAGACGTGACTTGGATCTGGCATTGTTGTGGCTCTGGCAGAGGTACTCCACAGCTCCAATTCAACCCCTAGCCTGGGAACTTCCATATGCCACAGAGGCAGTCTTACAGAGACCAAAAAAAAAAAAAAAAAGAGAGAGAGAGATTAAAGCAACATCTGGGGGGGGAGAATCTCATCACATAGAATAAAGTTGAAAAATATAATGTTTGAGTTTATTAGTTTGGAAAGGTGGGGGCAAATGGGGGCAAGAAACAGTAGAGGGGGATTGGTGGTGAGAAACAGTCATCCCATTAGTATTTTTTAAGAACAATAGTGTTTGTAACAGAAGATATTAGTCAGTCTCTTATCCCTTTGGATAAAAGGATTTTTAAAAAGTGGATCCCCACCTTTTTAATGGAAATAACAGTAGGGAAATAAGTGTTTACTGTTTATTTTTCTCTTCTTTTTTTCGAAATCGAACAGAACACTCTTCTGAGAGATTCAAAACTTGTTGAATAGTAAGAACCAGATTTTTTACAAAGCATTCAAGACTATCTTCTTGAATATTCACGCTTACCAGAGTTACAATCCATTTCAGAAAGGAAGGAGCCAGTAAGTAAACAAGAAAGCTCCTCTACGCTTCCCACCCCCACATAATATACCTAATATAAGTTGCTAAATAGTAGAATTAGTCAGTACTGTTATAATTTTTCAGCTGGAATCACAAAGATCTTCACACAAAAATCAGTGTGTTATAGGTTGTTTATAATATGACAGAATTACCATCAAATAATCTTTCTTCAAGCTCCACAATAAAACTGAGAAGCTAAAATTCTGTTCTTAAAATTCTTCTGGTATAAAAAGGGTCTGGGCTTGGTTACCATTTTGGCAGGCTTGTAAGAACACCTTACTCTTGTAAACTAACAATTCATGATTCATGAAGCGAGATCCATTTAAACAAAAAACACACATTGCTAAGCAACATACAAAAGCTCACCTACCTCAGAGCCCAGGCCAACAACCAAGAGCCAACAGAACTGCTTTGTACCTGCACGCCGAGTTCTCCCTGCCTGCAATCCCTTTTTCATACTGCAGATTTTCTAAGTGTTAGGTTTAATTTTTCACGATGCATTCTTTTTCCCTATGCATACATTCTCAATGCTATTTAAGGTAAAACTTGAATACTGTAGTTCTTGTAATATGTGCGTGTGTGTGTGTATAAATTGATTTTGATACCTTATAATTACTCTAAAATTAAAAAAAAAACTCCTTTCCACTTTCTTCCAAAAAATATAACTCCTCTTCTGTAAAAGATCTGAAGCACCACAAAAATGTCTTCTACTCTGAAAAACAACACATGTGCCACTAGGATATTTTCTACAGATACAATTAATGATAATTTATTCGGAAACTTCCAAATCAAATAACATATGTAAGTCATTATTTTTGCAAGGGCCACACATGGGATTTTTACACCTGGATTTATCTCTAGGTTCTTTAGCAGTCTTGCTCCTCATCAACACGGTTATTCGGGGAACCGCAAGGGAAATTCCTCTGCCTGTTGTCTTACCATAATGAATTGGCACAAAGGTGGAACCAAACCCAATACATCAGAATTCCTTGCCTCAAATTTTGGACCTGGTTAAGACTCACTCATCTGATAGTAATTTGGATATAAAATCTGAGAAGTCTCAACTGTCATACTATTGCGTAGAGGAAAAGACTTTTCCACAAAGAAAGACAAATAAAGCCAACACAGAAAGAAAGAGAGAAGTGAAATGAAGATGCTACCCTGAAGGGTTCTATGTCCTAGTTCTACTCGTTCCAGAGGTCAGACTGCAGGCTTGACCTCTTCGTGGCTAGCCATTTCTTATTCAGTTTATCCTTGGCTTCATTAGGTTCCCAAGTAGTTTTCTAATACATTCCTTTTCCCCTTCAAACAGTCAGACCTTTGTCTAGAACCAAAAGATTCTTAACTAACACAATATTGATTCCATCATTATAACATGGGAGAATAGTTTTTTCCCAAAGAACTCAAAATAGTTTATAATGTATCACAGATTTTTTTTAACTAACTGAGCATTTCTGATCTTTAGAAATGTTAGAAAACGGAGGTTAAAAGCTTTAAGTGTCTAACTCAGTAACCTGGGTAATCAGTGCTATACATACTGTGCTAAAATAAAAATTCTCAAAATTACTCCTCTCTGTTCCCCAATCTGTATGGTTCAAACTCGTCTAGCATAGAGTCATCTTAATATAAGTTCAACTCTCTCTGGCAATTAAAACCCTTTGATGAGTAAATTTGGGTGTGTTCTTTTCTGAGCACCTAGAATCAAATTAGAAGGTCTGGCTGAAAAACCTTAGGAAGTCCAGCATTTCTGATTTAAAAAGAAGAAACTGAATTTTTTTTCTCCCTCTTTTTTTTAAATGAGGAGGTGACCATTGGTTAGTAATAACAGCTGTGACTAACCATGAATAAAAACTATTTTTAGATTCTTCTCATGACCTAGGAACACTACCAACCTAAAAATTAAAAAAAAAAGGAAAAAGAAAGTGAGGAGCTGAACTCCATCAAACCATTATAGACAAGTTCTGGGACTTTAATAGTTTTTGCTGTTGTTTGAGGTGGTGGGGGCAGGGGAATAAGAGAAGGAAAAAATATGAATATGAGTTTCATAATATCGACATTTATGCAGAGTCAAAAAATATAATAATATAGAGCCAAATAAATTCCTGAGCAATTTAAGAATTATATATTGAATGAACCTTACATCTTTTCATAATAATGTGCTGGATCAATATTGCTTTTGGGGGTGAGGGATTAGTATTTTCTCTTTAATAAATATTTCTTGAGTTCTTTAGACTATAAGAATACAATGTATAGCAGTAACATCTCTTTTAATTTATTTGAATCTTTAAGAAAAAATAACAGTCAAATTACTCTTAAAAGAATCATAGCAAATAAAATATGGTACAAAAAAATTTTTTTGTAGCAAGTGATCCCCTGAAAAGAAAGAATGGCCACTCATGAAAAATCACTTCTAAACAGGAAGTGATTTTTGCTTATCTTGTCAAGTTAATATCCGGGAGAGGGATAGCATTTAACCTCAAGGCACACTACTCAGGGCAGAATAGAATAGGGCTTAGGAAGGAAGGGAGCGATACCTGCACAGGTTCAGAAGGATTCCCTCCTTTTACTGACAGCCCGGAAAAAGACTACGGCCAAAGTCCTGAGGAAATCCTGGTTCAGACGCTCAGTCACTCCTTTTCTCTCGATCGCATCTGCTCTCCCTTTGGCCCTAAAGACTGGAGGAGACTCCCCAAATGCCCACGCTCTTCCAAAAAGAAGTGGAGAACATCATAGGGTTAAGACACTACTAGGCCCCAAGTTATTGTCAGGCTATGTTCGTTACTCTTTTACCTTGAAAGCATGCCTGACTACAATGGTTTATTTAACAAATCCAACTTTGAACTTTGTGTACCATTAAAAATGAAAAGCTCTGGCCCTTAAAAAATGACTAAATGCTAAAATACTTCCTGATTTTAAAGATGCTAAAGTGGGGGGAGGGAGGTGGTGTACAATGTGTGTTTTGGAATTAAAAAGCGGTCTCAAGTCTCGTATTTGCCACAGTCAACTGACATCACAAAGTGCTGGCTCTACGTCTATAAGGTCCTTTTCTTTCAAATATTTCCTCCTGTTAATGCCACAACCCCCTCAAGTTAGATCTACATTACTTCAAACCTAGTGGCCTAAAAAGACTTATTACTGGAAGATCCTCCATAAATCTCTTACCAGTCTCCAAGGCATCCCATCTCAATGCAATCTCCAGATTAACTCCCCCAGCAGGGACACCAGATCATGGTTCACCCACATCTGAAAGTCTCTCTCTGATGTTCATAGGTCTTCCAACAACCAACCTTCATAGACCGGCATTTCCCAATAAGGGTCTGCAAGAAACTATTTCATAGCATGTTTGGGCATTTTCCTAAAAAATGGTTTCTTGGTTAAGTAAGCTACTATAAATAATATTAGATATATTTTTAATAAATGACTTCTCAAAATCTTTAATGTTTGATCATCTCTAGGAGGCGTATGCAATACACAAAGTTTCCCAAACTAATTTCACCACAGAAACTTCTTTGTGCATGTTATCTCTTGGGACTGGTCTTCTTGGAGAAATAAACTATGACTTACTGCTTCCCACAAATAACCCTCCGATTTCTCTCTATCCTTACACACTCTAGTCCCCTTGAGGGCATGAATTTCCCCCTCGTGGCCTCCCAGGCGTATGGGTATTTATCAATTCCAGGCCCAGTTCAAACACCAGCTCATTTTTAGAGCTCTTCTTGAGGTTGTAGCTGCCAGAAACACCTCCCAGAGAACACTGATTCACTTTTCTTTCAGTATCTACCACCTTCTACTTTCTATTAAAGTTATTTTTCTAGTATTTTATTCAATCCCTGTAATCCCTTTGAAAGCAGCATCTGGGCCTTTTTCACCTTTTTATTCTTCTCAGCACCCAACAGTGGGTTTTAATTATTTCTTAAGTGAAAAATTCAAATGTAGCCTAATCCTTCTAACTTTTTATAACTCCCTATCACACACCATGTTCCCTCAAATGCTTTCTGCTTTGAGAAAATGAATAAAAAGAGTCAGCATTTCCAATACTCAACTTTTAATTATATAGGAACAAAACCTAACATTTTCACAAGAAAAGGTTGTAGTTTTAAGATTTTACTGAACATTCTGTCACGTCATCTTGTCATTTGCAACCAAAAAGGCTTTATAACCCATGATTTGGGGGTGGAGATGAAAATAAAAGCATTTGTCCCTACATAAGATAACTTTATAAAGCCATTTTTCCTTGATTTACCTGAAATTAAATACACACTGTTCCTTTTACAAACTAGAACTGTCAAAAAAACTTTTTCTTTTTTTTGTCTTTTTAGGGCCGCACCCATGGCATATGGAGGTTCCCAGGCTAGGGGCAGAATACGGAGCTGAAGCCACCAGCCTACACCACAGCAACAGTGGATCCGAGCCGCATCTGCAACCTACACCACAGCTCATTGGCAACACCAGATCCCTAACCCACTGAGCAAGGGCAGGGATAGAACCCACGTCCTCATGAATGCTAGTCGGGTTCGTTAACCACTGAGCCATGACGGGAATTCCTTTTTTCATAGTTTGATAAACTGGTAACACCCTGACGATTCCAGAGCTTTGACTTTTTCGGGTATTCATCTATTTCAACCTTCCATAGGGAATCCTCCATTTAGCCAGCATTTCAACTGCTGAAACACAAGTTCTCCATTCAAAACATAACACACCCAGAAGTTGAAAGATTATGACTATCCTCTAAGGTATCTCCCCATGATGCACTGTAATGTGCATCAGTACACAACAGCATATGTTAAGGGTATAGACCTAGCAACTGTATTAATTATAACAATTATTGCCACTCACTATTTGCAGAGAGTGCTCATACAGTTTACATATATTATCTCATTTGACCCTTACCACAACTCTATGAAGAAAGCACTTTCCTTATCTCCACAAATGAGAAAACCTAGGGAAATATTACATAATTCATCCAGGTTCACACAGCTTGGACATTTATAGTAGTTCCAGGGCTTTAACTTAGATAACCTGACTGCAGAGCCCAAATTCTTCACCCCCATCCTCTCCTACCTGCCTTCCATTAAGCACACAAGAAATACTCTACAACCACATTCGCGCTTAAAGAGCCAATCCTCTCCACCAGCACATTTCCTGCCATTACTGACAATCCGAAGGCATATCAAGATACTGGAAAATATCTGCACTCCTTCCTATGTGAAATGGGTTTTCTAGGAGAAGACAATGTAAAACAGAAAGACAACTTTCAAAACACTTGCTAATTAATTTACAAATAGATTTTAAAATTTTATTATCTCTGTGTTCCTCAAAGTAAAAATGAAAAACTTGGGTCAGTTCCTAGATGACTGCACACCACAATCAGTCCTTTCTCCTTAACCTCTCCCTCCACCAGCCTCCCCACATCCAGAACCAACCACCACCATCAGCCAACATGATACTACACAACAAAACATTTAGCACTGTCCTTTCCATGTATAGTGAAGTAAAGAATCATATGACAATCTGTAGACACTGTGGACTGATGAATCTTCTTCCTAAGGATTTACTTACTCAGGGCTAACACTGCACCTATTCATCCACTGAAGCTGCTTGGAGTTCTAGAGCAGAATTACCCTATCAGAGAGCAGCGGACCCATAGGCTAGGAGAAAGCATCCTAGCACTCTAAAGATGTACATCATTAGTAGACAACTAAAAAGATCTTACACCTAATTATCTATATAAACTTTCAGTTTGTTCAGAAAATATTTATTGAATGCCAGGCACTGTTCTGAGCATTCTAAGACCAATAACACAATGGAAAATATTCAGAGTCTACATTCCACGAGCAATGGCAGGTAGAAGCAGGGTGTGGCGGGGATAACCCCTAGGAGGAGCTGAACTGACCAGATGGAGGATTCCAATGTAAAGAGCTATGGTTAAGAGTCATTCCAAGCAGAGCAAAATGCCCAAGGTAGAAGCAACCTTTCAGGTGCCACCAGGTAGTCCACCAGGTAACAAACCTATGACTTCAAATTGACTACTACATTATTCCAAGCAACTGAGCTGATTACCAATACTGAAACTTCCTTGGGTTCCTGAGAAATATATTCATATCTCCTGATCCCATGCTCCTAATTCAAAAACAATAATCTGCAAATAAGGTACTAAAACCAATTTTTTTTTTTTTAACAACTGCATC
Source organism: Catagonus wagneri (assembly GCA_004024745.2). Taxonomy (NCBI): domain Eukaryota; kingdom Metazoa; phylum Chordata; class Mammalia; order Artiodactyla; family Tayassuidae; genus Catagonus; species Catagonus wagneri. The sequence continues at coordinate 26,814,272 of PVHT020000077.1, read as the reverse complement.
TGCAGCATGTGGAGGTTCCCAGGCTAGAGGCCCAATCAGAGCTGCAACTGCGGGCCAACCCAGAGCCATGGCAACACCAGATCCAAGCTGCATCTGCAACCTACACCTCAGTTCGCAGGTGCGCAATGCCAGATCCATAACCCACTGAATGAGAAGAGGGATCAAACCCACATCCTCATGGAGACTACGTCAGGTCCCTGACCTGCTGAGCCAGGATGGTAACTACACCAAAAGCTACTTTTAGGAGATCCCGCTGTGATGCAATGAGATCAGCGGCATCTTGGGAGCACTGGGACTCAGGTTCAACCCCAGCCCAGGACAGGGGTTGGGGATCCGACACTGCCGCAGGTGCAGCTGGGGTCACAACTGTGGCTCAGATCTGATCCATGGTCCAGGAACTCCATATGCTTGATGTGGCAAAAAAAAAAAAAAAAAACAAATCTACTTTTAAACAGCAAGGGCTAGACTATAATGAAACAAAGGATAACCGTGCTACTTCCAAAGTGATAGCAAAATAAAGTTTGACAACATATCGATTCCCAACTCATCTATAAAATATATCCCCTTTCAGCATATTCCAGTGCATTCTAGTGGTGAGAAACAGGGGCAGATAAGTGTTTCACAGAAAGAAATAATAAGTAAATATAAATATATAAACGCATAAATATAGTAGAGGCCCTTCTAGAAATTTGCCTAAGTGATTCAGAATGTAAACTTACTCTACACTACATGATGGGTATCATTAATTGGTTAACTTTTGGCTTGAGAGACTTAGAGTAATAAAGATCAAATACGGTTGAGAGCATCCACCATGATGAGATATGTTTGCATAATTTTATGCTACATAAAGTTTCTTTTAAACTATGGGTGTTGTTTTCATTTTTTAATTCACTTCTAAGGTCTTTTAGTCATAAAGGATCAGAATTCAAACCCTAGTCATTTGTAAGAGATTTTGCATGTGACTGTGTTGATGAAAAGTTTTCTTGTACAAATAATGGAATCACCTTGACAAATGAGTGTGAAATTGAGTATGTTTTTATAATATGAGCAATTTAAGTGAAGAAACCGAGATTTGAAAATAGTAGGCTCTACCATGTGAGCTTAGCAATGATTTAAGGAAGAAAAACAGCTGCAAAAAAACACTCAGGAGACAACTTAATACAGTTTTGACAGGAGACAAAAGAGGAGAAAGCCTAGCTCTACACTTGTCAGCTACGCAGTTTGCTCACTGAAGATAAAAGAGGTAAAATAGGGGGAGTACCTCCTCTCTCCCAAGATTCTCTGAAATATTATATGGTATTGAATTCTCAAGTAACTAATAAAGAGCTTAACGTATATTAGGCAATCAATATGTGTTAGTTCTCGTTCCAAGTCACCCTCCTTTGAACCCTGTTAGACTTTATTTGACTTAACATTTACTGAGTGCCTATTATATCAGGGAGTATTTCAACAGCTAGTGATGTAATGATAACTACAAAAAATGTTACATGCCTTTCATGATAGTAAAAAAAGAAAGGACACAATAATGTAGCATAGTAGATACTCTCATAAGAGTGTAGCACAACCCACAGAAAATATTTGATTCTGCTGAAAAAAAGAAAGAAGGGAAAGCACAAAGATGTGCCTTTTATTAGATCTGACTTTGAGATATAAGCAAGAATTTGAAAAAAGACAAGAAAGGCCGCATTGGGGGGAAAAGAGACATTAAAATTCATTAAATGTTGGTTAAGCAGCCTAGAGAATGCCAGGCCCTGGACTGGTACCAAGTATGCCTAAGCAGAGGTCTGAAGATGTGAATATACACAGCATCTTTCAGGAGGAGCAAGTACGTAATGGACTCTCCCTCCCCAATGCCTATCACACACTCCTGCATAAAAATAAATATGAACCAATATGGTGATTTTTTAAAATATTCTTAATTTTTATGCTAATGCTCAGATTTTATGTTGGGAATGTTCTTTACAGAGGCCCTTTATAAATTTTAAATAAATACACAGTCTTAAAACACAAGCATGTATTATATCTGAAACAAATTTTGCAAAGCAATGCAAACTCTCCTGTGAGCTAAGTAGTCTGAAAAATATTTCATTTAATAAATAAGACAACAGAGTACAATCTCTCCAGCTCCACTAGTTGTCAAGGCTGATGATATCAGAATGAAATCGGTCTTTAAACTATGCTTTAAAATTTATCAGATGCTACAAATAATGTCAAGAGGGTATCAGCTGAAAGGCAACCCTCATTATGAACTGGAAAAGCTGAAGACGTGCTCATCAAATAGTTAAACCATCAAATAGTCTAGCATCCTACTGGATCTAATTACTTGTTTTTCTTTCTTTTTTAATGAAGCAAGAGTTTCTTATGAAACCTAATTTAAGTACACAGTAAAGCTTATCGTGAGATCTCCTTTTAAATCAGATACCCAACAGTTTCCTTGTAAAGCCAAGAGAAATACTCAAGTGAATGAAACTTGGCCCAAGGACAGAGTAGCGCTTTCTTGGCACTCCGACGTTGTCATGTTTACTGTACCACCCTCACCCCATGAAGAAATAATAGAAAAATACATTATGTATTTTCTTACATTTGATACAGGAAGGGAGGAAGGGAGAAAGTGAGGGAGGAAGAGAGGAAAGGAGGAAGGGGGGGACGAGGGAGATGAGAGGAAGGGGAGAGAAGAGAAAGCATTGAAAATATAGCTCCTTACAGTTTTATCTAATATAATTTGTTAGAACTGTCATAAACCATTATGGATCAACACCTTTATAACTACTGTTTTCAAAGGGTTTTGTTTTTAAAAGCTCAGACAGAAATTCAAAAATCCCAGTGAAAAACATTGTTCCTCACTTACAAAATAGGTGAACTGTGGTAATTATTACTGTATACATATCCTCGTCTATTTTTAAAGGATTCTTTTTTTCTTAAAGCTGACACAAACTAGATATTTTAGGAATTACTACTGTGATATATAAAATCAAAGTGCACCTTTGGTGCATTTGCAAATACAATAATGTAAATGAGAGCAGTTCTTAGAAACAAAGGGCTAAACAAATCAAAGTTATGGCTATTGTAGAACTACAGTTATGTAGCAGTAGACCTTGACCTGCTAACATGCTTTATGTAAAACGGTAGAACCACTCAGACCCATTACAATCCAAAAGATTATCGGCTCTCATCTGAACCATACAAAATTATGCCTATGTCCCTACTTTTCCTCCCAAGATGAAACTATTTAATGTGGATAATCAATTCAAGATTTTCAAAGTCTCATTAATATTCTCACAAAAGTCTCGATTGAGTCATTTGACCCAAAGCATGAAGCATGAGATGAGTCTAAACTAATGTTAACTCTGGTATATAGGTATGTTGATTCACAAACACACACACACATATATACACATATCTAAATCAATGCAGTTGATTCAATTTTACTTTTACACTTTTACTAAAAAGTTTTATTTAATATTTATCTTGGGTTTGTTTCTTCTTTTTATGGCCACATCTTGGCATATGGAAGTTTCCAGACTAGGAATCGAATTGGAGCTATAGCTGCCAGCCTTCGCCACAGCCACAGCAACACTGGATCCAAGCCACATCTGCAACCTTCACCAAAGCTTGTGACAATGCCAGATCCTTAAGCCACTGACCGAGGCCAAGGATTGAACCTGCATCCTCACAGGCACTATATCGGGTTCTTACCCTGCTGGGCCACAACTGGAACTCCTCATCTTGTTATTTTAAATGTCCTTTCCTTAATACTTTCCTAGTCAAAGTATTCATTTAACTGATTTTGTAACTTGATTTTATTCTGATTTTAATATTTTAAGTATTTTATCTTTTAAATATTCAAGTATTTTATCCTTTATTCTTTACTCATTCTAATTTTTTTTTTAGAAATTTCTAAGAAATCTCTAAGAAGCCTTTAGCCTCTTTTGAATAGAAATGAGGAAAGCACCAGAGCAGCGCCGATAAAGTCCCAGGAACACAATCCATAAACAGAGAAGACAGAAGGACATATTTGTTTGGAGAAGTTTTGTATAGAGCCAGCCACACCTCAAGTCAAAGATCTCCCAGGCAATCCTAGAGAAGACACTTGATCCTAATCATCATTAGCCAGCAGGGGCTGACACATCTATTTTTTAATACATTTAGACCAACAGTCTAGGAACTACATGGGTAAAACCACTTCTTCCAGAGGATGAAAAACTTGCCCAGATGAATTGAAGTGACAGTATTATCTTGTCTCTTGGACAATTCACAGCCTCTCTGAGGAGGCAGGTAGATGTACTAAAACCCAGTGCCTGAGCACAATTACAGGATGTGGCTTTTTCTCCTGAGCAACAGGATAGACGAAAAGGCAGAAGGGGCTTTCCCAATAAGGCATTTTACTCAGTTTCAAAACTACGTACACTACAGTTGTAAGGAGATATTTCTAAACCTCCCTTCCGCCTTTTCTGTAGACAGCTACAATACTGAAGGCAGTGGAGCAAAGCTGTGGGCAACAGCAGAGTAGATTAACCGCTTAATAGCTATGTGACCGTGAGCAAACTGCTTAACCTCCTGAAATATCTGTATTTTTTGCTATATAAGTCAGGCATAGAACTTGCATATCTATACACACTTATACATATTTAAGTATTAAATGATACTACGCACATGGAGTATGACTAGGACTTCAAACACTCAGCAAATGTTTTCTAGTTTATTTTAAAAAAATCAAATGCGAAGTACTAGAACCTCTCTTAGGCTGGTCCACTCCAAAATAAACTCGAATAAATAGAAATATTTCACTTCAAGAAAAGAATTTAAATATTCCTCATATGTAAACCTCATGTGTCTTTATCATAAAAATAACGAAAATGCCTATGGTTGAAATTCTCCCAAATAATTTCCAAAGCTGTATAAAATAATTCTAAAGCTTAAAACTTCCAAAAGTGGAATTCCCATCGTGGCTAAGCGCTTAGTGAACTCAACTAACATCTATGAGGACTCGGGTTCGATCCTTGGCCTTGCTCAATGGGTTAAGGATCCATTGCCGTGAGTTGCAGTGTAGGTTGCAGACGCGGCTCGGATCTGGCGTTGCTGTGGGTCTGGTGCAGGCTGGCAGCTACAGCTCCTATTGGACCTCTAACCTGGGAACCTCCATATGCCACAGGTGGAGCCCTAAACAAGACACAAAGACCAAAAAAAAACCTTCCAAAAGTTTGGTTTGCAATAGCCATCCTGACAGGGTCTAATATTATGAGTCTCACAAATGTGTAATTAAATAGCTTCTCTTAAAAATTAGTTGGTCATGGAGTTCCCATTGTGGCACAGCGGTTAACGAATCTGACTAGAAACCGTGAGGTTGCGGGTTCAATCCCTGGCATCGCTTAGCGGGTTAATCATCCGGCGTTGCCGTGAGCTGTGGTGTAGGTTACAGACATGGCTCGGATCTGGCGTTGCTGTGGCTCTGGTGTAGGCTGCAGCAACTGCTCCAATTTGACCCCTAGCCTGGGAACCTCTCCATGCCACCGGTGTGGCCCTAAAAAGCAAAAAAAAAAAAAAAAAGTTGGTTATTTGAGGATGAAATAGTTTGTCTGGGGGTATACTGTACACCTATCACCAACAGTGATAACTAAATTTATTTTCTTGAAGTGGAAATGATCTCAGAGTAACAAGCCAATGACTTGGATCTGAATTTACTACAGAATTCAGAAAGAAGCTGGCCAGGACCAAGAGTTACACAGAACAGCCTGGGTCAGCTGATGAAAGTAGAAGAAAATGATAGTTTTCTATCTTGCTAGTGGGTGATTTTAAAGCAGTTCCTGATCTGTTACTTGAAAGAGAAATGCTGACCCAAACAATGATTAGAGACTATTCCAAGGTACAAATCACAAAGATTTGATGGACCCAGGGCAGGAGAGCAATCAAGACTGTTTGTGAAGAAGCAAAACGCTTTCATGCTATAATAGCTTGGTCACTATGTGAGGCTGGACAAAAACTGTCAGAAGAACCAGAACTTAGAATGAAAACAACCTGCCTATCTAATCATCCAACTGAGCTCTCACATAAACCAAATAAGAAATCAACAGTTTGGCATTAGGACAGAATGTAGTTTAAGAACAGAAGTCAATTAAGTGGCTTGCCACAATAGAAGAAAAAGAAAGGCAATCTAAAAGGCAAGGATTAGGCTTCTTAGAAGTTTTGCAAAATCACAGGTAAAGTAACTAAGAAAAATTCCTCAGGCTGTATACAAAAAGATCATTTGTAAGTTACCCTTTAAGGTTTCAACCAATATTTTCCAAACTGTTCTTTAAAACAATGATTACTTTCCCAGGATAGCACCCTAAGATTGATAAGCAGTTAAATTCAGTTTTAAAGTATAATTTTTTAAGAGGCGGCAAGATGGCGGAGGAGTAAGAGGTCGCGCTCTCCCTCTCCCACAAATACATCAAAAAACGCATCTAAATATAAAACAAGTTGGACAAATCATCATCTGAATGCTGATCAATTTAAACCTCCAAAAACTGCAAGAAACCCCTGAAATAACTGGGTAGAACAAGTGAAGAAAAAAAAAAGGAGAGAGAGAAAG